>QRFJ01000079.1:1744375-1804375 GCA_006176705.1 Cocos nucifera | reverse complement strand
AAGCTCCTAGCTGCTAAGGAATTTAGCAAGGGAAAAAGTCACTATCAAAATCGACTAACAGACAAGCTAAATTTCCATAGAAGGAAATACTCATCTGTAGTGAGGTTGGACATAATCAAGTCAAAAGCAAATTATAGGTAGGTAACCGCACCAACATATGATATTGAGATGGTGGTAGAAAGTCAAAAGACGATGAAAGGAGAAAAAGGAAGTATATACACAATTTTCCCTATTAACACCTATGTGCAACATAGGAGCCCTCTTGGTATATAAAACAATGAAGACAGAATTTAATGCGGGAGCAAATGTCACTGCCATGTTGCTAGGCGTGGCTCAAAATGGAGTGCTGGTTGGGCCCAGGTCAAACAAGGGCTAAGGTAACACTTGCTTGTCTGAAGTTGGACGCAGATGTGAGACAACATTCAAAACCTGGACCCAACCTGGTTCAAAGACTTGGCCAAAATTATCCACTATTTCAACATCAGGAGCCCTTATAAACAGCAAAAACTAAATCTATAACTAATTACCCATGAACGTATGAAGCAGGATAGGTAGCCTCTTTTCTTTCAGCATATAGAACTTTAGAAGAATTTTACAAAAGTAAATACTGAAACTAAAAATAAAAGTACTGATGCCAACTAAACTATACCATCCTGTGTGCATCATGTTGAGGCTTCACCAGCAAAATACCTTCCTCGCTCCCTCCAGCCAAGCCAACATAGCTTGGGGATAAATATATTAGTTCATATTGTTCCACCATGTAGCTGTGGAAGGTCTGATATCTTGTGAACTTGAATGAAATTCATAAATAATGGAAGCAATCATGCAGGCTGATATATAACAGGCTAGAGATAATTTTCTACTTTTATGTCAGACATAAAGCAAAGAGCTCTATTTTTCGCTTTCCTGTTACATGCATCAGAACATTTATGTGTCGGATCCCCCACCCCCCCCTGATTATTAAGAATTCAGAAGGATGCTAATAAAATTAGAGGTAGCACACATAAGGTAGCACACATAAGAAGATAATTTTGCAAACATGAACAGAATGATCTATAGCAATAACAAAGGAATATTGCAAAATATTGATCTACAGGAATAAGGAACTTACACATGCTGTAATGTGGCATGAAAGATCATGCTCCCGATTGCAAGAATCATGTTGGATATATGAAGAACACTAAATCTTTTCTCAAAGCATTGTCGTAAGGCATTTATAAGTCCAATGAGTGCCAAAAGTATGCAAGGCACATTGGATATAGTGTTGTAAAATTCTGCGATATATGATGAATGGGTATAGTTTTTCTCACACAACTCAACAGTGGATGTTACTGGGCCCCAGAAATTTGATACCACTGAATCTGCCATTCTCTATTAATATGTATTGGATTCCAAATTCACATAATGAAGGAACCCTGTACAGAGGTACTGGTGCTAAATCATATGGCTAGCAACTAGACGCACCTGCAGAAATTAAGTAATTGTCCATATAAGAGCACCAACAATAAACTTAATTTATATTAGATTAAAGCATTTATAACCAAATAAAACAAAGAAGATATCATATACCAAATCCAATCATAACATATTCGAGTCATCATAACTTGGTCCAAAACCCAAATCCAATCATAACATATTCAAGTCATCATAACTTGGTCCAAAAATGTCTATTTATAGGCTCCAGCACATCCAAAGAAGTAAGCCTGAAAGCAATCCATAGATATCCAAATCTCTAGTTGTGGACCCAAAAGGCAATGGTTGTAACCTTACATGATTAAAGTATTTCAATACCTCCTACTGTGCATCAGGATCTATCTTACAAAGATGAATTAAACGATCCCAAGGGACAGATTTCAAGGACTAACCGGGATTCAAAACCGCTGGTCAATGCATACAGCTAACTAGGAAGAGGTTTCTCTCACTAACTCTACCCTCCCGTAGATCTCCCATGGTCTCAATTATAATTTTCAACAACTTTCTGATATTAATAATTTTTTTCAGCAGTAAATAACAATTGGAAACCAGCAAGGGAAACAAAGCTTAGACAATATGCCATGATCCCATTCCATATTAAATTGGAAGTAAATTACCAAAGGACCACAAAAGGAAAATGGAAATAATTTTTTTTTTTAAAAAAAGGACCATAAAACAATAGAATTCTTCCAGCAGATAGCAAGCCTCCTCAAATCAAAATGATTATATAGACTAATGTTTACCCATATAAATTCATCTTCCAAAACTTATGTTTTATAAAAATTTCTTCCATCATCCCAAACTTCAGAGACAACTATGAGGAAGAATGATCAAGTTGCTTCTATCATTGTCATGAGACATCAGAGAATTTCAATGTATAATAGAAGACTCCAGATCAACTGATTGAGAGGAAAGGACTTTCAACAACTGCAAAATTAACAGCATCACGTCCAAGCCAAAGTACAAATTAGGATTAAGTAAACTAAATCCCAATACTACACTTATTTCATGTTTTGACACCCTTTGAAGAAAACTCACACGGATACTTTCCTGAATTACAACTCAAACAAAGTTTTCAAACTTAATTGACACCAAAGCTTTCTTCTTCAACAGCGAACTCAAAAGGTAAAAAAGCTATCATATTCCCCATAATAGGATAAAGAGTATAATATACATACTCCCATCAATAAGCCACCTACATATCATCCCAAAATTTCTATCCAAAATAACCATAACAAGCAATTGAAGAAAGTTGGTCAACTTCGCTGAAGACTATCCTCATCATAACGACTATCAGATCCTTTAAACCCACAAGTCGAGCAATAGAGCTAGTTTCTATCAAACCAAAACTCCAAAATATTTAAGCCTAATGGTTACATCCTCTTCTCCACACTAGTTCTCTATGCCATAATACATTGACAAATTCCAAACACTAGAACAAGAACATTATAAGCACTTCCTGGAACCAGTAATCATGCAAAAAACCTAATCAAAATCACATGCAGCTATTCTATATCCCTGCGTCATACTTACAATCCCTTCCTCACAACAATCCTCTCTGCTTCAGTGATTGATAAATCTAAAACAATTCAATATCCCTCAAATCTCACAAGAATAACTTTATTGAAAGAAAATGAGAATTGTCCCCAAAAGCCATAATTTGGTTATCATGAAATGCAGTAGTTGAGAAATAGGGGATTCAGATGAGATCTAAATAGGGCTGCATCACAAATTAAAATAAGAACAATAAGGAAACAAATAGAGAAACTCTGATAGGAAACAGGAATTTAGGCCTTTTGGAAGAGATAGCATACCTTGAAAAGATGGCTCGGAGGATTAGAAGTAAGGAGTACTAGGGGACAGGCTAGGGTTTGAAACATCTCAATGATTTGATGACAAATTATTAGGATGTTTAACAATAAGTGTGGATCACATGTAGAGCACGTGAGATTGGATGATGCAAGCTTGGATAAAGAGAACTTGCGTATTGGATGTATGCAAGGTATGCTGTCTCGATGCCAGACCATACATCAGTGCCATCTTGTTATTGTGATGGTACATTTAGTATGAGGGTCAATTCAGCATACTGAATGTCGGTATGCCTCCATACCACATACCAAATCAGTACGATATGGTATATCTTGTACCATCCGATTCGGCATGGTACAATGTCTCTTGGATGTTTGATTATATCTAAAAATAGTGGGACCGATATGGATCCAAGAAACTAGGTGATTTAGACTTTAGTTTATCCAACTTGATCTGAACTCAGAAAGAAACTTGCCACCGCCTAATTTGCTTCCAAACATAGATGAGGCTAGCAGTGGCTTAGGTTAGATCCCGCTAAAGATCAACACAGACCTGACATATTGAAAATCTTAGAATATTTTCAGGCCAGCCTGTTTCATGCACATTTCTAAAAACAACCATTATTAGCACTGATAATAGGAAAAAAAAAGCAAAAAAACCAGCAGTACTCGACAAATTAATGCTTTTTCTGGTAAACATAAATTAATGTAAGTTGGTCATAACATACATACAATGGCGACCACTTTATATACTAGAATGCCAGAATATAATGCCATTGGTCAATACGGCAGAACATCCCCATAGAGCATACTATCATGTATGATCAGATACCATTCAGATTTTTGTCTAAAGTTTTGATGAAGTAAATTTGTAACCATATAGAAATAATAAGCATGATTTCCATGAATAAAAGCATGGAGCTTACCTCATGAGTTCAGAAGGGATATCACCAAGCAACAACCAGATCAAAAAAGGATAGAAACAAAAGAGACACAGCAAGCCTTAGTTTCAGAACTCCAATTCTAAATACCAATCAATAAAGTTGAAACCCAATTCATTTAACAGAAGACCTAAACAGAAGAAAAGGCACCAGCTTTGCCCCTCTCTCCGAGTTCCAATAGGACTACAACTTATAACACTGAATTCAATGAAGCAGATCCCAAGAACTTCAACGATAAGGGTACAACCATTCTCTCTTCTTTCAAACTACCCATAAGATGACTGTCTCATACTAGCAATATAATCCACAGGTATGCTCTAACGCTCAAAATTCATAAAAAATTCCATTCATTCTTTTTTTTTTTTGGTAAAAACTTTCTTTCTTAGATCCCACCTTCAATTCCCATTGATTCCACGACCAACTCCATCAAATTAAAAAAAAAAAAATTAAAAAAAAACACTCATTGTGGGTATGACATCATGCCCTATCTAATCATCACAATGTTCTCTTCTTTTGACATAATCCGAGAGAGAAAGAGAGATACCTGGTCTAAGACCAGCCTTGAGCTCTCGCGGCGTCACCTCGATGTCTTTTGAAACCCTAGCGGCCGATGGGAATCGCGGAGACCGAGTCACCGAGGGGAAGAAAAGGGCTGTTTTATAACACACGGTAACCGGACGTTTTTTTCCTCAACCGGTTGGACTCCACCATGGGTCCGGTTCAATGATTGGCTCGAGGGGTTGTCCGCGACTCCGCGGATTTACAGGCACTATCTTGAACCGCATACCTCGCCGTCGCCGGTTGGGGACTCAACCGGTTAAATCGGCCGGTCCGGTCAAAAGTAAAACACTCACAGAAGGCCAGAGCCATTAAAGGTCCGCTCAAAATTCTATCGAGCTTTTCTTCATTCCAGCCCGAGTTCGGATCTCGGAACGGCTTCGTATTTCTCTTCTCTGATCCGCCGATCCGCGCTGTAAGGATTTCTTCTCCTATTTTCTTCTTTGGCTTGGAAAAGAAAAATCGAATCCACGCATGGTTGGATCAGTTCTCACAGTTTTGAGATAAAATTCTTTGTGGTATAAATAATTATCTAGGTCATTTGATATGGGCATTGTGTTATTCTTTTCGATCTGGGAGGATAATCGACCTCTTTTCTTTATGCTTTAAATTTGATTGCTAATAGTTCTGGATCGAATTGGTCCCGATGAAGTTGGATTGATTAGGGGCGGATGGCTATAATGGCTTGGATTTTATTACTAAAGTGGATCTGAGAAATGGATCTGGAGCAAAGGATATGTAAAAAGGAAAGTAAGATGGGGGGAAAAGGTTGTTCCCACTAAGAAAAGTAGATGACATATAAAAAAAAAAGGAAATGTTCATAATTCTGTTTAACTAAAGCAAGATCAAAGGTTGTTCCCACTAAGAAAAGTAGATGACATATAAAAAAAAAAGGAAATGTTCATAATTCTGTTTAACTAAAGCAAGATCAAGTTGATTGTTGAGCATGATTATCGGTTCGAGTTTGATAGGATCCATAATGGGATCATTGAAAACCAGCTACATGCATGCATGTGTGCGTTCATGAGCGTCGAGGTGGCTACCAAAATTTCTTGGTGATTGCCTCAGCCAAGAACTGCAAAGTAGCTGATAGGCAAATGATCGTGTTGGAGGCCCCATTCGTAGAGTGTAGTTTTTGACTCAACCCACTAGTGTGTGTTTTTTGAGGTTTCTGTGAATCTTTAGTTGCAGTAACTTTTTCTTTCCCCATATATCGGCCACTGCTACTTAATTATAAAGGCCCCATCAAGCACAAAATAATTGAGGGCTTGGAATAAGATGTTTTACATCCTTTTTTTTTTTATTCCATCAAGGTTTTCTGGTATTCTTGGGATGTGGAGTCTGAGGATAAGATCATCTATTAATTATTCTGTAAGACATGGATATTTTTTTCTAAATGTAGTGACTGGAGCATGAGACGAGATTCTTCTATAAAAAAATCTCCCCCCCTCCCTCCAAAAAAAAAAGAAAAAAGAAAAAAAGATGTGGCTCTTTAGGGTAACAGTGGTGATGAGCTTGTTGCTTACTTATGTAAAATATTGGTGCAAAATCTAGTTGATGCTGAAATCGAGCTAGAGCTGGAGAAGATGAGGTCATCGTTGGAAACCTACAAGGCAAATCCTGATCAGATTCGGGGGTGGTGGCTTTGATAGGATCCTTCGACGATCAAGTCAACTCTTTTAGCCAACAGAAATGAAGTGCTTAGGAAAGAAAATAGTAAAGTTTGGGAAACGAGAAGAAAGCTCTAGAGAGAAACATATTTGAAGAGTCTCTTTTATAGACGAAGCCTGTAACAAACTAAAAACGACAGTCATAACCATCTGATAGTAGGCCGCTCGAGGCCACGTAGAATTTGTTATGGAGAGTAGTGTCTATTGTCATGACCCGCCAGTTCGTTGAAATTTAATAGTTGAAATTCAGAAAAAGTAGGTGCTGGCGGTGAAGAGCTTCAAGTTTCATCAATTTTAGAGGAGTTCGAACTCCTTCAAGATCGTCTGTGCGTAAGGGGTTTGGAAGTCCTATGACTGGAGGAGTCTTGAAGAAAATCCGCCGGAAGAATTTGAAAGCAGTTCTGCTGGAAGGAAAAGTCCGACTGAAGGAGAAGAACTTCGAAAATAATCTTATTGGCATTACTATAAAAAAGGGCTATGGCAGCGATTCGTAACCGCTGCCATAGCCCAAAAAATCGCTGCCATAGACTATGGCAGCAATTTTCTAACCGCTGCTACTGCAGCCGTCGTCGTAGCTCTATGGCAGCGGTTACTTGAACTGCTATCATAGATAGCCTATTGTAGTGGTTTATAAATCATTGCAATAGATCGACTTTTGACAGTGGTTATGTAACCGCTGCCATAGATTATCTATCGTAGCGATTTTTTAACCGCTGTCATAGATCTAATACAGTAGTTGACACCATTTGCATCATGGACCTATGGCAGCGGTTGGCACGGATATGGCAGCGGTTATAAAATCACTGTCGTAGATATTGAATAACTAAAAAAATTAAAATTTTTATTTTTTTATATATTTTACTTGATAAATATAGATATATAATATAAAAAAATATAATAAATATAAAAATTATTTTGAAATACTAAAATTTTATTATCGAATAAAATTTATTATAATATTTTTTTAAAAAAATAAAATACATCAAAAGTCTCCTAAATCTGCATCGTCGTTGTCGTCACCGGGAGCCGGAGCCGAAGCCAGAGCTGGAGTTGGAGCTGAAATTGGTGCTGGAGCCAGAGCCGAAGCTGGAGTTGGAATGCGGACCAATATATCCTCGAAGCCCGTGACTTCAAAATGCATATTGAGCATCGACATCATGTCTCTCACGATGCCCTTCAGATGATTTGCGCACTCCTTAGCTCGATCTGTCCATGTCGCAGCATGATCTGCCCGTGCCAATGCCTCCTCAAGCTCCTCCCGACTGATGACACCAGAAGTCTATGAGGAGACGCTCGCCTCGAACTCCTTCAAGATCGTTTGTGCGTAAGGGGTTTGGAAGTCCTATGACCGGAGGAGTCTTGAAGGAAGTCCGCTGAAAGAATCCGGAAGCAATTCTACTGGAAAGAGAAGTCCGACTGAAGGAGAAGAACTTCGAAAATAATCTTATTGGCATTACTATAAAAAAGGGCTATGGCAGCGATTCGTAACCGCTGCCATAGCCCAAAAATCGCTGCCATAGACTATGGCAGCAATTTTCTAACCGCTGCTACTGTGACCATCGTCGTAGCTCTATGGCAACGGTTATTTGAACCGCTGCCATAGATAACCTATTGTAGTAGTTTATAAACCATTGCAATAGATCGACTTATGGCAGTGGTTATGTAACCACTGCCATAGATTATCTATCGTAGCGATTTTTTAACCACTACCATAGATCTAATACAGTGGTTGACACCATTTGCATCATGGACCTATGGCAATGGTTGGCACGATTATGGCAGTGGTTATAAAATCACTGTCGTAAATATTGAATAACTAAAAAAATTAAAATTTTTATTTTTTTATATATTTTATCTGATAAATATAGATATATAATATAAGAAAATATAATAAACATAAAAATTATTCTGAAATGCTAAAATTTTATTATTGAATAAAATTTATTATAATATTTTTTTTTAAAAAAAAATACATCAAAAGTCTCCTAAATCTGCATCATCGTCGTCGTGACCGGGAGCCGGAGTCGAAGCTAGAGTTGGAATGCGGGCCAATATATCCTCGAAGCCCGTGACTTCAAAATGCATGTTGAGCGTCGACATCATGTCTCTCATTATGCCCTCAAGATGAGATGCGCGCTCCTCAACTCGATCTGTCCGCATTGCAGCATGATCTGCCCGTGCCAATGCCTCCTCAAGCTCTTCCTGACTGACGACACTGAAAGTCTATGAGGAGACGTTCACCTCGGACCAGTAGCTCATCGGCGTATGTCCGGGCTTGCATCGGATCCTCCCAGAGTGCTCAGGCCCCAAGATCTGAGATAGATGGTCATGAGGCCTAGAGGTATTCGAGCTCTCGCGAGCGAGCGCATCTAACTGATCCTGTAATTATAAATTAAAATAAAATTTTATAAGAAATACTATAATACTAATCATATATACTAATATATTTAATACTTACAAAAATACGTCCGATCGCGGCGTTCATCGGCCTGTCCATCTTGTCCGTGCGGCTAGATAGGAAGATCTCGCTATAGCTGGACATCACTCCATCTTTCATCAGCTATAACAAAGAACAAATTTATCAAAAAGATAATAAAAAATATGAATTTAATTTATCTAGTAAGATTTAGAATTAATTACCTCTCTATGTACACGACTGACCATAGACTCGCAGTCTAGAGTGTGCGTATACTCCTGGGCTGCACGGTTCTCCCGGTTCTGATGGAAGGTAGCCTAACAAGTATTCAAATAAATAATAAATATTTAAAAAATATTTAAATAAAACTTTAAGTATATTGAAAAATTCAAAAGTTAGAAATTTTACCTCGAACTCCTGGCTCCTCCAGTGTCTAACCATCATCTCCCATTGACTCGGAGAACAGTCCTATATCCAGGGAACAAGCTCCTTCAGAGTGTCTCGTCAATGCTCGAGCCATCTTCTTTGGAGCTTGATCTTGTAACCCTGATATAACTCTCTAATCTTCTTCAGTCGGATATCTCGAGCCCTCTCATGATCGAAAAAGTCGTACCTTCTCTACACAAATTTATCAAAAATCAGTTACAAAATTATTCTAATCAAACATATATAGTGTAAACATATAAAATTCATAAATATAACTAAGATGTGCATACTTATCCATATCTCCTCCCATACTCGATTTCTTATGGCAGCATCCATCAAACGTCAGTCTCTAAGCTCTATGGGAATGATGTCCGATCGCCTCACAAGCACTCCAAAAAAGGAATACATCTTCCACACGGTCTCCCCTATCGACCTCCCCTCCACATCGTAATAGACCGTCATCTGATGCTGGCGGTTCCATACGTGTGCCATATCGTGGTACCGCAAAATGTCCAACTGGATGATGCACCTATAATGCAAATACGTTATGCAAATATATAAATATATAAATACTATATAAAAAATAAAGTTGTGCTAATATAATACGTACACTCAAATGCCTACGTAGTAGCATGCGTCTCAGATATGGGCGACGATAGAGGCTCAGTTGTCGGTGGAGTAGATGCCATCGGTGGAGTAGATGCCGGTGGTGGAGATCCTTGAGCAGTCGATGCCGAGGTGGATGGAGCATGCTCCGACTGTTCTTCGGATGCTAAACTGTACGTAACCCACCGAGGGACATGGGTGAAAGCTAGATGGCATTTCGGTGCTATCGTGATCTGCAACGTTAATGAACATTAACCAATATAACATGTTAAACAATAATATTAGTATAGCATCAATAAATAGTCTCTAATATATACACTAATCAATTGACGGGTCTATCATTATGCAATGCAATAAACAAAAGCAACAAGATATAAACATTCAGAAAATATTATGCAATAAATTTTATAATATGAATTACATTCATAAATAATTAAGGATGAGCAACAGTCGTAGATCCGATCTTTTATACGAATCTTGGTGTTAATCCAGAAATCTGAAAGAAGAACAAAGTAGATGATGGTGGCACCTTAGGGCTTAAAATTGGAATCTTAGAGAGACATATCAAATTCTATTCGCTCAGAAGTCGAGCCGGCTCCGTGCCTGAGACATCCGACTCGGGTCCTTCCCCAGCCGACTCGATCACGGCCTGAGCCGGCTCGGCTGCGTATCCGAGCTGGCTCGACTGTGTGCCATCCCCTCGATCACTCCCTCTCTCCTTCTCTCGATCTCCCTCGTCGGCAAGGCCGGACCCCATCCCTCCCAGTGATGTCGATGAGGCTGGACCCCCTCTCTCCCTCTCTCACTCTCTCGATCTTTCACTCTCCCTCTCTCGATCTCCCTCGCCGGCGAGGTCGGACCTCCTTCCTTCCAATGATGGCGGCGAGGTCGGATCCCTCCCTCTCTCAAGTACAGATCCATCGGATATTCGGATTCAGATTCGATACCAGTAATTAAAATTGGATTCAGATCTAAATATTCAGATGATAGATCTAGTCCACAGCCATCGACATGGCACAGTCTAAGGCTACTGCCACGGCACGACCCAAAAACTATGGCATGTAGATAATTATAATATTTATAATAAATATTTATAATATTTATTATAAATATTCTATAAATTATTTTAAATATACATGATTAATAAATAATATTATAAAATTAAAAAAAAATTATACTTGCGGCTATAAAGAGCGGGTCGTACTGAAAGCTCCAAGGATCGTCGACGACGACGTTAGAGGAGGACGATGACACTAGAGGTAACCTACGAAACAAAAGCAAGATTGTGAGATAAAGAAGAGAGAGAAAGAGGAAAGAGAGAGAGAGCAGGGGTGGCTAGGGATGGGGGCCAGGGGGAGGGGGCATAGTGACGAGGAGGCTTGGGAGGCACAATGACGGAGGGTCGACGATCGAAAGGGAGAGTGTGGGGGGGGGGTCGGATGGGGGGTGGCGGGAGGGGCGGCCTTGGATGGGGGGGGGTGGCAGGGTGTGGGGAGGGGCGGTCGTGGATGGGGGGAGGAAGAGCGATCGAGGGGAGGGTAGGGGGATCGGGTGGGGGGTGCGGGGAGGGCGGTCGGAGATGGAGGGCTGGGGGTGGTAGGGTGGCGGCGAGGGGCAGTCGGGGATGGGGGGAAAGGAGGGGAGATCGGAGGGAGGGTGCGGAACCTGCAACGATGATCTCAATGATATTTGTAGTATACTATCAAAGTTTTACTTCAATCGGATATCGTTATCATAGTCAATTTAGTATGAAATGATTTCGATCGTTAAATTAGAAACAATCAATCAAAGGATTAAATGACATCCGATTATGAGATAATTTTTTAGTTAAATGATCTTTATTATAATTTTAAATATTTTATACGATAATAATAGTAAAATTTAAATCATTTTCATATAAACTGTTCATGTTAAGCAGATATTGCAAAAGCACGAGCATAACAATCAGTAAAGTTTCAGAATGGTTATCAGGAGATGTATAGTTTTAGATCATTCTTCATCTCATGAGTTGAATTTTATAATTATCATCATAAAAAATAATTAAAGTAGCAGCCAAAATTATTTATAAAAAAAAATTATCTCATAATCGAACACCGTTTGATCCTTTGATCACTCGTTTATCATTTAACGATCGAGACTAACCTATACTAAATTGACCTAGATAACGATATCCGATTGAAGTAAAATTTTGATAGTATACTACAAATATCACCAAGATCATCGTTGCTGGTTTTCGAATCCATCGGAGGTCTCCATCTATCAGATCATCGCATCATCGTTCATGATCATCGAAATCAAATTTTTTTGATCGACGAAGCTAGGGCCATCAGATCGTGGCGATCTTTTATGATGATACTCTAATGATAATTATTTAGATAATGAACGATGAAGATGGGCATTAAATTTTAAAATTATATAATATTTAAAAAAAAATATGGTGGTGGTTATAATTAATCGCTGCCATAAATCAGCTTATAGCAGCGGTTCCTAAAAATCGCTGTTATAGGTCCAACTCATGACAGCGGTTATAATGAACCGCTGTTATAGATCCGACCTACGGCAGCGATTTTCGATAACCGCTACTATATGTCGGACTATGACAGCGGTTACAAAAATCGCTGCTATAGGTCCGATTTATGGCAGCGGTTAACGAAAACTATTGCCATAGGAGCTATGGTAGTGGTTTCGAAAACTTCTGCCATAGTATGCACTGCCATAGGCCATTTTTATAGTAGTGTGGAGAATATATAACAACGAGTCTCCTCTTAGCTAATGAAAGAAGTTCGGATGGACAAAAGTTGATGGGAAGGAAATGAACTAGTGTCAAGGAGGAGATTAATGGGGAGGATGTCGGCTAGGAAGAATTTGCCTGGAAGGAGCGAAAGGGGATCTGCTTGGAGAGAGTCTGTTTATTTATTCCTTCGAAGCTCAATCGCCTTCGAGGTCGTCTGGAGGTTGATATAAAGAAGACGAGGTCCTTTTGCTTGTATGTTCAGAGTTCTTGATGCAGGAATCTCGAGGTCTGCTACTCTTAGTATATTATGAGAGTTCATTTGGAGGAAAATTTTGTTGATCCGATGTTGGTCCAATATCAGATAGCTTAGATGGTTTTTGCTGGGGAGAGATTCAAAGTGCGCTAAGATCGGCCGAACCAAGCCAAATTTAGACCTGTTACTCAGCTATCTAGAGGCTGTCATCACTATTTGAGTTCGTCCAAGTGAAATCTACAATGTCCTGTAGGTTCGAAGGACACCTGAAGGAGCTAGAAATCTAAGTGAGGAAGATCGGCCGATAAATTTAAATTGAAAGTCTATGATTTCGATGTCTGAGCGTAAATTCTTCACCGATCGAAATCATGTGCGGCTGCCTTCGCCGAATGAAGTCACTTGAAGGCTCGGCATCCCATTGGACTTCGGCAGGAAAAAGAGTTTACATCCAACAGAAGTTTCCGTACTCACGAGTTCGAAGTTTGAATGAAGGGAGTAAAGAATTATGAGTGCCGAAGTCCTTTTTCTATTCCAGTACTGACGTCTAAACTTTTTAAACACGAGGTGATCCGAAAAGATAAATTCTTGGAATTCTCATCGAAGTGCTACCTTGGGTACGACGTAATAAAGATTCTGCTTGTTGCCATTCTATCGCTATGATTAGCGGAACACACATCGACCTGAGGTTGATCGACGGAGATCTGCACTCATAACCATCTTGGACTCTCGTGGCTATTTAAGCTTTTCTTCTTCCTTGAGGGTTTCATCTCGCTCAGTTCTCCTCTCTTTCCTTCTAATCTCTTTCTTCCTTCTTGCTCTAGGGCTCTAGTGTCTTCCATCGATTCTTGGAGATTCTCTACTTTCCATCGAGCTTGCCACCTTTCCATTCTTTCCAGTCGGTTTAGGTCAATTCCTAAACCTTTCCTTTTGATTATTCGTATCTTTTGTCATCTCTACCCATTCTGTTTCTTCGAAAAAAACTTGAACTTCCTGGCCCCAGCGATCGAGCTAGCTTTCCTCCTCCTGGCCGAACTTGCTTGTACATCGAAATCCTTCAGACGGAACTTCGGTTGTCGATATTTTCTTTTGTAGCCGACTTATTCAGATTTTTAAACATTTTCTTCGCCGCCATGGCACTAAACTCCTTTAGGTTTATCATAAGATTTTTCTCCTTGTGCGTCATGGTCGATGTTCGACCTTTTATCTCTCTATTCCATAATTTCTTCACTTTCAAATGCCACCCGACCGCCAAGGACTGGTGGTATGTGTCTCCCCAGTTCGACAAGAAGGGGTTGCTCAAGGATGCCCCCTCTTTCATTCATAACTGGAAGGAGAAATTCTTTTTTGCTTTCTATTCTTCCTTAAAACTAGGATTTTCTTCGTGGGGGGAAATAAGGGACTCAGTTTGTCGAGCTCCTGAACTTGAGAAAGAGGATCGAGATTCGACTGACAAGCTGAAGAACTTCCGAGCCCCTCCGATCTCCAAGCTCCTGGAGGATCAGACCTTGTTCAACTTCGATCTCAGTCCTCTCAATCCGACAGGTAGTCCTCCACGGTCTGCTGATTGTGTATGGTCTCATTTCTTTTTCCGACTCTGATTTCTTCTTCTACAAAGATGACTCCTGAGGAGCGGAATCGCATAACTATGGGGATCAAGTCTCTCAAGAGGGAGGGCGGCTCTATCGGAGAAACATCGAAGAAGGCTCGCACTGATGAGCTGACCCCGACCGTGCTAATCCCGACAGTGCCCATCTCTGAGTCAGATGTGGCTGCATTAGCCCTGATCTTGCCCCGAGAGGATGCCACCACCATACCTCCTGAGCAGTGCGAGGTTGTCGAGAAGAAGAAGAAGAAAAAGGATGCCATCATGAAAAAGATGAGGAGGGCAGTCGAGAATTTGAGTGGCGAAGGCTTCAATCAGGAGCGAGCTTCCTTGGACGATCGAAAGATCGTCCAATCCCTGATGAAGGGCAGCATTCTTCCGCATATTATCGAAAAAATGGTCGAGACAGAGGATGCCGAGAGATTTGATGAGTCTTTCGCCGCTTATCTCGAGGTGACCTATTCTTCTAAACTTGTTTGGATGAAGGATGCGCTTTTAAAGTTTTGACTTAATTTCTTCCTATCTTATAGCTGGGGCATTACTTGTTTGCCCACTCGAAGGCCGCCGATCTCCACCAGGTCGAGGCCTCTAAAACTCTACAAGAGGTTCAAGCGGAGGTCGAGAGGATTCGGGCTAAGGTCAACCATTTGAAGGCGGCCTCGAAAATTTAAATCGCAGAGATCGAGCGCCTTCGGGAGACATCATGGAAAGAGGAAGAAGTTTCTGCAGGGCTGAGGGCAGCCTTGACCCTCTCCGAAGATAAAAGGAAGAAGGCCGAAGAGGAGGTCGGCATCAAGAGGGAGAGGGCTGTTGAAGCCTTCAAGTCCTCCAAAGCAATGGAGGACATTAAGATTATGTTCACCCAAGAAGCTTTCTTAGAGGGGATCGAGATCTGTATGAGGAGAGTTGTGAAGAACTTTTCTGGAGTAGACCTTAACTTTCTGACAGGCGAACTCGATGGCAAAGCCGATCCCTCCAACATCGGCGCCGCATCTCCGACCACCGAACCTACCCTAAGTGCTCCTAAATTTACAGTTGAAGCTCACGAGTCCATTCCCGAACCTGAAGCTGCAAAGGATGTACCGACCTCGCCCGCTCTTTCTTTTACACTTGTGCCATGGTGAATATTGTTCAGAACTCTTCCGACGATCGCAGTCAAAGCCAATCACCTCCAAATGATGCCGAGCCATTGCCTCAAGGCATTTCTCTAAAACCCCTAATCAAGGGTTTAAAGAAGAAGGTTCATCATCTGAAGAAAAAGTTGAAGAAGATGGAGGATGACCTTCGAGCTTCTCGAAAGAATGCTTCGGAGACAACCAAAGAGGTCACTCGCCTTCGAAGTTTACACATGAAGGATGCTACGAGCTTCAGCATCTGGAAAGATAGTTTTGAGAAGAAGATTGCCGAGCTCAAGAGGAATGCTAGTGATAAATTTTGGGCACTAACGACGAAAATCAGCTCTCTTGAAGTCGATCTCAAGGCGGCGAGAGAGAAGATCCAACTTCTGGAGGGGAGCTTGTCGTGGTCCTCCGATAAGGTGCGATTCGAGTGGGACTGATCGACGAGGTTCTTCACTCTTCAAAAATAGCTGTATGATGCTGAGCTCACATACGAGACTTACCGACTGAACTGAAGTGATAGGATGTCTAAGCTAGAACAAAAATTTCATGCCTCCAATAATGAAGTAGTCCGACTTCAGTGGCAGCTTGATGATGGATTTCGGGCTGGTACAAGCAGGAAGGTCGAAAAGGTTGCCTCCTTGAGGAGGACCATTGGTGAACTTTGGGAGTCGGTCGTTGTAGAAAAAGCTGAGGTGCAGTGGCTGAAGCTCGAGTTGACTTACGAGCATCAGGCTACCAAGGATGTAGAGGACGAATCCGAGGTCCTGAGGAGGAGGCTGCGAGAGTCAAAGGAGCACTACCATCGAGCCGATAGGATGTTCTGCGATAATATGATGAGGTGGAGGGAGCTCGAGGAGGAGGTCGATTGTCTAAAAGAATCTTTGGTGATGGCCATCAGTCCGAAGTCTGAGGAGTCCAGCCCTTCCTAAGATTCCAGTGACCTTTCTCTTTCTCTCTTTTCTTTTTTAGTGTAATCGATCTTGTCGACCTATGTTTTGCTTGTAATGAACTTATTTTTGTAATGAAATAGTATCTTTTTATTATTTTTATTTTGCACGAATTCGAAGCTTGCTCGTGGCTTCACTTTGTTTTTCTGTGTTGTCTTCTAATGAAGTGGTTGTTGTGGACACCTATTCGAGGTCCTTTTTGTGGATCTGAAAGTGATTTTCCTTCTTGTGCCTCATATGATCGAGTAATTATAGGAGAAATACGTGTAGGGATCGGTGATGGAGTTTCTCCCTTCTCTTTGCTTTAGGTTAGGGGTTCATTTGGGACCACTGGATGGGCCCTCCTTCTCCTCTTTTTTTCTTGGCTTAAGTTAGCATGGCCTTCGACTTTGCTCACGTTAGGATGAAATCCTCCTCCTATTCCTAATAGGGCCATAGGGGCACGAAAGGATCGTTGAAGGAGCCTCTCCCCGCATTCCGACTTAAGTAACCGAGGTTTTCGCTTTAGCTCAATGTTAGGATGAGATTCTCCTTCTATTTCTAACATGACTATAGGAGCACAAAAAGATCGTTGAAGGGGCCTCTCCCCGCATCCCAATTTAAGTAACCGAGGTCTTCGCTTTAGTTCAATGTTAGGATGAGGTTCTTCTTCTATTTCTAATAGAACTACAGAAATACAAAAGGATCGTTGAAGGAGCCTCTCCCCACATTCTAGCTTAAGTAATCGAGGTCTTCGCTTTAGCTCAATGTCAGGACGAGGTTCTCCTTCTATTCATAACAGGACTATAGGAATACAAAAGGATCGTTGAAGGAGCCTCTCTCTACATTCTGGCTTAAGTAACCGAGGTCTTCACTTTAGCTTAATGTTAGGACGAGATTCTTCTTCTATTTCTAACAAGACTATAGGGGCACAAAAGGATCACTGAAGGGGCCTCTCTCCGTATTTCGATTTAATAATCGAGGTCTTCGCTTTAGCTCAATGTTAGGTGAGGTTCTCCTCCTATTTCTAACAGAACTAACTTCGTCTAATGACAAAGTTTGGGGGGCTATTTTCTATCATCATAGTTTTACATCAAGATCGAAGATATGAAAATAAGAAGATTTTATTGAAATAAGATTATTGATAATACATGCGTAAATTCTTCGAGTTCCATGGGCATGAAAGATTGGTGCCTCCGAGCTTCTTCAAGTAGTAAGTTTTAGGTCGGATGATTTCTTTGACTTCGTAAGGACCTTCTCAATTTGGGATGAGCTTTTCTTGATTCTGAGGTTGTGAAATGACTGCTCGCCGAAGTACCAAGTCTCCTACTTTGAATATTTTGCCTTTTACTATGGAGTTATAGTAACGGGCCACTCTTTGTCTATAAGCATCCGTCCGAACTTAGGATTTTTCTCGCTTTTTCTCCAACAGATCGAGATTTACTCTGAGGTCCTGCGAATTGCATCGCTCGTTGAAAGCTACAACCCGTGCTGACGGCAACTTAAGCTATATCAGGATGACTGCTTCCATTTTGAAAGTCAAAACGAACGACGTTTCTTCAGTTGGCAGCTTCTGAGTAGTTCGGCATGCCCATAGGACATGATAAAGCTCGACCATCCAAGTTTTTCTTGCTCTTTGAAGTCTTGCTTTGTTGCCTTACAACAGGATTCTATTGGTCACTTCAGCTTCGTCATTTGCCTTTGGATGGGCTACTGATGTAAAATAATTGAAGATGTTTAAATCTTCACAAAATTCGATAAATTTTGCTTCGATAAACTGTCGCTCATTATCTATTATAAAGGTCTGAGGTAGGCCGAATCTGCAGACAATCGACTTTCAAACGAAGTCCTGCACTTTTGCTTCAGTGATTTCTGCTAGAGATTTAGCCTCGATCCATTTTGTGAAATAATCTATCGCCACCAAGAGGAACTTACGCTATCTAGATGCCATGAGAAAATATCCGAGTATGTCCATTCTCCATTGAACAAATGGCCACGGAGCACTCAAGGGTGCAAGTTCAAAAGCTGGCTGCCTTTGAATGTTTGCATTTCTCTGACAGCGGTCATATTTTTGACATACTCTACAGAATTATGGTACAAGGTCGGTCAATAGTACCCCTACCGAAGTAGTCTATGTGATAAGAATCTAATCCCTATATGACTCCCGCAGATTTCTTCATGCACTTTCCATAATATGAAGTCGGCTTCTGAAGGTCGAAGAATCTCAAAAATAGTAAAAAATACGATCTTTTGTACAGCTTGCCTTCGTACAGAACATATCGAAGACTTGATTTCTAAGTTTTCGAGCTTCTTTCGGATCACGAGGAAGAGCTCCATCCTTGAGGTAAGCAACTAGCAGATCGATCCAGCTCGACTCATGCTCGACTTGCATAACGGACTATGACTCCTCCAAACTTGGACATTTCAGAACTTCAAAAAATACTTCCTTGAAAAGTTCGGCTGAGGTTAAAGTAGCCAACTTAGAGAGAAGGTCGGCTCTGATATTTTCTGCCCTCGAAATTTGTTGGATGCTAAAACTATTGAAGGTCGGAGTCAAGTTCCTCACTTTCTCAAGGTATTTTATCATGCTTTTCTTCTGAGATTCATAACTACCATTAACCTGTCCGACTACCAATTGAAAATTACTGTAGACTTGGAGCCGATCTGCTTCTAACTTAGCTATTTTTAATCCAACGATCAAAGCTTCATATTCGGTCCCATTATAGTTACGAAGAATTCAAAGCGCAGCGTGTATTCGGCAATAATTTCCTCTGGGTTCACCAAGATCATCCCTGCGCCTACACCTGAAGCATTAGATAAGCTGTCTATATATAGGGCCCAAAAACCTTCAGGAAGGTTGGCTCTTTCTTCAAAGAAGATCGGCTGCAGCCATGGAATGTTGATTTCATTCTGTTCAAGCTCAGCTTTATCCAGAATGGTGCATTCAACTATAAAATCCATCAATACTTGAGCTTTGATCGATGATCGAGGTTGGTAGTTGATGTTAAATTTTATAAGCTCGATTATCCATTTTGCAATTCTTTTGGAGACATCCATTCGATGAAGGAAGGACTGCTTTAATTAGTTGATTAGTGAGGAGAGTTATGGTGTGCCCTTGAAAATAAGATCAGAGCCTCTGTACTGCAATCAGCAATGCATAAGTTAGTTTTTCTAACTTAGTATATCTGGTCTCGATGTCCCTCAAGACTCGGCTCATGTAGTAGATTGGCTGTTGTATTTTCGTCTCCTCTTTAACTAGAACTGCCGTTGGGGTGACTGCCAAGTACAAAAATAATTTCTCTTCGGGTTCGGACTTTGCTAATAGAGGAGGTGAACAGAGATAGTTTTTGAGTCTTTAAAGGCTTGTTGATATTCGGTGGTCCAGCAAAAGTTCTTCGACTGCTTTAAGATCTGAAAGAATGGCATAAATCGCTCGGCCAACCTCTAAATGAAGCGGTTCAGGATTGCCATCTTTTTAGTCAGGCGCTGAACTTCTTTGATTGATTTTGGAGCAGTCAACTCTTGAATGATCCGAATCTTCTCTGGATTTGCTTTGATTCCGTGCTTCGACATCATGAATTCCAAAAACTTTTTCAAGGTTACATCGAAGGTACACTTGGTTAGATTCAGCTTCATCTTGTATCTTCTGAGGGTGCTGAAGGTCTCTTCAAGGTCGGCAATATGATTTATTGAAGCTCGACTCTTGACAAGCATGTCGTCTACATATACTTTTATGTTACGGTCGATCTGCTCCTTGAAAAATTTTGTTAACCAGGCGTTGGTATGTTACTCCTGCATTTTTGAGTCCAAAGACATAATCCTGTAACAATAAAGACCACGATCAGTAATAAAAGTAGTCTTCTCCTCGTCCTCTGGTGCCATTCAGATTTGGTTATAGCTGAAAAAGGCATCCATGAAGGTAAGGAGCTCATGGTCCGAGGTCGCATCCACCAGTTGATCAATCCTGGGTAGGAAGTAGCTATCTTTTGGACATGCTTTGTTCAACTTTTTGAAGTCTATGCATATTCTCCACTTATCATTCGTCTTTTTGATGAGCATGACATTGGAGATCCAGTTTAGATAGTTGACTTTTCGGATGAATCCGACCTTGAGGAGCTTGTCGACTTCCTCTGCAATTGCTTTCTGCCTCTCTAGAGCATGGCTGTGCAACTTCTCTCTCACTGGCTGATGTTTAGGGTCAACAGCCAGATGATGTTCCATAACCTCAACATCTATCCTGGGCATGTCATCGGAGATCCAAGCAAAAATATCCGCGTTCCTCCATAGAAATTCGACAAGTCGCTCTCATATTTTTCCTACTAGATTGGAGTCGATCTACACTGTGTGCTCCATATTTTCATCATTCAGTGGGACAGAAGCAAAGTCTTCCATAGGCTCATCCCGCTCTTCCATTAGATCATCGCAGAATCCAGCCGATCAACTGAATAAGGATCTGATCGCTCGTCCCTCCGTAATGTAATTAAATAGCAATGCTTCATCAGGGTTTGATCTCCTTTGACTTCTCCAATCCCATAGCTTGTTGGAAACTTCATTTTCAAGTAATATATCGACAATACTGTCTGAAATGTATTTAGGCCAGGTCGGTCGAGGATTGCGTTGTAAGCTGATGGAGCTCTTACTACCAGAAAGTCAATTCGTGCCCTAGACTATCTTAGATATTGCCCTGCAGCCACAACCAAAATTATTATACCTTCAACTAGTACCGCATCATCAGTGAAGCCTACCAATGGAGAGTTCATTGATCCAAGCCGACTATTAGGTATAAATATCTTGAAAAAAGCATCATAAAATAAGACATCGATCAAACTTTCATCATCAATAAGGGTATGACGTACATCATAGTCTGCAATATTTAAAGTAATTACAATCATGTTGTTATGTAGGAATTGAACTTCCTGTGCATCTGCTTTGGTGAAGGCTATGGATTTTTCAGTCCTCTATCTCTTTACCGATCCTTCAGATTCGCTGGCTTCCTCTCGTCGAAGTCCTCCAGAGATAGTGTTGATGATGTCGAGAGGTGGCCGATCTTTCTGTTGCTCCTCCCTCCTTGGCGGTTGCTATGGCAGTGCCTTTGGTTGATCTTCTCTTCCTTTGGGCCAATATTGTAGAAATCGACCGAGCCGGTCTCGCCAGATGAGCTCCTCGATTTTATCTTGGAGCTAAATGCATTCCTCAATATCATAATCATGGTCACGATGGTAAAGGCAGTATTTGTTAAAATTGCGTTTGTTAGGATGAGTACGCATCCTCTTCGATCTTGGTATTTGCTTCTTGATCTCTATCAATACTTATATTTTTGGAGTATTGAGGGAGGCATAGTTGTGAAATCTTCTAAGAGGAGAACTTCTTCGCATCCTTTTGTCAGGACTTCTTTGGCGATGAGCTCGAGGAAGAGTTCGGGCTCGCTTGCACTTCGGGAGAGTTCGGGAGCGCGACTGAACTTCGTTTGATTTTTCTTTAACTATGGGTTTGCTAGATTTGCTCGCTTGTCGCTCTTCTGCAGCTTTCTCATCCTTCAACTTGAAGGCCTCCTCAGCTCAGGCATATCCTTCAGCTTGAGCTAGCAGATCGACAAAATTTTTAGGATACTTCTTCTCCAAGAAAAATAATAGATCATTCTTTTGAAAACTATCCTTCAACGTGGCCATGGCAATAGACTGATCTAGATTTTGAACCTCGAGGGCAGCAGTATTGAAGCGATTGACATAAGCCCAGATTGATTCTCCCTCTTTCTATTTGATATTGACGAGAAAGTCCAAATCTTGTCTGGGATGTCGGCTACTGACAAAATAAGCCGCAAACTGATGGCTCATTTGATCGAAAAAGAAGATTGTATCCGATTTCAGTATCGAGTACCAATTTTTTGCTGCTCTCTTTAGAGTAGATGGGAAAGCTCGGCATAAGATAGTGTTTGGTGCACCACGGAGCAGCATCATAGATTGGAAGGCCTCCAAATGATCGACCGAATCAGAGGTTCCGTCATAGCTTTTAAATTAGGAAAGCTTGAAGTTTGGCGGGACAGGCTCTTGCATAATTCGAGCAGAGAAGGGAGATCGGTGTAGATGTCATCATGGTAAGTCGGGGCGACATGATAGAGTTTCTCAATCTGTCGATCTATTTCTTACAATTTCTGATCGAAAATATCATTTCGATCACAGATCCTGGAAGGCTTCTGGCTATAGATGAAAAAGATTTCTTCGAGAGATGAATCATGGTCTGAATAGGGATCTTCAGCTCTCTATTTTTTCTTTTCAAGAGTGACGGGTCTGCTGACCCAAGTATACCTCCTTGGGATTGATTCTTGACACTCCAACGGGAGGTTTTTCGGTAGAGCCATCGTCGAAAGTTGCTGCATGGTCTGCACCATTTTGGTGAGGTCTCAAACCCACTGTATCAGTAGGTTCAACTGCTTCGGATCCACCATGACCATCGATGAAGGGGGCGAGGCACCAGTGATGGAGCAGGGACGGGCGGATCTGGCTCAGATCTGATGGCGGAAGCAATGGATCGTCGGGTGGTTGTCTTCTTTGGAGGTATTTCTAGGCTGAAAAGATTGAACAAAGATGAATCTCGATGGATCTTGAAGAGTTAAAAGAAGAAAAGGATCAAGATCGACTGGGCACTTCTTTTAGAATAAGAACTCAAAAAATTCTTTCTCTAGCACCAATCCTATTGGTGCAGAATCTGATTGATGCTGGAATCGAGCTGAAGTTGAAGAAGATGAGGTCGTTGTCGAAAATCTGCAAGGCAAGTCCTGACCGGAGTCAAGGGTGGTGGCTCCGACAGGATTCTTCAACGATCAAATCAGCTCTTCTGGCCAATAGAAATGGAGTGCTCAGGAAAGAAAGTAGCGAAGTTTGGAAAAGAAGAAGAGAGCTCTAGAGAGAAATATATCTGAAGGATTCCTTTTATAGGCAGAGTCAGTAACAAACTGAAAGCGACAGCCGTAACCGTCTGGTAGTGGACCGCTCGAAATCACGTGGAGTTTGTTATGAAAAGTAGTGTTTGTTGTCGTGACCTGCCAGTTCGTTGAGATTTAATAGTTGAAAATCAGAAGAGATAGGTGCTGGCGGTGAAGAGCTTCAAGTTTTATCAATTCTAGAGGAGTTCGGACTCCTTTAAGATCATCTGTGCGTAAGGGGTTCGAAAGTTCTATGACTAGAGGAGTCCATGAAGAAAGTCCACTGGAAGAATCCGAAAGCAGTTCTGCTGGAAGAAAAGTCCGATTGAAGGAGAAGAACTCTAAAAATAATCCTATTGAAAAATTCTGGAAGGAGGTCCGTTGGAGAAGCGAATATATAACAACGAGTCCCCTCTTAGCTGATGTAAGAAGTTCGGATGGACGGAAGTTGATGGAAAGAAAATCAATTGGTGTCCGAGAGGAGATTAATGGGGAGGATGTCGGTTGGGGAGAATTTGCTTGGAAGGAGCGGAAGGGGATCTGCTTGGAGAGGGTCTGTTTATTTATTCCTTCAAAGCTCGATCGCCTTTGAGATCGTCTGGAGGATGATATAAAGGATACGAGGTCTTTTTGCATACGTGTTTAGAGTTCTTGATGCAGGAATCTCGAGGTCTGCTACTCTTAGTATATTATGGGAGTTCATTTGGAGGAAAGTTTTGTTGATTCGATGTTGGTCCAATATTGGACAGTTTGAATGACTTTTGCTGGGGAGAGATTCAAAGAGTGCTAAGGTTGGCTGGATCAAGCCACAATTAGACCTGTTACTTAGTTGCTTGGGGGCTGTCATCACTGTTCAAGTTCGTTCGAGTAAAATCTACAATGCCCTGTACGTTCTGAGGTCATCCGAAGGTACTAGAAATCTAAGTGAGAAAGATTGGCCGATAAATTCAAATTGGAGGTCTACGGTTTTGATGTCTGAGCGTAAATTCTTCACCGACCGGAATCAGACGCGGATGAAGGCTTGGTATCCCATTAGACTTCGGCAGAAAAAGGATTTACACCCAATGATATGCATCAAACGCAGAAAAGGTCATTGCTTGAAAGGTTGTTCATAAAATTCCATAGTTTGCTTGAAAGGTTGTTCATAAAATTCCATAGTTTTGGTATGTCTGTGGCAGCAATAACGTTTTAGCTTGGGTTTTGGAATTGGGCACCAAAAATTAGCATGGATGTCATCAATTTTTGTTCAACTTTAGCTGGTGCACCCCAGAAGAGGGCAAGCTTTGAATGGTTGTTACTAAAGGCACTGATGTTTATAGACATGATAAAAAGGAAGGCGGGTAAGTTTTTCTCGGCTAAAATAGGCGGTGGAAAATTTTGAATAGACCACTTGATATTCCAAGGTAAAAATCATGGTGGAGACCCTGTTTGTATCATGAAATGCGGACACTATTGCACTGGCAGTAGAGTTATTAGGCAGAAGACCGGATGCCATAACAAAGGTTTGAAACCGTTTTGCAAGGGACAACAGATATCTGATTGAACCAGACCTATGTCATTGCACAACCTATACATAAGCCAAGCCTAAATATAGAAAAAGAGAAACGATCGAACCTCAGCAACCGCTAAATGTTACCAAAGTAGCCACTCGACCTAGCGGCCTAATCCAACTCTAAAACCAAATCAAGCCCTACAGCCGGCACAAATTTAAATAGTAGCAATAAGTAAGGAAAAAAACAATCAAGATCTTTTGTGGTAAATAGCTATCAAACAAAATATGCCCCACAGCATGCGCTCATAGATCATCTTAGTTGGTGGCCGTCCGTCTCTGCACTTTGCACATAGAGGATTTGTGTTCTTAACCCATTGAATTCGCGAATGTCTTGATGAACTCTGTGCTTTTTCCTGTCAAGTAGAATCGAACGAATAGAGCTTCCCCTTTTTTATGTGAAAGATAAATATTTATTTCAGATTCCATGGATTAAAAACGGTTGCAGACAAGAAGAAGCGGATAAAATTGAGAACAATAATTCGTGCTTCCTTTCTAACACTACGTTAAACCATGGCATCAGATTATAATTATAATAGTTAATAGTTGGCGGATTGTCGAAATAATGGAAAACGAGCAAGACTCTTTCTCTTTCCGTTAAAGATCGAAAAAATATCTCTCGGCAACGCCTCGGTGCCGGATTTTTTTTGGTTCAGTGCTGAGATTTTGGCTTCAGGAGCATCGCCCGCAGTTCCGCCGGGTCGATCTCCGCCATCCGGTTCGCCGGCCGGTAGTACCCGTTGACGGGATCCGGCACCCAAGAAGACGACGACGACGACGACGACGCCGACTCCAACCCCCCGTCTCTCTTCATCGCCGCCGCCGACTTCTCCTCCACCAATGTCCTGCTCCTCCTTCCCGCAACCGCCGCTGCCGCACTAGAATAACCCCTCCTGGAATAAAACAGATCAGGACCGTCAGATCAAGAACGGATTCATCGATTGACCGATAGATCGAGGGATGGGGGCGTTGAGATGTGTACCTGCTGGCGAGGAGGGCGATGCCATCGGAGAGAGCCGCGATGAGGGTGGTGTTGGAGAGAGCGCGAGCCATCTGATCTCGATCGGAGGGCTGAGATCTCCAAGCTAACGCTGCGAAGAAAAGAAATTGTTTCCAGCTCTCTCTTCGCAGCGGCGAGGAAACGGCTCGCCGCCTCTCTCTCTGACTCTCTTCAAATGGTTTCTCTTGAGGAGGAAAGAGAAGTAGGGGATGCGGGTATTTATAGGGTCCAGGAGAAAGCGGCGACTGCGAAGGAATCGGCGAGGGAATCGGAGAGATATGTTTGACTGGGTCAACGTTGGGTCCGTGGTGCGCGGCGATGGTACGGGGGTTGGTGAAAGAACGACACGTGAGAGGAGGTGCGGAACGGAACCGTCCGTTTTGTTTGATGGTATATTTTAAGGGATGAGATTTAAACCGAATCGAATATAAATCAAATATTAATATATTTATATTTATATTTATTTTATTTAATAAATATAAATATAAATATAAATATTATTTAGATATAAAAAATTATATATATATTTATTTATTTTAAATGGATACGAATATAATTTAGATACTTGACTACATAATCAAAAATATTACTATATAAATAATAAATTAAATTAATAATATATTTATATAATTATATATTTATAAATTAATAAATATTATATAAAATTATATATAAATTTAAATATTTTGATACAGATTAAATAGTTGTCTATCTAAATTCATCTCTCTCTTTTTTTTATATATATATATATAGATATGAATACAAATATGAATATTAATTGAATCCTTAAGTTTCTATTTATATTCAGATTGATTCGATATAAAAATGAATCTAGATGGATACTATTTATACTATTTTTACTCCTAGAACAAGATCAGCTACACCACCAGAGGAGTTGGATCTTCTCACGAGGCCACTTGATTAGGGATAGGTTTGTTTAACCTCATCGTCTTCATCCAATTAGGTGACATAGTTTGGTTTAATGTTTTCTTATCTAGTTTCAATGTTTTAGTTATGTTTTGGATGGTCAAAATCCAACTTGGGCAGCAATTGAAATTCATTAGCACTCCTGATTGAAATATATTAGTTATTTTGAATAATTAGAAACTTATTCAATATATTCTAATTGGTATTTTTGAATCCTTCGGTTTTCATGTAATCATTCAATATGATTTTGATTAGAGCCTATGCATGTTAATGAAAATAAAATAAAAATTATTAGATTTTCGAACTCTATATTTCTTTAGTATTCTAATTATTTAAAAGATTTTTAAAAATAAATTTTTAATAAATCAAGAATTATTAAATCATTCTAGAATAGATACAATTGTGGGAATTCGAATATAAAATATCTAACAATTGAGTAACAAAATCAATCAATGATGAAGTATATCCCGTATGAGCAACATATGTTGCTATCCATTCCATAGCATGATTGGCTTCTCTAAAAAATATGTTTTACTTCAAACTTTGAATAGATGTATCCATACCTAAATAATCTTGCATTAAGGGATGATCACTGAATTTTAAGTTGAATGAGTAAACCACTCAATGACCATCAATGAATTTCTCTCCACAATTATATGAGAAGTTTTCAAGATTTTAACTGCACATAACAAATCTTCCTATGCAATTTTCAACTCTACCATGGAAATTATAGTATCAAACAATCAAACTCCACATGCTGCTAGTATCACTCCACTCATATTCCTAAATGAAGTTTTTTCCATCCAACTCACTTCAATTTAGGATACTACCATTAAAGTTAACCTTGAGAAAATCAAGGGGTGATAGCTTCCAAATGAAATACACTAGGGGGGTGCTTGGTTGAAGAGAGTAGGGGTACGGAATCGGAATTGGAATGAATGACTGATCCCATTTCAACCACTTGGTTAAGGAGAGTTCCATTCCGATTTCGATTTTAGGATGGAATAGAAATGGCCTAATCTACTTAAAACTCAATCCCCACTCTTCTAATTGGATTCAAATTTTCATTTTCATTTTCATTCCGATTCCAATCATGAGCCAAACACTTTAGAGGATTAGGCCATTCCAATTCCGATTTCAATTCATTTCGATTCCAAGTCCAATCGCGAACCAAGCACCCTCTATATGTAGAATCACATAAATTACAAAAGGGGGGCCATAGTTTTTCCACGCTATCAAGGGTGCTTCTGAGGTGGTTACATTAAAGTACTCCAAAGCCTCACTAACTACTTTTATTAAATCAATTGGGGATTCTAAACATTGGTTTGAGAAAATGGTGTCATTTATAGAAAAAATGGGTTAAATAAAGGATCTAAGGGCCTATTTGGGATAATTTTGTGCAATCTCATAAGATTCATAAGAATATGCTAGGTAAGATCTATTTTACAATATTCACATAAATTTTTCGAAGTGGGCCTGCACAAATCCAATAGAGAGAAAAAAAGATGATCTCACTAGATCTTTTTTCCATCCTATAGGAATGGACCGAAAGAGGTCCAGTCGGTATGGACTAGGTTGGACTTAATATTCTATAATATTAAATAGTTTAGCACATATGTGCTGGATAGGCCAACTCTAATTCCTGTGGGATTGTTAGCTTAATGCCATGGGATATCCAAATAGATCTTAAGTGATTTCCCTAGAAGTTTCTAAGAAGTTTAAGGCTGACATAAATAGAATACAAGATATATGTTAATTAGCTAGTAGAGAGTGTAATCTAATCTAATATATTTATATTAAAATGAAGGCTTCTGCATTGGTAGAGCCTCTATCTGACACATATCTTCAAAAAAGAAGCTATTAAAATAGAGACAGGGGTTTAGGTAGCAGAAATTGTGGGCATGGTTGCTTGAAATTTTAATTTGGCTCTTGAGAAGCCTCAACCCCCATATTTAGGGATTCCTATGTGGCTCTTGGGAAGCCTCAACCCCTAATATATAATGAGTTCTAGCATTCCATTTTCCTAAGAGGCCTCCCAACTCCCCACATCCCATGCCTCCATGCCTCTTTATTTGCTTGGCATTCCTATTTGGCTCTTGAGAAGCCTCAACCCCATATTAAATGAGTTCGGCATTCCATTTTCTTAGGAGGCCTCCCAACTCCCTACATCTCGTGCCTCCATGCCTCTCTATCTGATTTTAAAAGTTGGAAGAGTTAAGACACTAGACATTCGTACTGAGGTTTAGGTAATAGTCTTTATCTTATATTATATACAAAATGCCTGCCCAACTATTAATGAAACTCGGTGTATATTAGATTTTTTTTTTTTTGTTCACTTTCCCTTGCAATGAATAGATGAGACAGATTTTAGGAGGTCATTAATAATGATTCTTTTCCTTTGTTTTTTCTTTTCTTGCAAATGCTTTTTAGAACCATTAGACTATAGCCACTACTTAGCAACATAAGAAGGCAAACGATTGTAGACCTTTTATTTATGTATCTGCAAGTATGGATACCAATATTATGCTTCCATCATTATTATAGTATTGTTTGGTGATAGTGACATGGATCCCATAGTTCTTTGAGACATCATAATTTTACATGGAGCATTGTATATAAGATTTGTCTAGCCCTTTGAGAAGGATGGCAATAATATGCATAAATCATATTGATATATTTCTGAATAATAATTGATGCAGCTTTGAAAGTGCTTTGTGGCCTGAAAAAAATTATTTGCTGAGCATGATAGTTAGGAGTTAGGATTTGCTTATATATAATTGATTTAATATCAGTTAACATCATCCTTTTACCATCTAATATCTATTTTTAAGTTAGCATCATCTCCTGTTAAGGAGAATTGATAAATGTATATAACTTAAATTTACATTAAATCTTTACAGGTATTGCAAGAGTGATAAATGCTCTTGGAGTGAAAGAAATTGTTGCTCCTCCATAGAACAATAGTTTCAAATATTACATATAAAGTCCCAAGTAACAAATAAAAACTATATAATATTCTTTCAAATAATTTTACTTCTTGCTTCTAATATGTGTTTTTTAAGTTAGTATTATCTTTTATTTTAAGGACAAGAATTAAAGTGTGAATACCTGCAAAAACTAGAGTAGGTCAAGGTATGACCTTGCACCCCCATGAGGCTCTTTACCATGTTATATGATATACTTTTGTAAAGAACATATTATTCTATCTATCTAATTCTCTATGTATTAAACATTAAGATAAAAAAAATTATTTAATAATTTTTTTAAGTTAGTATTATCTTTTATTTTAAGGATGAGGATTAAAGCGAGAATATTTTCAAATACTAGAGTAGGTCAACATAAGTCCTCACATCACCGTGGGTCTATTAAATACCATATTATATTATATATTTTTATGAAGAAATATTATTCTATATGTTTGATTGTCTATGTATTAAACATGGACAAAAAAGATATTTTATTTATAAATAGTGAAATAATCAATAGAAATATTTAGCAATATAAAAATCTCGTATAAAAAATAAAAGATGCAGGCTTGATATAAAAATTTATGTCATCATCCCTCACAAGGGGCTAAGAGCCTCATATAAGAATTTTTAAGCATATAATTAATAGATGGTGAGCTGCATTAGTCCGGCCTCCTTAATTTTACCTAAACCAGCAGCTATATTCCACTATAGCCTCTTAAGTCAAGTAGTATCCTATTATAGATAAAATCATAAAATAAAAGATATCAATTCCTCTGAACTTGTCATCAACAATCCATATGTCAAGATTCTTCAAACAATCATTTTCTAAACTTGAGCAAAATCAGGTTGATCTGATGATGGTGCCATGCAGCTTTGGTTGTTCTTCCTGAGAATTAGGCCCGTTGGTCCATCTATTTTGTATTTTCTAAGAGCTTGTCTAAACCTAGCCCATATCCTAGCATTTGGATTTTAAGGGAAAAAAAAAAAAAATCTATCACAGAGAATTTGGGCTGAGTGATATTTGGTTGATCCCGCTTAAATGGATAGTCCAATCCAAGAATCCTATAGTATTTTCAATTCAATCCTATAGAAATATCCAAACAGACCCTTAAGATTGTGGCAAGTCAAGCTGGAGCATGACTTGGGCTTGAGTAAACTTGAACTTTCTAATAATATATATTCTTCTTTGTTTTATATTTTCAGGTTAGAATCGAATAGATCAAGCCACCGGGTCAGATATAGTTTTAGATTTTTCTAGCCAACTTTGGCCCAGCCATGCATTTATAATTAATATGTGGCATACATAAAGTATGTGCATAAGTCGTAGCTATAGATAGCACTTATTTAAATTTTATTTGATGAAAAGTCATCTAATTTTGTTGAAACCAAATACAGTTGGTCATTTGTTCCAACAAAGATTATTTATTTATTTATTTACAGTACGGCAAGAAAAGAAACTTTGAATTATATTAAGCCAGATTGCGCCGGGCAAGGCCAGGCTCGAGTCTGATCTTTCTTGACTGGGTCGGGTTTTGGGTCTGCGTTTCTTAGGTGAAAAGGGCTGAGTTGGTCTCAAACCCAGTCGAATTCATCAGATCAGGGTCGGGTCCAGTGGAACTTGACGCAGTCCTAATCTGGCCCACTTGCATCTCAGGCATAATCGGGTCATGATCCATAACCAATCGGCCATCAAGCTCTGGTGATTAGAACCATCTACGATGCTCGTTGTGGATTCATTTAATTTTTTGGTACTAGGTTTCCCGTAAGTTTCATATAGATCCCAGGCCAGTTAGATAATAAAAGGGAAAGCAACCAAAGTGAATTCCAATTATTTGAGATTTGGATGGTGCATTGAGCTAAGCAGCGGAAATTAAGACAAGAAACCGTTACACCCTTACCGGTTATCCAACCGATCCTGCGGCGTCCATTTATTTTTGTTGGTTTAGAACTGCTTGGTTTTGGCTTACTAAGCCATGGCTAAGCATGCAGGTGTTTGAGCTAGGTTTTGTTACATGTCAGATGGAATTGAGCATGCCGCTGCCGAGCTAAGCTCAACGTATTCATGAACAGGTTGTCCGTATCTTTTTCTTTTTTAAAAAAAATAAAATGAGGGAAGTGACACGCTTCCCCATTGACGTGTTAATTAAGAAAGTGCTCTTAATGCTGTAATTGGTTTCTTTTGGAATGGATGGTACAAGTGCATGTGAGTGGGGAAAGCCCACATAAGATACCGACCATATATCCCATTCTTCATTTTTCTATTAAGAAGGAACGTGGTAATCGTTAACAGTAGCTGGTCTTATTTATTTGTGTGCTTGAATTAAAGCGAGTTGAGGATTGAGCTACGAGAGAGTAGCCTCTTTGTTCTTTGAGTTTCTGATCCAATCCTTGAAGAGGGAGACCACCGCTTCTCTTACTTTAGTGATGTCCAGGGCTTGGAAAAGGAATATCCTGAGGCATCATATATGGTGCAATTGCATCTAGCCGCTTTTTTGTGTTGATGTTTTCTCCACGAGTACTAGAGGTCCTGAGTCCTGTTTGATGGTTGTTAAACAAGAAGGTTGGGCATTGACCAAGTCCAGAGATCTTTTGAGTATGTGCACCCTAGTATTAATTAGGTGCTCTTAGTTTTGTCCATCATTGCCGCACGATGGGAATAAGCTCGGGTCCGACATGTCCTTTGTTGCCAAATCATCCGATGTACGTCTTGTTGTTGTAGCATAACTAGTTGAAGATCTTGCACTTTTCGGGGATCAAAAGCTTTCAGACGGGATTACCAAAATGTGATGTTTCATTGCCATGCATCATGCAACGAAAGCATTTCCACATGGTAAAGAACCCACCGATACTACTCCATTTCCAAGTGATCCTACCATCATTTCTTCCATTTAAGGGAACATTGCTGAGAAGGCAGTTCAGGTTTTGGAGCTCTATCTGGGTGGCTTTAGGGATGTGAGTTCTGAAGTTTGCAAACAAATCTGGTCTCGCCATAAAGTTGGCTATGCTATACGACTAATTGTATGTGAGCATGTTTAAGAAAAGGGAGTACGGTGGTCCTTTGTCTACCCAGTTATCATGCCAGGACGAAGCATGAATGCTGTTTCCAACCATTGGTGTTGTGAAGGAGAGGAACATGTTAGATATCTTACGGATGCTTTTGTAAAATGGTGAAGCTATGCATTGTAAGTAGAGAGTTGAAGAGTTTGGAGTAGTTCGAGAGTAGTAGGGATTTGTTGTCGGAGAATAGTCCCTTTAGTTCTACATTAATTGTAAGTCGAAAAGAGATTTTGATTTATACAAGATTGAGGTCATCTCTCTCTGCCTGCAAGATATTTTTTGAAGCACAAAATCATTAGACCCAAAATAACATGTTCATGTTAAAAATTAAAGCGGATAACATCTCGTATGCAAGCATAAAAATCGGGCCATCCAATCTATTCTATCTACCATTGACCGCAACAGGATCCTTTAAGGCCTTTATTGACGGGAGAAGTATCGTCCCCACTTTTTGAGCGTATTCAATTTTAAGCCTTCTCTAGCACGTAACCTCTCCGGTACTGCTGCTGCATTATATATTTTCAAACTTTTCTGGATCCAACTCGGTGCCTTAATTTCCAGCCATTCTTGTGACCCCAAGATAAGCTAAAGCAAAGAAGAGTTGATTGGCGTTGAAGTCTTTCAGTAAGGGCATGCAATCAGTACAGATCTAAACACACAAACATCAATAGTCCTACGTATATATCTACATATACAATAAAGCAGCATGTAGTTAAATCCCTTTGTTATCATGACTAAACCTTTTCCTCCTGTCAGTCTTGTCTTGGTAACAAGTGGAACTCAAATCATCAAGTGAAGCACTAGTAATGTAGAAAGAACACCAACTCCAAACACTAGAGAATATATAAAACGCAAATACAACAAGCTCCAGCTTGTGACATTTATAACACATCAACCTAATTAATCCACTTCTCTCATACTACTCCCTCACCCTCCCTTACAAAATACAAAGGAACAAACGCTAGAACCACTCAACACAAACAACACCCACCTAACTCCCCTCCCTCATTATTTACATTACTGGACCAACCAACAGTATCCACCCCGCATCTAAATTACATACTTCTTCTTCAACGCCATGGACGCTATAAGGAAAGCAGCAGTCCCTCTCTCTCTTTCACTCTCCGGTCGTTGGTTGTTCTCTCTCTATCTTGATTGGAGTGGATGCTGGTCCGACGTTAAAAGAAAGGATGGGGTTTGGAGCCCAGTCGAGCTCACACCTCGTAAGGTGGAGCAGGATTCCGTGGTCCGACACCAGCCATTCCTCCTCTCTCGTATGCATCCGACGATGACTTCCTTCTAAACCTGTTCCATTCTCTTCCTCCCCCTGGTTATGACCAAATAATCCGTGGTTAAACTTCTGGTTATAAAGTCCAAGAAACAAGTCACCTTAAAAATTGCACGTAGAGTGGGGCTCGGGTTGTATGATGCGAAAGAATGATTGATCATCTTCTTCGTATATTGTGTATCTTTTAAAACATAATGTTAGCTTCGTGATTTATTCTGTGGATGAACATAGAAGACTCGTCATAATTTGAAAGATGCATAAAATACGATTGTATGGCTGAGATTACGGAAAAAGAACAACAATTCAATCATATAAAAGGTACAATTTGAACCGTATAGAATTGCATGCAGTCTGAGGCTAGTGATACATTTGTTGTTTATCAAAAAAAAAAAAAAATCTAATGTATTTATTACCATCATACAAATAAAATCAGCAACATAAAACTAGATTAGCTTCATGAAATCATGCTTTTATTTTTACGACGTATTTAGGTCCTTTTTTTTCAAAAAAATAACACCATACTTACGCTAAAGCCCTAGTGATTATCAACTTATCATCGAGGGCTGGGACAAAAAGTCTCAGATCATTCGATAACGGAAACGTACAGTTATGCTCAGACGGGGGTTGTCTCTTTGGCGCGAAAGAAGGATTCACCTTCCTTTGTATGTATCCACCGTTGGATCGCTTAATATCTGCTTTGCAAGTAGTGCAGTGTTCAATCCAACGGTCGAAGTCGCAAAGAAGATCGATCATTCGCGAAAGATACAACCCGAACCCGTTAGGCTCATAACCACCGAAACACCCAAACCACCCCTGCCATCCAACGGTATCTCCGTAAATGCGTCAGCGAAACACCCTCCACTTTCTCCAAAATTACCAACCCCCCACCCCTACTGCATTATTTGGCCTCAGACTTCTAGTCCTCACCGGAAAACGGAGACACCGGAGGCGTCGATCCCGCCGGGGACGGCGGCGGCGTCCCGTTCCCCGGCGACGGGCACCCCGTCGGCCTCTTTATCATTATACTCCGCGTCACACTTGGCGCCTCCTTGCCCTCCAATTTCCCGCTTCCCGCTTCTTTCGCCTCCTCTGCCACACAACAAAAGCCCAATCTCAGCCGTCCGATCGTGGATAATCCCCAAGATCCAAGCATATCAGAGTTGAAGAAAGCATAATGATAAGAGTGGACCTTTGCCGGAGCTCGACCCGAAGGCGAAGGTGGAATGCTTACGGAGCTTGCTGAGACCGGTCTCCGGCCGTGGCCCGGCGACGGTGTCGTCCCAGAGCTTGTCAAGAAGACCCATGAACTTCGACTTAATTACCGAATTACCGCTCGATCCCAGAGATATTTGGAGCTTAGATTGGATCTGGGCGGCGGGAGAGAAGGCAGAGCGCGAGGGGTCGAGAAAGAGATATTTATAGAGGGGAATGGAGGTGGGATGGGAGGATCTGGACCGTCGATGTAGATCAGGGTGGTGTTGTGACGGGTGGAGCCCACTACGATTGGATAAGATCAGAGAGCTGGAGACACGTGGAGAACTCGGTGCGGTGGAGGGGGGCGTCATGTGACGGGAATAGAATCGCTTTCTGGTAATCGCCGGGTCACGTGATTGCCCCCGGAAAGTTCGGAAATATCCCACTTGCCACTGCCCGGGAAGATGGGAAGCTGCGTTGACGGGGGTTGTCAGATGGGGATCCAACGGATAGATCTTTCAGGACTTGATGTGACTTTTAGTTAGGTCAGGTGTTTGATTGGATAAGGCAGAGAAAGTTGGCATATCCAGAGCTCATATAAAAATTTTTATGAATATTATCAATATTATACCAACTTTTTTATAAGGTGACATGACATTGTACATAGATGAATGGTCAATTTTATACGAGGCACGGCCCACGGGCACCCTAAATGCTTGTAGATCTGTCGCTATTTGCCATCTTTATAGTTTTTGAAAGAGATACTTATCGTTTTCTCTAACCCTTCTAGTTGTATTTAAACAAGAAGTGTTTGAATCAATCGTCTTATCCAACAAAAAAAAAAAAAAAAAATAGAGACATTTTCTCTACTCTTAAAGATAGGATAAAAGTATCAAATTAGACAATAGAAATATCTAACATGCAAGGTAAAGCACTATTTATTTTGCTGCCGATCGCTGCATATTTTTTTTAAACCAAAGTTATAGAAAACTTCAATAATGCAATCTTTTTGCACAAATGTATAATTTGATCTCTAATCCAACTTATGCAATTGCAAAATCATAATTTGTCACTTAGAACAAGAATATAGATATTTCTATTGGTCCAATTTTTTGACAAGTTAAATATTTAACTTATCAAGCATATGAACAAAATCTTCATATAAACATATATGCCCTAAAATAACAAACATAAGACTTAATGTTGGTTCATAAATAAGAAATGCTTTTCTTTAGTGATGTCCTTAGTGATACCTTAAAAATTTGTGGACACAATTAGCAGCCTCACATTATTGAGGTATGAACTAGAGTGACAAGAAAATATAGATTTGACAATTCAAAACTTTATTAAGGTGAGATCCATATTTCACTCTTTTTCCCATTTTGATAAAAAAATTTGATAATATATTTCTTTTTTACATAAAATGAAGGATAGATTTAAAGGCACTGATCATGTAGCTGTTGGATGCCACCAATCAACGAGATAATAATTTAAACTTGTCATTGCATGGCAAGGAATTGAGTTACCAATAGAGCAGAAGTGCTATTATAACAAACTAATTCTATTTCATTTTCTTGGATAATGGTTAAGCAACAAAGAGTTTTGTATAAACATTGTTCTTAGAATGAGGGGTTTTTGGTAACTTTCTTTCAAGATTAGCATTAGCAAACAGATACTGATCTAAGAGAATAAAGAATGCTACCACTACTTAGGGTTGTCCTCTGATGCGGGAATCCTATATGAAAGCCGAATGTAGCAACTTTAACAAACTGATTACTAGGCTTTATTTCTTGCTCGATAGACCCCATTTGTCTTGTTTAAGAGGGAGTTTATCAAGAAAGTTGGTACTCGTGAATCTCCTAAACAAATAATGAGGTAGGTTAAGTTTGCAGTATAAGTAGATCATTGATAGAATAAATATTAATGTCAATTTTTTGCCTTTGCAAAAAAGTAACACCGATCATTCTTATCATGAAGTGATGCCAAGAAAATCAGAGCAGAGATTAAATTCCAAACCATTTATGAGTCTCACATAACAAAATCGTATGGAAGGCAGCAGTTCCAAAGAAGATTAAGGTTTTTCCTCGGCTTATCTTGAAGAATAGGCTCAACACAACTGAAGCCCTCGCCAAGAAGGGATGGGCTTTGAGTACTGGTTAGACATCTTTTCCTAAGATGTCCATTCAGTAGAAAACTTATCTCAATATTAGAGATTGGCCACCTAATCTTCGTTCTATGGATTTCTTGGAGCAAAAATTATATTCAGCTAATATTAAGAAGAGCATAGGATTAGTTGTTGATATCAATGTTTTAGCATATTCAGCTTGAGCGAGATGAGAGAATCTTTTTTCGTCGGCGAGCCTCTATATTTTCAGTTCTTCAAAAGATCCTCCACTTTTTCATCTTTGGGAACACCTCGAGAAAAGATGATTGGAGGAAGCCTCCTGATTTCTAACTGTCTCATCTTTAGCTCCCTCTTAATTTGTTTTATTCTCCCTTTAATTGTAACTTCTTCCATTCTTCTTTTTATTTGTACATGTTTCTCCTTCAAATTAATTTAATTGAGTAGGGGAAGTACCTTACTTCCTCCACGTTCCATTGTCTCAGATAATGAACTTCGCTGTTGTCTGTGAATCAAAGCACTTAAAAATTATACTTGCATGTCTAATTATCTATATCAAGAATTTAAAAACCATTCATGATTGCTTAAAAATTAAAATTACTGGATACTTTTTTTTAGTCATGTTCTGCTACGTCCACAATGAGCCTAGTAAGGGTGGCCCCTTATCAATATGCAACTTTGAGTAGGCACCCTCCAACATTTACAAGAACAAATCATAAACTATAAACCAATGTTCCTTCAACACCAAATCCCTCTCTACATCCCCTACCATACCAAGCTTTGTAAAGCAGCAGCAAAGAAAGAAGGTGAACAAACTGAGAGCACACACTACCAAAACTTGAAAGCAAATTCTGATTAGTATTTGGCAATCTCTCTATATGATGATGATGGAAATTTTCTTTTGGATCTTGTGTAAAATATTAGAACACAAAATATTTCAAGAACAGATCTCTAGATCATAATAATAATAATAATGAACAATCAATCTTACTTTGAAATCCTTGAGCAGCCACTAATGATCGTTATTGATATGTCCTGCAAAAGAAGAAATCAAAACGGGACAAATCTTCCTCTCCTTTTCCTTTTTATGCCTGACTCTTCAATGGGACGAGTTCCACCCTATGAACATAGAGATCTTAATGCTCTAGGATTTCTTTACAGGCATGTATTTATAGGAATGGAGGAAGGACCTAGTCCAGTTAGTAAAACCTAATTGATTCACCCATCACAGAGCCCACTGTCGGATTAGACCTACACCGATATCTGTTACATCACATAACTAAGATAATAGAACACAAATAATATAATCACAAGTAATTATAGGCTCCTTAACCATTCATTCAGATGATAACTTAGTTCATATTTTATAATAATTTAAAAATAAAAAATTAGTCTATAATCAATGAAAGTCCATCTTATGAGAATTTCTAACATTCTTCTACTTGGGTGATAATAATTTAGGCCTCTATTTTTAATAAAAAAAATATTATATATATGCAGTTCAAAAATGACTCTCGGGCTAAGTACACCACATGTGGCCATATATGCAAATGTCTTGAATGAATAACATCTTTAATCAAAAAATTCAGTCCACTAAACCATTAACATTGAATCACAACAGTCTTTGTATCATTTATTCATATAAGATCCCTCTATGATTACAAATGTTAGTAATCTTATCGATATGGATTTCAGTGATGTAATGCATGTAGTGTGAATTTTGTACTCATATGATCTAAATATATAAAGTTCATCATCAATCCATTTTATGATTTCTAATGAAATCCTTTTATGCTTTACAATGAAAACTATGATAATTTTAAGCTTATATCATAATTTCATCATATGTCTCAAGACGAGTCCTTTATATCTTAAGATGAATCATGATATCAACGATATCAATTATAATATAAGCAATATATTCATACTTAAGCAACATCTTTATACTTAAGATTTTTTATTTAAATATCATTTATGCTTAAGCAATACATTTATCCCCAAGATTTTCATTTCTATAGCATTTATAATCAACTATATATGCATAAATATAAATATAATATTTTATTATAAAAATAATAAAAATAAAAACTTTATGACATCCATATGATGTCCAACAAAAATAATGCTCCAACTAAAGTATATCAAAAAATTCTAATAAATCCATATTTTTAACATATTTAATAAATACAATAAATCTAAGTAATTTGGTCAATGGATCCATCAGCATTACATTAATCTCTATATGTTTAATTACAAAATCTTTCTTTTAATCAAATCTCTGACGGTCAAATATTTTATCTCCATATAGATAGAGATAATGAAAACTTTTGTTGTTCCTTGGAAAGAACATATCTGTATTATTATCATAGTAACTCTAAAGTGATTTCGAGATAGAATCAATAAATATAAATCCTAGAATTAAGTTCCTTAATTAATCCATATGAATTGTAGCTTCTAACATGCCACAAACTCTATCAGCATAACATAAAATGCCACAAGAGTCTACTTTAAACCTTTTTAAGAAATAATTTCTCCAGTCATCATTAAAATATAATAAAATTATATTTCATATAATTCATGCAACCAGCAAATTAGAATCACAATATCCAATTATCTTAATATAATCAAACTTTTAAAAATCAACATACATTTTATTATGGTTTTTTATAAATATCTTATAATCTATTAGCTATATTTCAAATGCTTCATATGCAGATTTATCATATGTCTACCAAGTAAACTTACGATATATGTTATATCTGATTAGACACAAATTTGTATATACATCAAACTACATAGTAGTTAAATGAAGCACATTCTTTATAGATTCTTTTTCTACATCATTCTTAACATACTGGTTTCTTTTGAATTTATTTTTCTTCAACATATATATATTTCCAAGTTTACAATTATGCATACCACAAGCATTCAGTATACTATCAATGTGAGCTTTCTAAGATAACTATAATATATCACAAACTATTTATATGAATTTTAAACCAAATATAATTAAAGTTTCTCTAAGATTCTTCATATCAAAGATCTTAGATGGCATAATTTGGTCTCATGCAATAATAGTCAGGACTAGCAAATAAAACAGCATCAATATATAACATGAAGTAGAGGAATTTGCTTCCATTGACCTCAAGATACATATATTGATCTCCTCTATTATTTATAAATTTCAGAGAATTAACATGTCATCAAACTTAAGATATTAATTTTTTGATGATCGCTAAAAACTATAGATATACCTTTTAGATCAAAATAGATTATCAGTGCCATGATTACACTTAAAGAATCCTTATAAGAGACTTGAAGAAAAGTCTTATTATAATTTATGCCTCTTTCAAAACATCCTTATATGACCAATCTGACATTGAAGAATTTAATATTAACTTTAGAGTCATTCTTAATTTTAAATGTCTACTTACACCTTATAGACCCAGACTCTTTAGATAATTTTACTAGATCCCATACTTTATTTTTAACCATAAACTATATTGCACCATATATAGATTTAAGCTATTTAACTGACTAAAAACATGTAATAGTTTGATCGTATGAGATTGAATTAATCATATGATCAATACAATAGTCATTCTCAACCAAATAGTCATTAGGAATGACAACTTTTCTTTTCTTTTATGTAATTTTTTTATTGATACTTCATCAACTGACTATGAAGGTGCTATAATCGATTCATGGATTTGATGTTGCTCTCCCACTATCCTTCCAAGATGAAATTTAATATTTTCTTGAACAATCGAATAAGAACAATTACTTATCTTTCCTTTAATATCATATCTCCAGTATGAGAGCATCTATAATCATCCATATCAAATTTTAAAAATCTAACATAATTAGACTCAATAATCTTTAAACCTCTATCAGGATAATAGAATCTATATCCTTTAAAATTATTTGGATAGCCAATCAAATAACAAATAGTTTCTATCAAAACTTTTATTATCGCATTATATATCTTATATTTTGTAAGGCAGTTCCTAGATATAAAAAGATTAGTACTGGACTTTCTACCGACTGGCAACGTAAAAGATATCCTAAAAACTATCTTACTTAGAACTCTATTTAAGATATTGATGCCAGTCTTTAGGGCCTCATCTTAGAGATATGATGATAAATTATACCTTTTCAATTATACCATTTTATTCAAGAATTTTTGGAATCATGTATTAAGAACTATCCCATACTTTTGCAAGTATTTGGCAAAAGACTCCACTTATGTTAGTATGAATGAGTTCCAAAAGTTTATTACTTTATATGAACTCATTACTTTTAGTTTTGATAAATTTATCTCTAAAACAATCGACATAAAATGAATGCATTAAAACTAATTGAAGATAGAATTATATTATCTATCAATCTTTGAATCATCTCTTTGGAAATATGATCACTCAATTATTTATGTCACAATGCAAAGCATTAGCCTTTAGCCAGTTGTGTTTTAAAGGACAATACAATTTTATAAACTACACAAAAAGAGAATCAAGAGCTTAATAAGCAAGAAAAATCTTAGGGATAGGGATCTCAATTTATTAAGCTTAGGTACAATACTTTCTAGTTTCGTAATGTTGGCCTAAATACCATCATGACATCATATTAATTAATTTATTTATTAGCTATCCAACTTTTATATTATTAGATTTTAAATACCTTCTTAATAATGAGGTCAAAAAAAAATTATTTATAATAACCATTCTTAAATACAACAACTAGAATGGTATCAAAATAAACTTTTCTTGATCCCCAGGCTAAGATGATTCATTCTTTACCACCTTTCGAAAGTAGTTTATATTGATCTTGATCAGTACTCTTACTAATGACCTAAGATGGAGGATCATCATCCAATGCGACATCCAAATTTCATCAAATATAATGCTAGATCAATTTTATTTTCATATTTTATAGTTTATTCTAGTTAGAGTCTTAATGAGAGTATTAATATTACTCAATGCAGAGTACTAACTGCTAAATAATCTCTATGCGGTTAATTAATAGACAAATATAAATAATATATATACTTAAGAATAGATATAAGTATTATTTTAATAAGAGTTCTTATTGCAATGCTACAAACTTTCTTTGGAAAGAAAATGATCCACATAAGATATCTCTCTTCAAAATATATTATTATTATGCAAATGCGCTAACTATTAAATAATTTTTATGCAGCTAATCAATGGACGATATAAATAATATATATGCTTGAAAATCTTTATAAGCATTATTTTAATGAGAGCCCTTAGTGCAATGCCATAAACTTTCTTTGAAAAAAAATGACTCACATAAAGTGTCCCTCTCTACATCTTGTGGAATCAATCTAGCAAGATATCATTAACTTTCAAAAGTCCATTTACTCTGGTAGAATGAATTCCTAGGCTATCTACTCACTAGTTATAAAATATTTCACTTCAAAATTATAACATACAATAAGCTTCCTTTGGGAAGATGATTGTATATAATAATTTCACAATACTTCTCAATCTCTCTAAAATATCATACTGAAGAATCTTGCAAATATCAATGAATGGACCACTTTGGTGGTCACCATCAAATAAAATCCATAAGCCCTCACTTAGAGATTAACCGATCATACACATAAATCCATTTATTCAAATTAACTCACTAATAGCAAGCAGTTAATCAAAGATTAATATATCCGATCTCATAAAATACCAAATAGAGAAATCTTGCAAATCTTAATAAATGAGCCACTTTAGTGGTCACCATTTATTGAAACCTATAATTCTCTAAATCATGGATCAGCGAGCCATGCTCATAATGAAGGATGCAGTGCAGGATTTGCAGTATTACTTTCAATTTTTTTTTAAAAAAATAGCAAAGATATAGTAAAAAAAATAATTAATCTAATTAATTATCTACTGATCATATCTGAATATTAAATCCTGTACTAAGGATCCAAAAATAATATGCATGCATTTATATAGATATGAAAATAAAACTATATAGCAAACTATTTACTACATCTATATTTTTAGAACATAATATCTTTTTCCGGGTAGCTGATCACTGTAATCTAAATTTATCGAATAATACTCTGGTGTTGCACTACAGTCATACACGTGTCCGACCTCTATGGTAGGTTCACATGGAGCTTCTGACCCCAATCAGCCCCACTGAAGTGCTAGCTCCTCAATGGGACCTTCAATGGCTGATCATGATCGATCTGATCGATCATCCATTTTTGATTTTTTAAATGCTCTAAAAAATCAAAACTTGTTCTTCGGAGGATGATGAGATGGTGTACAAAGTTTGGTGGTGATCCGATGCTCACAGCACTCGATCTCTCTATCTGAACCTAGATTCCCAAATCTTGGGTTTCACTCGGCCCAAAAACTCTGATGCACTGAAACCCTCTCACGCCCTCTCTGTGTAGAGTTTTTTCATGAAATAAGTTTTCATGGAAAGATAACTTTCTAATCTATAAACTCTATTTAGATTATATCTAAAAATTGAATGTTCTTAAAGAAAAAAATTAGAAGAGAACAGAGGCATGAAGAAAAAATAAAGTTCTATAGGACCCTGCTCACCTTCACTCTAGGATTTTTTTTCGTCCAAAAAGAATGCCCAATCACTTTCAAATTTTTACCATAGAATGGTAACCCCTCTAGCTTCATGTAAAAAAATCCTCATAATTTATTGCATGAAAAATAAGTAAAAATATCATATGGAGTGGATTGGTTAAGATTGGTTGAACTAGTTTCAACCAACTTCTAGTATTTGAATTCAAATGCAAGCCTATCCAATTCCAATGCCCATACCACCTATTTCACACGTAGAAGGACTTTCCTTCTATGTGTATGCTCATTTTTTAGAAAAAAAATAGCAACCAAAAAAGGAGAAGGGCATGGAGATAAAGATAAGAGGGAGAGGGAGGTTTCAACCAAACTAACATCTTTGAATTTAAAATTCAAAAAAAGTTTGAACTGGTCCAACACTTGACCAGGTCAAAGAGAGAAAGAAAGGAGGATGCAAATTTCTTCTCTTCATGAGAGAAACTTACGTAAAAAATAAAGATGGACGTGGGCAAGAAAGAAAAGTCAAACATGAGATGGCGCATGGGGAGGTTTGAATTCAAATAGGATTTGAATTAGTCCAAGTTAGTTTCAACCAAACCAAATTAATTCAAAACCAACTAAAATAGATTAAATCCAATCAAATTAGACTTAATCCAACCTATTTAATTTTTAATCAAATTAAAAATTAATTTGGTCCAGCCCTTAATCAAATCAGAATCAAATCTCACACAGCGATTAGGTCAACTCATGACCTAATCGGGTCAAATCCAATCGAATCCAATTCAATTAAACTTGATCAAATTCTCATCGCTCAATCAAATTGAGCTAATCAACAATCAAATTGCTAATTAATCTTCTAATAAATATAGAGTTTCAATTGGATGGGAGTCTGGATAATAGAGTCTCATCACTATGAAACTCTCGAACAGTCTCAATTCAGTGGAACTCTTGAATTCAGTATTCCAAACGAATGAAACTCATGATCATAGAGTCTTGGAGTAGTGAAACTCTTGATCAAAGAGTCTTAGATGAGTGAAACTCAGAGTTTCAGTCCATCAAGACTCTAGATCAGCCATCAGATCAGATAGTAACTCCTATTATGTGTGACCCCATAGGTTTGAATCCTAAGTCGGTAGCATAAAAACTAATTTTTTATATCAATTGATGTAATCATCTAGCAATGATACCCAACATCTAGATAGATCAAATTTATCACAATACAACATCGATGAACCTATGGAATATGGTTACCGTATGATTAATCCCTATGACCTCTATATAATAGATGACTCAAGATTAGACTGTCAGCCCTAGTAAATACATTCATATCGTATCTCAAAGCAATTAATCCTATGACTCCTCACTAAGACTATCCTAGCCAAGGCTTTGCTAAATTGAAATATAATTGAATGCAGCTTCTGAAACTAGGAGTGGTCAATTCCATCTTAATACATGCACCAACTCCTCAAGTATTTGATTGCACCCAAAAACCTTTCATTACTAAATTCAAATAATCCAGCACTAAAGTACAGTGAGTTGCTTGAAAGTCACCATGGTGATCTCAGGTTAAATGGATACTCATACTCATATTCCATCGGAGCTAATCTTGACAGGAGAAAAGCTTCGAAGTTGATCATGTTCAATGCAGATGTATCCATACATTTCACTTGCATGCCATACCAGTATTTCAATACTTCTTGGTTACAAGGATAACCAACCTATATGGCATACAACGATTTATACTCGATAAACGTTATTGTCCTAAGTAACAACGTATCTTTTGATCATGAATAATTTAAAGACTAAATGATAAATCCTTCTTTATCGAATCTAGATAGTCCTAAGAACTTCATCACAATACAAGAGTTCATTAGAAGATAACAAAATTTATGATAAAAAAATATCAAAATAATTTTTATTAATTTATAATTTATATATAATTATAAATATATAGCCCAACCATCAACAGGCTGACAATTGACTTTAGAATATATTTTTAATAATCTTCCACTTGGACTAAAGTCAATCAGTACGGTATCTAATACCTATCTTCACTTGAAGTCGTTGAACTCCATCATAATAGCTTTAATGAATGGATCGATCAGGTTCTCCTTTTTGTCGATCTTCTGAAGGTCAACATCATCTCAATCCATAATTTCTCGGATAAGATGGTAGCGGCGTAGAATATATTTCATCCACTGGCGTGCCTTTGGTTCCTTCGCCTGAGCAATGGCTCTAGAGCTATCGTAATATGGCATAATTGAACCATCAAGGAAGGATGCTACTCCAAGCTTGGGAATGAATTTTCTTAGCCACACCACTTTTTTGGCAGCATCTGATGCAGCGACATACTCCACCTCGCAAACTGAATCGACTACAGTATGCTGCTTGGAACTCTTTCAGCAGACAGCCCCACCATTAAGGGTGAATATATATCTCGACATACTCTTACTATCATCATGATCGAACTAAAAACTAGAGTCTGTGAACTCCATAAATTTTAAGTCCGATTCACCATATACAAGCCACTAGTCCTTAGTATTTCTTAAATACTTTAGGATAATTTTAACAAGCTTCCAATGATTCTTTCCTGGATTAGATTGGTATCTACTCACTATCATTAGTGAGTATGCCACATCTGATCGTATACATATCATGGCATATATTATAAAACCCACTATCGAAGCATATGTTATTTTACTTATACGATCTCTTTCTAGAGGTGTTGTCAGACAATGCCTCTTTGAAAGAAAAATTTCATGACCTATCGATAGATAGCCTTTCTTGAAATTCTCCATGCTGACCCATTTCAGCACAGTATCAATGTACGTAGATTGAGATAATCCAAGCAACCTTTTAGATCTATCTCTATATATCTTTATTTCTAAAATGTTGAAAGCTTCTTCCAGATCTTTCATGGAGAACTATGATGATAGTCTGATCTTTATTTCTTATAATGCAGGGACATCATTCCCGATTAAGAGAATGTCATCCACATACAATACTAAGAATACTATTGCTGGATCATTAGCCTACTTGTATATCCAGGGCTCCTCTTTGTTCTTAACGAAGCTATATGTTTTGATTATTCTATTAAATCATATGTTCCAGCTCCAAGATGCCTGCTTCAGTCTATAAATGGACCTCTGAAGCCTACACATCTTAGACTCATCTATGGATATAAATTCTTCAGACTGTGTCATATACATCTCTTCATCCAACTCTCCATTTAGAAAAGTCATTTTTACATCCAGCTGCTAGATTTCATAGTCTAGATGGACAGCGATGGCAAGCATAATTCGAATGGATTTGAGTATTGCCACAGAAGAGAACATCTCATCATAGTCAATACCATAATGTTGACAATATTTTTTGACAACTAGACGAGCTTTATTGATCTCCATCTTTCCATCTGCATCCCTTTTTCTTTTAAAGACCCACTTACATCCTATAGATTTTATCCCTTCAGGTGGATCAACCAATGTTCATACATCGTTGACTTTTATGGACTCTATTTTGAATTTCATGACCTCAAGTCATTTCTCAAAGTCAGATCTCTGTATTGCATCCATGTAGATGATCGGATCCTCATTGTTCTCATCAAGTTTGATAGGATCTCCATTCCGAACGAAAAAATCATAGTATTTATTCGGTTGATGTGGTACTCTACCAGATCGCCTTAAGGATACATCTACAATAGATTTTGATTCTGATCTAATCAGATCCAGCTCAAGTTCAATAACTTATGTATGTTCTTTCACCTACCGAACTTCATCAAGTTTGATCTTAGAGGCATTAGTTCCTTCACCAAGAAACTTCTTTTCTAAAAAGACTATCTTAAGGTTGATAAACACTTTTTACTCATCAGCAAGGTAGAAGTAATATCCTTTCATTTTTTTTGGATAACCTATAAAACTACACTTATCAGATTTAGGTCCAAGCTTATCTGTCATTAAATATTTGACATAAGCCGCACACCCCCAAATCCTAAGGTGTGAGAGCACTGGCTTATGCCCTATCTAAATCTTATATGGTGTTTTATTAATAGATTTACTCAGAATCCTATTTAGAATGTAACAAGCAGACTCGAGCGCATATCCCTATAGGAAGATCGGCAAACCAGCAAACTCCATTATGGATCAAACCATATCCAATAGCATCTGATTCCTCCTTTCAGACATGCCATTATGTTGTAGTATTCTAGGAGTCCATTGAGAGAGAATTTCATTCTCTCCTAGATATGTCAGAAACTCATTGGAAAGATACTCACCCACTCGATCAAATTGAAGAGTTTTAATACTGTTTTCAGTTTGCTTCTTTACCTTATTTCGAAATAGTTTAAACATTTCAAATGACTTTGACTTATGCTTCATTAAATAGATGTACCCATATCTTGATAGATCGTCTGTAAAGGTTATGAAGTAGAAATATTCATCTCTGACACTTAAGTTCATGGGTCCACATACATCTTAATGTACTAGACTCAGGAGTTCAGTGGCTTGTTCACCTTTTTCAATAAAAGATGATTTGGTAATCTTACCAAGAAGATATGACTCACAGATCGAAAGTGATTCACAATCACTAATCCCAAGAATTTTTTTTTGAGCTAACATGTTTATTCTATTCTTGTTAATATGACCCAGCCTACAGTGCCAAAGGTAGACTTCGAACACATCATTAATTCTAAGACGTTTATCGAAGGATTGAATCACGTTAATAGGTATATTAATAAATAAATATTATTATTCAATTATCCAATAAAAATTGTAACATCATTCAAAATGATATTATAAATTTTTTCTTTTATTGATATTTCAGAATCATTCATGGCCAAAAAGTCTACAAAAATGACATTCAATAAGAAAGTTGGACAAAAATGATATTCACTAAAAATAACTTCATTTGAATTAATTACAAGGTTCATAATTCCTAAAGCTAGAATTGAAATTTATCTTCCATCTCCAACATTTAAGAACCTCTCATGTTGATCAAATCTTCTACTGACCTGCAAGCCCTATATAGAATTACAAATATGATAAGAGCTTTCAGTATCTAATACCCAGGTAATAGAATCAAATAAGAAAAAATTATAAGATATTATCATATAATTATTTTGCCCAGCAACTACTTACTTTTTTCTTGGCCTGTTCGAGTCTAGGGAGGCAATGTACAGAGGATAGTTTCTCTTCTAGTGCCCCTACTTTTTATAGAAGAAGCACTCTGCCTAGCTTTGATTGGACTTGCGCTTCTTTGTCTGACCCTGTGCAGTCATCCCAACACGCAGCTATATCTTCTTATTTTTCTTCTTTTTATTCTTTTTTTCTTTCTTAAAAAGTCGACGATCAAAAGAAGACCCTCCTACTACATTCACCATTTTCTTATAGAGTTGGTGATCCTTCTCAAAGTTCTGCAGCAACTCCAACAAGCCATGGTAGTTGACTGCAAGCTTTGTCATTCTAAAATGAGTCACAAAAGGAAGGAAGAACTTGGGTAAGAAATTAAGGATCACATCCTTACCGAGCTGCTCGTGCAGGAGAAAGCCCAGCTTGCTAAGGCTCTTAATCATCTCGATCATGTGCAATACATGATCGATGACTAAGGCCCCATCCCTCATTCGAGTATTGAAAATGACACAACTTATTTTGTGCCTTTTCCAACATCATCGGATGTGCCAAAGGAGTCATTCAACTTGAAACATCTCCTATGGCTGGGCATTTTTGAATCTATGGCTGAACTCGTCGTTCATTGCCGCCAGCATTATACACCAAATGATGGTACGATCATTGATCCATTTTTGGTAAGTGTCTCATACCGCTCCTGAAGCTGGCTCCTCAGGTGTTGGATCCGTTACTATATAAAGGATCCACTCATACTCTAGGATGATTTTTAACTTATGATACCAACTATCGAAGTTGGATCCTATTAATTTATAATTATCTAATAATGACCAGAGCGATAGGTTAGTGGTCATTTTTGTATAAAAAGAAAAATTAAATCTAATTAGCATATGAATCAATTATTCTAAAAACTTAAACTTTAGTCTAAAGGTTCTTCTACTATTTTATATGAATTGATAGCCTCTACCTTCAATTCGAGAAATTACTTTAATTTCTTAGTGGGTACTAGAATCCACATAGACTACACATGAGCCCAACTTTGGTTGGTCAATTCATATGCATTTATGGATAGATTCAAGATTAATTATTTCTTTAAATAACTTTTAGAAATATTGATTTTGCCCCAGAAACCTAATCAGTAGGCTTTTGTCTCCATTGAAAAAATTCGGTTAGATCCAACCATTAACATGATCATATTTGATTTTATCTAACCAATAAATGATCAAGTCCAACTTTAGTCGGCCAACCTTATTAGATATATGTGTCCTAGAAGTTAGAATTGGCTGACACTTGTAATACACTTCTAGGGGCAAAATTATAATTTTGACTATAATCAATAAAATAGATTATTTTCTATCATATATGTGTATTTAGTATTTGTGATACATCCTTTGAGTTAATGGTAATGATAATTCATATTTTCAAGAGTTGAAAATTTAAGACATGAATAATCATTATTAACTCATAAAATGCTCCCGACCATAGGATCATCACGAGAATGGTAATTAATTCAGAAGGTTGGTGTACAATCGCTTCTCTTTAGTAGATGAGTCTTGAGTCTACGATGTGGAGACACCGGAGTGAGAGTACAGATACTCGTTAGAGAACGAGGGCACTGAGCGTGACCACCTCGAGTAGTCATTAGGAAGTCTACCTTCTCATCAATGACTGACTCGATGCTATAGTGGTGTGTCTGGTTCTTTGACCTGAGGTGCATCGACAGTTCACCTTGAGGATGTTATAGTTTGACTACACCATAACTCGATCTCCTAGCCATATAGAATCCTGAGGTGTATGTTGGCTATAGCATGTTCATTGTAGGAACTGGATTACATCAAGAAGAAATCTATCTACCTCGGTGGTAGAGGAGCAGCCCTATGATGATCATGAGAATCAAGTCCAGAAGCCCATGGCCATGGCAGAGTGAAATAATAGAAAGAGTTTCTATTTAGGTTTTTACATCGGACTTGAATCGAATGATTACATCATATGATAGAGACTAGGGTTTGACGAGTTCACCTTAACCCTAATCTGATCGGGGCTCAAGATAGAAGAACTTAATCACATAGGTAGCTGCACCAAGAGGTTCGCATTCAGCTCTGATGGGTTGCCACCATATACTGCTAGGTGTCACTAGTGGATTTTGGAGAGCAATTAGAATGATTTAGATGATCGATCATTCTAGCTGTTCGAATCAGAAGAGTTCTGATCCATCGAAAAGAGTTTCGATGATGTCGATGATAGAGATCATGACATATCCCATTATCATATAGAACTGAACCTAACTGGATCACACAAATAAGGGTTTGAATCTGGTGATCATCAATTGAACTGATCCAATTTAATTGATCTGAATGAGATTTAATTAGGTTCAAAAAAATCGTGCTAGCACTCGATTGAACCTAACGTTCTTCTTTTACTATCATAAATAGTTGTCCTGACTGAGTCAAAGAAGTTTGTGCTCGATTAGAGGCCTTCACTTGGTCTGACTGGAGTCTGTCCAGGTCAAAAAAGGGTTGTCTTATTTTGTAAGATAATATCTGCCATTTTTGGTCACCTACCATTTCTTGTCCTTTAACTTTGGTCAAAAGTTGACCTTTGATTGGTCAAATATTGACCATTGATACTTTGATTTCTATCCACGTATCACGCACCTATTGGAGAGCTGGTGGGGGCTTGTCTTCCTGCTAGAACCTAGCAAGGATGAGGGTGCACGCCATCCTTGGCGTGTGCCCAAGCTGGAGGCCCCCAGGAGTCCCTGTTGGACAGAGACTTCATCTCCTTTTTGGATTCTGATTAGACTTCTCCTAAGAACCAAGTTTGACTGATCTTAGGCACCATCTAAGGAGGAATCCAAGAAACTCTATTCCCATCAATCAAATTTAGATCTGATTTTATAAAGGATTGTGATTGGTTGGGAAGAAGAGGAGTTGGATCACGCATAGTCTATAAATAAGACCCTGCACCCAACTAAAGGTGAATCTGAAAATTAAAAATTCTCCACACCCCAAGGCTGTCTCTCCTCTCCTCCTCTATGCCAGGTCCATTTTCTCCCTCTCCTCTCCATGCCTAATGAAGTTTCGGATCCAAGTTGGTGCAATCCAGACGAGAGAAAGGCGATAGAAAGTTAGAAGGCTGCGCTACTGTAAAGGACAGCTGCTGATCTTTGAAAGATATTTTAAAAATCCTCAAAATCAGATTCAGATCTGATTTTTGGAGACATGATAGAAAAGAAGAGGATCTCTAGATCTAACTCGAGTGGATACCGATAGAGGCCAGGCACTTGCGTGACTAGATCCAGAACCTTCTGCTGCTTACAGGATCATCAATGGATAATAAAATTATCCTACGTTAAGATAAATTAAATTTAATTTAATTTATCTAAATTTATTTTAATTATTAAAATAATAAAGGTCAAATTTAAAATATCTCAGATCTGATCTAGATCAAAAAAAAAATTTTGAAATATATCTCTTGATCTAATTAGATTTGAACGAATTTGATCCAAAAAATCAGGATTTCTCTTCAACTGGCATCAGAGCCAAGGTTCTAAAGTATTTAGATCTAATTTTAATTTTATTTTAATCAAAAAATAAGTGATTTTAGATGTCACATGAGATGTGATCAAATCTGAAATCAAAAAAATTAAAATTAAATAATTTAGATCTAAGATTAGAAAATATGCATGACTAGTTCTAAAATAGAATAATTCTATAGAATAGTCTTGCATATTTTTAATTTAATTTAATTAAATTATATTTTAGATCTATTTATTTATTATTTTTTAATATTATAATTATTATAATAATATCTAAAAAATAATAAATAAAAATTATTTAATTTTAAACATCATATGAGATATGATTGATGCATGTCTAGACTAGTTGTAGAATAGTTCTACATAATTATCTAGATTAGAGTTTATTTTGATAAGATCAATTTAAATCTAATTTTTTAGATTATTATGAGATAATTTAGATCTGAAAATATGCATGATTCGATACATGAGATGTATGCAAAATATGCCATGATTAGATCTAATTTGTATATGAGATATATGATATAGATCTAAAACTATTTTGTAGTATTACATGTTCCTGATTAAGGCATTCCTCTTGGCCGTCCGATCATAAGAACGAAGAAGGATTTAAAGGCCCTCTCCTCCCATCCGATGGGGTGTTCTTATGATGTGTAGGGGTGCTGCGCATTCGTCCTTAATCAGAAATCCAAAACTTACTTTCTGCAAAACCCTAGATCCTGAAACCCTAGGATTTATTATGCATATTTTGTTTATGAACCCTACTTAATTAAAAATTAAGATTATGAAATATTAATTAGGTCTAAAATTAAGAATTTTAGATCTAAGACATATTCATAATACTGGGTTCGGGCTTGGGTAGCTCAATTAGGTCTAAGCGGTTGATCAAACCGAATCAAGAGTTGGTTAGATGGGATCAACAATGCTTAAATTGACCAGCCTAATAGGATTAAGTCTGGGTCAAGATCGAGTCACGATCAAGCAAGACCTAATTAGGCTCAGAGGTTAGAGTCTGGATTGTAGGCTAACCCAATTGGTTCTGACTCAATAATTTGGTGTCTAAGGTAAGTTTGGCACATACGACCGACTGGTTTTTAATTGGAAGCTACTCGACCTGAATGCGTTCTTGTACGAGTTAATGGCATATTCCCTTCCACCGATCTCACTTACCTGGCCATATCTGTTGACACAGTTCTGATCTGAGGTGGTCAATAATCCGAGCTAACCCATGCCACTAGGTTAGTCATAATTGTTATGACTATGACAAGTCTAGTTTAATGAGACCTGAATCAATTCTTCCTAAGAAAAGATTAAGTCTGAGGTCTTCCACCATTGTAGATGTGCGGGCCCTTCCCGGGGTTGATTGTTCTCGGCTGGATACAGTGGCTCAGTTGCACCGAAAAGATGCAACCATGTCTATTAGGCATTGGATGCTATGGGCTGGAGGATGAGTTGGGCTCAATATTTCGGATACGGTGAGAGACTCAATTAGGAAATTCCAGTCTGTGCAAATGGTGGGTCTGACTTAACTAAGGAGTGGATCAATATTTTGGATACGGTGAGATTCATGAATTAGAGACCAAGTTTGGGTGCACCATGATTAGAGAATCATTGAACAAGAGTTGTTCACTCATTGGCTAACCCATCACCAATAACTGTTAGGTGAGGTGATGAGTCAGTTGGTGAGACCGCACCACCCACTAGAAATCATTAATCATGGAGATTTTTCGCATCTCTACAGAGGGAGTGTAGGGATCCAAGAAAATAGTGGGAGCTAATTTATTTAAAAATAAAATTTCTAAATAAATTGGTCAAGTCATAATTACAATATCTAACTAGAATCTTTGACTCTCTACAGAAAAATGTCTGCGTCCAACCCATTGGCACGTATCCTGGACACACATAGACTGACTGGACCCAATTATAAAGATTGGCTCAGGAACTACAAAATTATTTTGGGTTCCGAGAAGTTAACCCATGTATTGGACCAGGACCCTCCCACCTTACCAGCCCGTCCATCCACTGAACAGAGAGCATCTCTGAAAAAATGGATAGACGAAGATAATAAGGCCAGATATTACATGTTGGGCTCGATGTCTGATGAGCTCCAGCGCCAACATGAAGATATCGGGACTGCTCGCCAAATGTTGGCTCACCTGCAGGAGATGTTTGGTGAACAGAGTCGCGCAGCCAAGTATCAAGTCACGAAATAACTTTTTAAGGCTAAGATGCGTGATGGGCAGTCAGTCCAAGATCACTGTCTGATGATGATCAAGGACATGGAAGAGCTTGAGAAGCTCGGTGTGAAGTTAGACTTGGATCTGCAGAATGATATTATTCTGCAATCCTTGACTGATGCATATGGGCAATTCATCATGAATTACCACATGCATAAACTTCAAAATTTCTTGGCCGAATTAATGAATATGCTGGTTCACCGCTGAGCTTTCTATGAAAGGTTCTAAAGGCTCAGTTCTTGCTATGGAATGGACTTCTTCCAAAAGAAAGTCTTATGGAAAAGAAAAAGAAGTCTGTGAAAAAGCAGAAGGATGGAAGGAAGGAAAGAAGAAGAAGGCAGAGCCGAAGAATGAAAGCCGATGCCAAAGAAAAGTGTTTCCATTGCAACAGCGACGGCCATTGGAAGCGGAACTGCCCTACTTACCTGGCCACCCTGAAGAACAAGAAGGAAGGTCCTTCTGGAGGTATGCTCGTTATTGAGTCTAACCTTACGGATTTCTTCTGCATCCAGTTGGGTGCTTGACTCTGGTTCTAGTGCTCATCTGTGCACTTCCATGCAGGGTCTTGAGGATAGCAGGAGGCTGAGGGATGGAGACATGATCCTACGCATCGGTAATGGAGCAAGAGTTGCTGCAGTAGCCGTGGGAACATACCCTCTTCGATTACCATCTGGTTTAGACTTAGTTTTGAAAGACTGTTATTATGTGCCTGCAGCTAGCAGGAATTTGATTTCTGTTTCATGCTTAGCACTAGAAGGCTATGTGATTACCTTCTTTAAGGACCATTGTAACATTCTTTATGAAAGAAATAAAATTGCAAATGGTTTCCTTATTAATGGTCTTTATCAGCTACATATTGATGTACCTGTTCTAACTATCGAGCAAAATGTGAATGCCAAACGACCTAGGGATAGTCCAAACGATAGATATCTATGGCACCTGAGATTAGGTCATATAGCAGAAGATAGGATCAACAAATTGGAGAAAAATGGGCTATTGAGTCCATTGACTTTCGAGTCATATCCAACTTGTGAATCTTGTCTTCAAGGCAAAATGACTAAACTCCCTTTTGTTGGACATGGGGAAAGGGCCACAGATCTCCTTGCCCTAGTACATACTGATGTGTGCGGCCCATTTGATGTGCCGGCTAGAGGCAATTTTGTCTACTTCATTACCTTTACCGATGATCTGTCTAGGTATGGGTATGTGTATCTTATGAGACACAAGTCTGAAGCTTTTGAAAAGTTCAAAGAATTCAGACATGAAGTAGAAAAACAAACTGGAAAACCCATTAAGGTTCTTCGATCAGATCGAGGAGGTGAATACCTTAGCCAAAAATTCCTAGACTATCTCAAGGAAAAATGGCATAGTCTCTCAATGGACTCCACCAGGAACACCTCAACTCAACGGGGTTTCAGAATGGAGAAATCGGACTCTATTGGATATGGTTCGATCCATGATGAGCTTCACAGACCTCCCTGATTTTCTTTGGGGACACTCATTGTTAACTTCAATTTATCTACTGAATAGGGTTCCCTCTAAAACCGTTCCTACCACACCGTATGAGATATGGCACGGTAAGAAACCAAGTCTGAGTCATCTCAGAATTTGGGGTTGTCCGGCTCATGTCAAAAGACAACAAGCGGACAAGTTAGAGTTTAGGTCCTTTCAGAGCTCGATTCATAGGATATCCTAAAGAGTCATTAGGATACTATTTCTACATTCCAGAAGACCACAATGTGATTGTGAGTCGACATGCCATCTTTCTTGAAAAATAGTTTATTCAAGATAGCGGCATTGGAAAGCAGATTAAGCTTGATGAGAAAGTCTCACAAGTACAATGAGCTAAGGACCAATTGGAACCAAATCAGGTTGAGCCAATAAGAACACTACCTCCTCCACCTCGTAGATCGGAAAGAGTTTTCCATCCCCCTGAAAGATACTTAGGTATTATTTTAGAGGAAGTAGAGGAAATGTTCCTCGTAGGTAATGGTGCTCATGGTGATGATCCCAAAACCTACAACGAGGTGATATCAGATATCGACTCCGAGAAATGGCTAGAGGCAAATGCAGTCAGAAATTGACTCGATGCACTCAAACCAAGTCTGGACCTTGGTAGATCCACCAGAAGGTATAGTACCTATTGGGTGTAAATGGATCTTCAAGAGAAAGATTGGTGCAGATGGGAATGTGGAGACATTCAAGGCTAGACTAGTGGCAAAAGGTTATAGTCAACGCGAAGGCATTGACTATCAGGATACCTTTTCCCCAGTGGCTATGCTAAAATCCATCCGCACATTGCTTGCCGTTGCAGCCTATTTCGATTATGAAATATGGCAAATGGACGTGAAAACGGCATTCTTAAATGGATATCTTGAGGAAGATATCTATATGGAACAGCCGCTAGGTTTCACATCCAGTGATACTGATCACAAGGTTTGCAAGCTGCAAAGGTCCATATATGGACTTAAGCAAGCATCTCGGAGCTGGAACACTCGTTTCAATGATGTGATCAAAAAGTTTGGTTTCATCAAAAATGAAGAGGAACCATGTGTTTTCAAAAAGGTCAGTGGGAGCGCTGTTGTCTTCCTCGTATTGTACGTGGATGACATCCTCCTTATTGGGAATGATATTCCCATGTTGACGACAGTCAAAATATGGTTGTCCAAGGAATTCTCCATGAAAGACCTAGGTGAAGCATCCTTTATTCTAGGAATTAAGGTCTATAGGGATAGACCGAATAGGATGCTAGGACTTTCACAGAAGATGTACATAGAGGAAGTACTAAAGAGGTTTAGTATGGAAAACTCTAAGAGGGGATTAATACCCTTCAGACATGGTATTCATCTTTCCAAGAAGATGTGCCCTAGCACACCTGAGGAAATAGAACGCATGAGCAAGATCCCTTATGCTTCTGCAATAGGGAGCCTCATGTATGCCATGCTATGTACACGACCTGATATAGCCCATGCTGTGAGTGTCACAAGCAGATATCAGTCAAATCCAGGTGAAGAACACTGGACTTCTGTGAAATGTATCCTTAAGTACTTGAGAAGAACTAAGGATATGATGTTGGTCTTTGGTAATGGAGAACTCCAAGTCCAGGGATACACAGACTCGGATTTCATGTCCGATATAGATGATCGAAAGTCGACATCTGGAAGTCTGTTTGTGTGCAATGGTGGTGCTGTCAGCTGGAAGAGTTCCAAGCAAACTGTGATAGCAGATTCCACCATGGAAGCAGAATATATCGCTGCATCAGAGGCTGCGAAGGAAGCATTCTGGTACAAGAAGTTTGCTGCAGAAATTGGAGTAATGCCATCAGATGCCATTCCTCTATACTGCGACAACAATGGCGCCATAGCCCTTGCTAAGGAGCCGAGGTCTCACCAGAAATCCAAGCACATTGAGCGGCGATACCACCTCATCCGCGATTACCTCGAGAAGGGTTACGTCGAGGTCAAGAGAGTCAACTCCACAGATAATGTGGCAGACCCACTTACAAAGCCGTTGGGCCAGCAGAAGATCGAAGCCCACCTTGAGAAGATGGGACTTAGACTTGTAGCCAATTGGCTTTAGGACAAGTGGGAGATTGTTAGATATATGTGCCCTAGAAGCCAGAATTGGCTGACACTTGTAATACACTTCTAGGGGCAAAATTATAATTTTGACTATAATCAATAAAATGGGTTATTTTCTATCACATATGTGTATTTAGTGTCTGTGATACATCCTTTGAGTTAATGGTAATGATAATTCATATTTTCAAGAGTTGAAAATTTAAGACATGAATAATCATTATTAACTCATAAAATGCTCCCGACCATAGGATCATCACGAGGATGGTGATTGATCCGGAAGGTTGGTGTACAATTGCTTCTCTTTAGTAGATGAGTCTTGAGTCTACGGTGTGGATGAAGGGAAATCCTGATTTCCCGGTCCAGGTTCGTCCAGATCTGATTAGATCAAGAGATATATTTCAAATATTTTCTCTTGATCTCAATCAGATCTTGATATATTTCAGATCTGATTCTTATTATTTTAAAAAATATAAAAAATAAACAGATAAATTAAATCAATTTAATTTACCTGATTTTGGGTAATCCTATTATCTGATAAGATGATCCTGATTGCAGCGGAAGATTCTGGATCTTAGCCACGCAAGCGCCTGGCCTACCGTATCCACTCGGGTTGGATCTGGAGATCCTCTCTTCTCTATACACACTCCAAAATTAGATCTGGATCTGATCTGGAGGATCTTCAAAACTCTTTGAAGATCTGCAGTCAGTCTCTTTGCAGCAGCGCAGCCTTCTTGCTTTTGATCGCCTTTCCCTTGATCTGTATCGCACCAAACTAAAATCCAAAACACTTTTGGACGTGGAGAGCAAGGAGAAAGAGACTATGGCATGGAGAAGGAGGGAGAGGCAGCCTGGGGCGTATCAATAGCATTGGAATTAGGGTTGGGGCGCAGGGTCTTATTTATAGACCTCTTGTGATCCAACTCCTCTTCCTCTCAACCAATCACAACCCTTTGTGAAATAGATCTAAATCTGATTGGTTGGAATAGAGACCCTGGATTCCTCCTTAGAGGCGCCTAAGACCATCAACTGGATTCTTAGTAGAACTCTGATTGAATCCAAAGGGAGGTGGAGTCCTTGTCCAACAAGGACTCCTAGGCGCCTCCTACTTAGGCTCACGCCACCCTTGGCGTGCGCCCTTCTCTTGCCAGGTTTGGCAGGGGGACAGGCCCCACCAGCTCTCCAATAGGTTGCATGAATGTGGTCAAAAGTCAAGGGTGAATGGTCAACTTTGACCAGTCAAAGGTAGACTTTTGACCAAAGTCAAAGAACAAGAAATGGCAGGTGACCAAAAATGCAGGTAATGTCTTACAAATAAGACAACCTATTCTGACTTGGACAACCTTCCAGTCAGATCAATATGAAGGCCTCTGATTGAGCACAAACTCCTTTGGCTCAGTCAAA
>QRFJ01000079.1:1582811-1744350 GCA_006176705.1 Cocos nucifera | reverse complement strand
ATGTATTTAGGTTCCAATCGAGTGCTAGCACGATTTTCTTGAACCTAATTGAATCTCATTCAGATCAATTGAACTAGATCAGTTCAATTATGATCACCAGATTCAAACCCTTGTTTGTGTGACCCAGTTAGGTTCAATTCTGTATGATAATGGGATATGTCATGATCTCTATCATAGACATCATCGAAACTCCTTTCGATGGATCAGAACTTCTTCTGATTCGAACAGCTAGAATGATCGATCATCTAAATCATTCTAATTGCTCCCAAAATCCACCAGTGACACCTAGCAGTATATGGTGGTAACCCATCAGAGCTGAATGCGAACCTCTTGGTGCAGCTACCTATGTGATTCATGTTCTCTTCTATCTTGAGCCCCGATCAGATTAGGGTTAAGGTGAACTCGTCAAACCCTAGTCTCTTGTCATATGATGTAATCATTCATTCGAAGTCCAATGTGAAAATCTAAATAGAAACTCTTTCTATTATTTCACTCCTGCCGATGGCATGGACTTCAGGACTTGATTCTCATGATCATCAATAGGGCTACTCCTCTACCACCGAGGTAGATAGATCCCATCTTGATGCAATCCAGTTCCTACAATGAACATGTCACAGCCAACATACACCTCAGTTCCATATGCTAGGAGACCGAGTAATGGTGTAGTCAAACTATAACACCCTCAAGGTGAACTGCCGATGCATCTCAGGTCAAAACCGAACACAACTACTGCAGCATCGAGTCAGTCATGACGAGAAGTAGACTTCCTAATGAACTACTCGAGGTGGTCACGCTCAGTGCCCTCATTCTCTATAACGAGTACCTGTACTTTCGCTCTGGTGTCTCCACACCGTAGACTCAAGACTCATCTACAAAAGGAAAGCGATCGTACACCAACCTTCCGGATCAATCACCATCCTCGTGATGATCCTATGGTCGGGAGCTGTTTATGAGTTAATAATGATATATTCATGTCATTAAATTTTCAACTCTTGAAAATATGAATTATCATTACCATTAACTCAAGGATGTATCACAAATACTAAATACACATGTTTGATAGAAATAAATCCATTTTATTAATATATAGTCAAAATTATAATTTTGCCCCTAGAAGTGTATTACAAGTGTCAGCCAATTCTGGCTTCTAGGGCACATATATCTAACAGTGGAGACACCGGAGCAAGAGTATAGATACCCATTAGAGAACGAGGGCACTGAGCGTAACCACCTCGAGTAGTCATTAGAAAGTCTACCTTCTCATCAATGACTGACTCGATGCTGTAGTGGTGTATCTAGTTTTTTTATATGAGATGCATCGGTAGTTCACCTTGAGGGTGTTATAGTTTGACTATACCATAACTCGATCTCCTAGCCATACGAAATTCTGAGGTGTATGTTGGCTATAGCATGTTCATTATGGGAACTGGATTGCATCAAGAAGAATTCTATCTACCTCGGTGGTAGAGGAGTAACCCTATGATGATCATGAGAATCAAGTTCAGAAGCCCATGACCATGGCAGAGTGAAATAATAGAAAGAGTTTCTATTTAGGTTTTCACATCGGACTTGAATTGAATGATTATATCATATGACAGAGACTAGGGTTTGACGAGTTCACCTTAATCCTAATCTGATCGAAGCTCAAGATAGAAGAACTTAATCACACAGATAGCTACACTAAGAGGTTCGCATTCAACTTTGATGGGTTGCCATCATATATTGCTAGGTGTCACTGGTGGATTTTGGGAGTAATTAGAATGATTTAGATAATTGATCATTCTAGCTGTTCGAATCAGAAGGGTTCTGATCCATCAAAAAAAGTTTCGATGATGTCGATGATAGAGATTATGACATATCCCATTACCATATAGAACTAAATCTAACTGAATCACATAAATAAGAATTTGAATCTAGTGATCATCAATTGAACTGATCCAGTTCAATTGATCTGAATGAGATTCAATTAGGTTCAAGAAAATCGTGCTAGCACTCGATTGAACCTAACATTCTTCTTTTACTATCATAAATAGTTATCCTGACTGAGCTAAAGAAGTTTGTACTCGATCAGAGGCCTTCACTTGGTCTGACTGAAGCCTGTCTAGATCAAAAAAGGGTTATCTTATTTTGTAAGATAATACCTACCATTTTTGGTCACCTATCATTTTTCGTCCTTTGACTTTGGTCAAAAGTTGACCTTTGACTGGTCAAATATTGACCATTGATATTTTGACTTCTGTCTATGTGTCACACATCTATTGGAGAGCTGGTGGAGACTTATCCTCCTGTCAGAACCTAGCAAGAAAGAGGGCGCACGCCATCCTTGGCGTGTGCCTAAGGGGAAGGCGCCCAGAAGTCCCTGTTGGATAGGGACTCCATCTCCTTTTTGGATTTCGATTAGACTTCTCCTAAGAACCAAGTTTAACTGATCTTAGGTGCCATCTAAGGAGGAATCCAAGGGATTCTATTCCCATCAATCAGATTTAGATCTGATTTCACAAAGGGTTGTGATTGGTTGGGAAGAAGGGGAGTTGGATCACACATAGTCTATAAATAAGACCCTATGCCCAACTCAAGGTGAATCTAAAAATTGAAAATTCTCCACACCCCAAGGCTGCCTCTCCTCTCCTCCTCCATGCCAAGTCCATCTTCTCCCTCTCCTCTCCACGCCCAAAGGAGTTTGGGATCCAAGTTGGTGCAATCCAGATGAGAGAAAAGTGATAGAAAGCTAGAAGGTTGTGCTACTGCAAAGGACAACTACTGATCTTTGAAAGGTATTTTGAAGATCCTCCAAATCAGATCTAGATCTAATTTTTGGAGATATGATAGAGAAGAAGAGGATCTCTAGATTCAACTTGAGTGGATATCGGTAGAGGCCAGGCACTTGTGTGGCTAAATTCAGAGCCTTCTGCTGCTTACAGGATCATCAACGGGTAATAGGATTATCCTACGTTAAGGTAAATTAAATTTAATTTAATTTATCTAAATTTATTTTAATTATTAAAATAATAAAAATCAGATCTAAAATATCCCAGATCTGATCTAGATCAAAGAGAAAAAAATTTAAAATATATCTCTTGATCCGATCATATCTGAACGAACCTAGTTCAAAAAATTAAGATTTTTCTTCAAACCTAACCACCATCAGAAAGACTTAACCAAATTATCATTTGATGAATGATAATTTTATTAGTCAATAATCATCAAGCCTTTGGGCCTCCAATGATTATTACTTTAGTGAACCCATTATCACTCAACTTAATGGAAGGCTATGATTTAGTTATCTATATAACTATTTTATTCTTAAGGATCTAATAATTTTAGAAGATTTAATTAGCATATTTTAAGAAGAGAGAAAAATTCAACGAGCTAATTTCGATCCTCCAACTGACTTCATAAAGTTAGATTAAAAAATGATCTAATCTAAGCTGGCATTAGGAGCACCTAAATCAGTCAGACTAATTTACCTAATTGATATGGGTGAGCCCAAATCGTCAAGTGATCTAATCAAAATCTAATTCACCAAGATGGCTAGGTAAGTAAGATCAGTGAAAGGAATATGCCATTAACTCATCAAATATCGAATCAATGCGAGTAGCTCCTAATTAAAAATCACTAATCAAACTGCCAGACTTACCTTAGACATCATCTGATTAATTAATTTCAATTTGATCAACCTAATAATTATGGATTCGACCGCGTAGCCACGAATCAAGTCCATTTGATCTTCATTAAAGGCATGAACTTGACCAACTATAACTATTATAATTAATTCTATAGAGTCCTTGATCTAATTAATTAGATTTGATCAATTACTATAAATTAGTCTATTCTTTAACTAACCTTAGGTCTAACCCAATTAATGGACGTAATTCAACTAACCCAATAATCCACGTTTTATGTTTGATGACTTAGAGTCTTAATTCATAATTTTAGACACTAAATTATTATACTTAATTTTAATTAAGTTTATGGGCTGAAGGTTAGGATTCGATATTTTAAAAATATTTTTTAAAATTTTGAAAGATTTTTTATAACTTAGCATTGTTCACCAATTGAGTCGACTCACTTTAAAATTGAATCAGCTCAATTCATAAATAATACTAGTTGTAGGGTTTAATCTGAAACTATGTACTACATAATATTAATTCATGAATCAAACTTTAGATCCTATCTAAATATACATTCATGATAAAAAAAATTAGATTAAAGCCTTATTTAATCAGATCATAAAAATATTAGATCAGATCTAAAATTTTATGATTAACGATTTAGATCAGCAACATACCAGGATAATTTTTTTATTGTAGGGGGTAAATCCTATAGCAGGACAACCTTCAGTCCGTGCGATCTTGATTTTAATTTTTAGATTTAATTAATCAGATTATTAGATTAATATTTAGATTAAATCTAAATTATCAATTTAAATAAGTAAGCATATCATGTTTAGTGAACCTTGCTCTGATACCATTTGAAGGATGCAGTGCAGAGTTTGCTGTGTAACTTTCGAAAAAAAATTTTGAAAATAGCAAAGATGTAGCGAAAGAAGTAATTAATCTAATTAATTACCTACTAATCATATCAAAATATTAAACCCTACACTAAGGATCTAAACATAATATGCATGCATTCATATAGATCTAAAACTAAAACTATGCAGCAAACTATTTACTACATCTATATTTTCATAATATAATATCTTTTCGTGAATAGCTGATCACCATAATTTGAATCTATCAAATAATGCTCTAACATCATACTATAGCCGCACATGTGTCTGATCTCTATGATTGATCCATATGGAGCTCCTAATTCTGATCAGCTTCACTGAAGTGCTAGCTCCTCGATGGGGTCTTTGACGGTTGATCTCGATTGATCGTCCATTTTTTAATTTTTTGGATGCTTCAAAAAATCAGACACTATAAGAAATAGGGGTTTTTCTGATGCAATATTTACCTACATAAAATTTTACATAAGTAAAGAGGACAAATAGCTGCGCAAAATCATAAACATCGATAAAATTGGTATAATTAGTTACACTATAAATTAAACATCATAAAACATAATTAGCCATGTAAAAGTAGCGTCAGCATTTAAATAATACCATCGATAATGGATGGTCTTAATTTTTTAATATTTGATAAATATTTTTTTGATGATAAATGAGCATAGATAATAAGATAATTATTCATGCTTAATTCTTTCATAGGTAATTAGACTTATTGCCGATGCTTATTTAATGTTGGCAATTTTTTTTTGATTAATTTATTTTATTTTTATAAATAATTTATCGATGCTAAGTTAACATGGGCAATAAGGCCAATTGTCTATGTTTAATTTTTACATAAGTAATTAGCCTTATTTTCTATGCTAAACTAATATCGACAAATTTTTTTTTATTAATTTTTTTATTTTTATAAATAATTTATCGATGATAAGTTAGCATAGGTAATAAGTCTAATTATCCATGCTTAATTCTTTCATAGAAAATTTAGGCTTATTGCCGACACTTATTTAACGTCAGTAAATATTTTTTGATTAATTTATTTTATTTTTATAAATAATTTATCGATGCTAAGCTAACGTAGGTAATAAGGCTAATTGCCTATGTTTAAGTTTTACGTAGGTAGTTAGACTTATTTTCTACGCTAAACTAATATTGGTAAATATTTTTTTATTAATTTTTTTTTATTTTTATAAATAATTTGCTAATGATAAATTAGCATAGGTAATAAGTCTAATTACCCATGCTTAATTCTTTCATAGGTAATTAGGCTCATTGCCAACATTTATTTAATATTGACAAATATTTTTTTGATTAATTTATTTTATTTTTATAAATAATTTATCGATGCTAAGCTAACGTAGGCAATAAGATCAATTATTATTAGTTTTCGTAGATAATTTTTTTATTTACAACATTCATTATCTACGAGCATAGGCAAATACTAAGTCATTTTAATAATTTTTTTATAAATAATTTATCGATATAATTTTAGAATTTAAAATTTATCTTCATCATTCGTTATCTAAATAATTATTATTAGTTTATCATTATAAAAGTCTACCTCGATCATGTTGCCCTAGCTATGTCGATTAATAAAATTTAATTTCGATGGCCACGAATGACCGTATTATGATCTGATAGATGGAGACCACTGATAGATCCAAAAACTTACAAAGATGATCTCAGTGATATTTGAGTATATTATCAAAATTTTATCTCAATCGGACATCATTATCATAGTTAATTTAGCATGGAATGATTTCAACCGTTAGATAAAAAATTAGTGATCAAAAGACCAAACGCGTTCAATTATAAGATAATTTTTTAGATTAATGATCTTTGCTAATACTTTGATTGTTTGTATGTTGATGATCATAAAATTCAAACCGCATATATATGAACAATCCAAAATTTTATGTTTCTTGATACTAATTCTTGAGATCGTTAGGTAAATATACTTTTATTTTTATAAGATCTGCTTAACATAGATGGTTCATATACATACAATTTAAATTTTATGATCATGATTGAATAAATGATGAAAGTAGTAGCAAAAATTATTTATCTAAAAAATCATCTAAATCGGATGCCGTTTGACTTTTTAATCACTCATTTTTATTTAATGATTGAAATCATCTCTTACTAAATTAACCATAATAATGATGTCCGATTGAAGTAAAATTTTGATAGTATGTTATAAATATCACTAAGATTATTACTATAAATTTTTGGATCCATTGATATTCTTTATTTATCATATCATCATGCGGTCATTCTTGACCGTCGAGATGAATTTTATTAATCGACATAGCTAGGACAACCTGATCGAGATAGATTTTTGTAATGATAATTTAATAATAATTATTTAGATAATGAATGATAAAGATGAGCTTTAAATTCAATAATTATATATATAAATTATTTATAAAAATATAAAAATTAATTTAAAAATTAATGAAAGATAATTAAGTTATTACCGACGTAAAATAATCATCAAAAAATAAACTTTTAGCGATGTAAGAAAACATCGGCAAACAGAATAATTACCTATGTTAAAGGTTAACATAGAAAATTTACTTATTTTCAACATTTAGTTGTCATCAAAAATTATTTTTTAAATTTTTTTGTTTTTAAATTTTAATTATATATTTTACGAATCTAATTTTAATTTTAAATAAATTTTTTGTGATGTTTACTTATCATCGATAAATGATTATGTTACAATGAAAATATTACGTTGGTAATAATTTTTATTAAATATTTTAATTTTATTAAACGTATTCCGATATTTCACCGACGTTAGTAATAATTTTATTACCTATGTTTTCTTAAATGTAGCTAAGTTCAAATTTACCGACGTAACTTTATGTCGATAAAATATTAATTTTTTATTAAATATTTTTTGATATTTTTTATTCATCGATAATTAGTATTACCGACATAAATTTGCGTCGGTAAATTTTTTTAGAAATTTACCATCCTGCCCTTCATGTGTTTCATCTCCCGCCCTCGCCCTCCTATTTCCCCCATCTGAACCCTCTCCATCAGCTACCTCCTTTTCCTTCCTTCTCTCTTTTGATCTCTCTTGCCATCGGTAGTCTCCACCTCCACCTCTGTCGTTGCCGTCTCTGCCGCTGCCACGGTGCTACCGTGCCACCGCCTCAAGAAAGGTAATTTTTTTTTTTTTTTTACTTTTGCATCCTCGGGGAAGGGAGGGGGTGGGTTGCCGCCACCTCAGAAAAGGTAAAATTTTTTTTTTTTTTTTACTTTTGCATCCTCGGGAAGGGAGGGGGTGGGGTTGGTTGCCCGAGAATTGAGGTAGGAGAGGAGGAGGGGCCGGGGCCGAGGCTAGGGTGTGGAGGTGACGTGTGCTGGGGTAGCCTAGGTGGCAACCATGGGGTGCGGTGCGAGGGAGGGAGTGGGGTTTTGCAAGGGGGAGGGTGTCGGGGGAGCCACGTGAGGGGGGGAGAGGTGCTGGGGAGCCGCGGGGGGGGGGGCGCTGGGGTAGCCCAGGCGACAACGTGGGGGTGTGGGTGCGAGGGAGAGAGGGGGGTTTTGCGAGGGGGGAGGGTGCCGAGGGAGCCACGGGGGGGGGGGGGTGCGGGGCGCTGGGGTTCGCCAGGAGGGAGGGGGGTTTTGTGAGGAGGAGGGCGGAGGGGGGGTTTATGGAGAGGGAGAGAGAGGAGGGGGGCTTCGCAGGGAGAGGGTGGTAGGGGGTTTCGTGGAGGAGGGAGAGGGGGTGGGGATTCGCAGGAGGAGGGAGGATCGGGGGAGGGTGGGGGGTGGTTTCGCGAGGGAGGGAGGGCGAAGGCGGGATTTGCGGGGGATCGGGGTAGGACGGAAGAGTGGAGAGAGGGTAGGGGGAAGGGGGTGTTGTTTCGAACTATAATCGAGTCTGGACCCAGGTCGAACCAAAGATAGGTTCGAGCCTAATCCGAAAATAATATAGGCTTTTTTTTGGCCTGAGCCCAGCCAGAATAGTCTCGGGCGGAGCCCGAAGCCCGACCCAAAGTCGGCTTGGCACGATGGACCTCGGGCCAGTCTGAGCCCACTTTCAGTCATATTTTAGAACAAACTCTATGAAAATGTAGAGTTATCCCTTTTTGATAAATTAGGATACCATTTCTGAATGTATGTTCAGAGATGGATCCAAAATTGCATGCATTGAGTCGTAGACTCCCATTCAAGAGTCAATCTCGATCAAGATCGACTCTTGGATGCCCTAATTTCAGACATTTTAGAAAAGCTTTAATCTTATTATTATTCTTAATCGATATTTTATTTCATTATGTGGTGTTCAGTAGTTATCTCTCATATGTTCTCCAAGTATATATTGGATAGGATGCATGGCACTATATTCACATTGTATGCTTGGAGAACCATGAGAAGATGCTGCCAAAATTTTCATAATAATCTAACAAAATATCAACTAATAACAATAATAAGATTATTCTTTTCTTAAAGGGATAGGGCCATACCTATTAAAAATGGATAGCATTATGCATTCTTAAAACCTTACTCATAACACGTACTTTAATGGTGAATATTTTTTATAAATAGATGAAAAATATTGATAAGAGTTGGTTGAATGCTCGCTTTATCATCTTAGCTGAATATCGATAAGGTATTAGAAATTTTATAAGATTTGCATGTTCAAGAGTCGATGATCCCAATAGAATCAAATGTTCTTATCGAAGATGTCATAACAATTACTTTCAGCCTACAAATATAGCATTGGAGCACTTGTTGAATTGCGGTATGGATAGAAAGTATACTATTTGGGATTTGCATGAAAAAAATAGACCTACTAATATAAGAGACCAACATACGGGTCAACAGGTAGAACTAATTGGCATCAATAAGATGTTAGATGATTTATATGAGGAGACATATTTTGACAACTCTTCAAAGAGTACGGATAATGCAAATGATGGACATTTTGAAAAACTCATGAGAGATACCAAGGAGCCATTGTATCCAAATTGTAAGAAGTTCTCGATGCTTGAGTATTTGATAAAACTGCTCCACGATAAAATCATGTTTGGTTGGAGTCAAAAGTCATTTGATTTTATATTGAACTTAATCAAGGAGGCATTATCGGATGGTGAAAAACTTCCAAAATTATATTCAGAGGCAAAAAAGTATATGCATGAACTTAGACTGGGTTATACACCAATACATGCTAGCAAGAATGATTGTGCATTATTTTATAAAGAGCATCGACACTTGAATTGTTGCCTAGAATGTAGTGAGTCAAGGTATGCTGAAGATTCTGAAAGAGGTAAGAAGCAGCCTCACAAGATTTTGAGATATTTTTTATTAACACCAAGACTTTAGAGATTCTATCAATCATCGAAGAACACTGAGGCGATGAGATGGCATTCTGAGATACGAATTTCTGAGGATAACATCATTAATCATCCAGCAAATTCTATAGTTTGGAGGAAATTTGATAAACAATATCCTCAATTTGCTAGTGATCCACGTAACATTCGTCTTGGCCTAGCATCTGATGATTTCAATCCATTCAGGAGCATGAGCAATGCTTACAGTATGTGGTCGATTATGCTAATGCCATATAATGTTGCACCATGAAAATATATGAAAGAGCCATTTTTATTTTTATCATTGCTTACTCCTAGATCTAGAGCTCCTGATAATGAGATAGATGTTTATCTACGATCCTTAATCAATGAATTGACAGAACTTTGAGGGATTGGTGTTGAAACATACGATTCAGTTAGTAAAAGGAACTTTCGATTGCATGCGATGATAATGTGGATAATTAATAATTTTTTGGCATATGGCAACCTATCTGGATGGAGAATAAAAGGATATTTGGCATGTCCAATTTGCAATGGTGATAACTGCTCCGTTAGACTGAAGCATAGAAGAAAAATTGCCTATATAGGTCATCATAGGTTTTTACCATCTAATCATTCCTGGAGAATCCGTCAGAATCGATGCTTCAATGGAAAGTCAGAGATGCGTGGGCCACCTTGTATGATGAGCGGAGATAACATATTGGCATAACCAGAGGCCATTCACAGTGTTAAATTCGATAAAGTTTCTGAGAGTCACAAGCGAAAGCATAATGAATCAAAGTTGAATTGGACAAAGCAGAGCATAGTTTTTGAATTACCTTATTAGCAACATGTCCTACATCATCATAATTTGGATATCATGCACATTGAGAAGAATATTTGTGATAATGTTATCGGGACACTTCTTAACATCAAGAAAAAAATAAAAGATAATCCGAATTCTTGGCTAGACCTGGAAAGAATGGAAATATGGCATGAGTTGCACTTGGTGCCCCATGATGGTGGGAAATTTTTAATGCCAACTATAAGTTATACATTGCATGGCGATGAGAAAAGAAATTTTTGTGAGTGGTTAAAAATCATAAAGTTTTCTAATGGCTTTGCCTCCAATATTTCAAGCCATGTGAACTTGAAAGACGGCAGTATCTCAGGTATGAAGAGTCACCACTCTTATGTACTATTGCAGCATCTTATACCTGTTGTGATGCATGGCTTCTCCACCATAGAGGTACAGAATGCATTTATTGAATTGGATATTTTCTTTTGAGAATTATGTTGTCGGAAACTTTAAGTTGATATACTTGAGAAGCTTCAATCAGATATTGCCCTATTACTGTGTAAGCTAAAAAAAAAATTTTCACCATCTTTTCGATATTATGGTACACTTGGCTGTTCATCTTCCAAGAGAGGCTTTGCTTGTCGGACTAATTCAATATCGATGGATGTATCCTGTTGAATGATAATAATATTATAAAAAATCTAATTTTTTTACTTAATTTATAATCATAATAAAAAAATAATTATATATTTTTTATCATTTTGCATATGCAGATTCTTATATAAATTGAAACAATATGTGTGAAATAAAGCATGTCTAGAAGGATCAATTACGGAAGCATATATCTCCACAGAGTGTCTTACATTCTGTTCGATGTACCTCGATAATATGGAAATACGATTCAATCATGAAGAGCATAATGCAGATAAGAAGTGGACCGATATTGAATCAATATTATCTATTTTTAGAATTAATGTTCATCCCATTAGTGAAAGAAAGTACAAACATATGGACATAGAAGAATGCGAGCTAGCGCATTTCTATGTACTAAATAATTACGAAAAAATCTATCATTTTATGGAGTAAGTATCTTTACATAATCAATATTATATATTTTTTATGAGGTAAATTAAATAATAAGCATGTATTTATTATAGAGAGCATAGAGATGTATTATTGCTACAAAATAATAGAGATATCGAGGGATGACATCGAAAAAAGTTTGCAGCTTGGTTTAGACAACGTGTAAGTACAATAACAATTTTATTCAACTTTTTATTACATGTAATGTGTACATAATCTAATTTATTTTAATTTATGTGTATGTTATTGTAGATGATGTTAATGTATCATAATAAAGAAGATGGTGCAATCAAGGAATTATATGATTTGGCATGCCATCTCGATCCTAGGGTTTCGTGTTATAGCTCATGTATTATTGGTAGTATGAGATTTCATACAAGGAAGCTTGATATGTAGTGGTGGACTCAAAATAGTGAAATTTTGACATTAGAAATCGATGGAGATAATGAGATTGAATATTATGGTATCCTTTTCAACATTATATAGTTAAAATATGGATCAAAATGATTTGTTTACCTATTTAAATATCAATGGTGGAATATCAGTAATAATAGGATGGGTATTCATAAAGATACATATTTTAGAAGCATCAACTTTGCGAGAACGTGATATCAATCGGATCCTTTCATACTCGCTAGTCAGGCAAAATAGGTTTATACCTAAAAGATATGAGATATAAGGGTGAATGACATATTGTATAAAAGATTGCACCAAGGGATGTTTATGACATAGATGTTCATTTTGAAATAGAAACAGATGAGGATTTCTTTCTGGAGGAACAGAATACAGCTGACTTAGGACAGTACAGTATCGACATTAAAAGCACATCTCCTCTAACTAGGGATGACGTGCAACCTAATAATATTGATGTTAGCAAATTAAATCTGAACATGTCAGAGGATCAGAATGCAAGTGATGACAACTTCATAAATGATGAAGAGAAAAATTATACATTAATGGATTATGATGATGAAGATGTCGATAATCCTCCTGATGAAGATACAGATATTGATTGATAATACGTAATTTTTCAAGAAACTCATGTCTTAAATTTTATATATTATTTAGTATTGATATAATTTTTATCAAATATTATATTATCTCTAATATATTATTTGATACAGATATAGCACCAGAAGGATGATCCCAGAGGCTTGCACGAGGAGATGCCAGTGCATCGATTTCTCTTGATGACCAGACAGTCACACTGGCTAGTCCAGATTGATTTTACATATTATAGTTTTTATATTTAATTTATTTTAATTTTTTATCATTTATAAATAATTAATTTTAAGTTATGCCACTAGGAGGATGATCTGATGGGGGGACCGACATGCAGATGCCGGTACCTCTTCATGTCGATACCTCTTCATCATCTCAGCCACACACTATTGATGAGGCAGGCACATCATCTCTTATCATAGATTATTTTTTTATGTTATATTTACTTTAAATTTTTATCATATATAAATAACTGATTTTAATCTGTATATTTTATTGCAGCTACTGATACTATGATTAGACGGACACGTGGAGCTATCAAAAATGAGAAGTTAGAGGAATGGAAGAGGGCACATTTCGGAGAGAGAATGAGGATTGTCATCCCATCGGAATATGTTATGCCAGTAGAGCATCATGTCAGGGATCCATACATGTGAGAAGTAGGTATTATTATCCGTTCGTACGCTTCGTTGATACTGACTAATTGGCATAGAGTTACGAGACCACAGTAGCAGATCCTTCTTGATCATTTGCAGATAACTAAATATATTTTTGATAATTATGATATTTTTATTTTTTTGATAAATCTCATGTATTGTACATTATTTTTGTAGCATGATTTTGATATTCAGGAGATTGATATCCCGCATGTGCGGGAGGCTATCCTTCGGCATATGGGATGATTGTTCAGAGGATTCAGATATGAGCTCCATAGCTACTGGAAGGAGGTCTTCCAGGCATGTGGGGCGGTGACGATACGTGAGACACCACACAAAAGTATATCACACCCCGACTGGAATCTTCTCTGCACTAGATACGAGGATCCTGCATATCGAATATAATTATTATATATAATAAAAATATTGATTATTGAATTGATATGTTATTGTAATATGTTCACTAATATCTTCATTGTATTTGTTTATTAGGCCTATTACAATAAAGCCTCATAGAGTAGGTCGAGGCTCATGGTGATGCATTACGGTGAATCAAAATCATTTGCACAGTATCAGTATGAGCTGGTAAGTACACATACATATATCTTTAATAATTTATTAAAGTATATCTATGTCAATATACTTACATTCATAAATTTTAGAGGGACATTGAGATAGGATAGCTGTCCGAGTGGATTGACGTCTACCAGAGGATCCATCATCGAACGATGGGCGAGTGGCTTTCCAGGACTAAGGAGAGATATGTGAGTATTAAGTGATTAAATTCTGTTTCAATTTCATTATAAAGTTTAGACTTTTGGTTATATTTACTTTTTTCTTTAATTAGGACCATATGATGGAGATACGATCCCAGCCTCCAGTTGAGGGCTCTACCCCACCCACAAATGACGATATCTGTGATGAGGTGCTCGATAGAAGACCTAGCTATGTTATGAGATTGGGTTATGAAGTTATGAATTCTAGCTCCTCTCGAGTAGCACATGTTTCTTGTGATGCTCATCTGCATGAGGCAAAGAGGAGGACATGCTGAGATCAAGAGAAGACATTAGGAGGAGATAGCGAACCTACGGTGCACCAATGCTGAGCTTTCATTCCAGCTTCAGGCATTTGGGACGAAGCTCGATGAGTTATGTCGTCGTATGCCTCCTCCATCGACTTTCGATGTTCCTACTGATGCTTACGATCAGGACTCCATCGATGATGATGACGATGCCTCCTCCATTGGTATTATTTTATATTCTTTTAATTAATATATTTTTAGTATTTATATTAGATAATTAGTTTGCTAACTTAATTTTTTAATTTAATGCAGGTTTGTGATATGTCATCATCGATACGGAGTTTTATTATATTTTATTATATTTTTTTTAAAGGACATGTAGTATGTACGATATTTTGTATATGTACATGTTTTTTTATATGGATATTTTAAAGTGAATGAATTTAATTTTGGGATGCATTTATTTGTTATGTGGTTGTTATATTTTATGTTATCTATTATGTGGATGTCTATAGGTTTTAAAAAAATTCATATAAATAAAATTATTATTTTTTTTAAAAAATATTTATTGATGCAAAAAAAGCATAGATAAAGATAAATAGCGATGATACTTAGCGTTAGCAACTGAGAATAACCATCGTCAATTATCGTGCCAATATGCCACTTTTAGCCTTGCTTAATAATTATCGACGTAATTAAGCGTCGCTAAATATTTACCGACGTAAATTAATATAGCAAAATTCAATATAAACAGTCATCAAAAAGCATCCCAGCGTGCCATCTTTGGCCATGCTTTACTATTACCGATGTAAATTTATGTCGTCAAATATTTTCTAACATAATAAAAGCATGGGTAAAAATATTTTTGTCGACGTAAGTTTCCGTCGGTAAAAATATTTTTATCGATGTTTATTTTATATGGATAAAATATTAGTGATAATAAATTAATATTAGTAAATATTTTTTTAATGACTGTTTTGCATAGGTAATTAATTGCCAACATTTAATTAAACATCGGTGAATCATATTTTTGTCGATGTAAATTTGTTAAATGTCGACAAATGGAATCAACGACGGTACTTTTGCCAACATTTTTTTCCGACGTATTTTACGTCGATAGATGTATTTAGCGATGCTTTTGTAAGATTTAGCTATATTTTGTTTGCATAGCTAATTACCATTTTTCTTGTAATGAGAACTCATTCTTTAGAGGATGATGAGATGATGTACAAAATTTGGTGGCGATTCGATGCTCACAACACTCGATCTCTCCATCCGAATCCAGATTCTCAAACTTGAGTTTTACTCAATCCAAAAATTTTGATACACTAAAAATCCTCTCACGCCCTCTCTATGTGAAGTTTTTCTATGAAACAAGTTTTTATGGAAAGATAACTTATAAATCTATAAATCTTATTTAGATCATATCTAAAAATTGAATATCCTTAGAGACGAAAATTAGAAGAGAATAGAGGCATGAAGAAAAAATAAAATGCTATAGGACCCTGCTCACCTTCACTCTAGGATTTTTTTCGTCCAAAACCATTGCCCAATCACTTTCAAATTTTTACCATGGAATGATAACCTCTTTGGCTTCATGCACATAAATTCTCATAATTTATTGCAAAAAAAATAAGTAGAAATACCATGTGGAGTGGATAGGTTAAGATTGGTTGAACTAGTTTCAACCAACTTCTAGTATTTGAATTCAAATGCAAGCCTATCCAATTCCAACGCCCATTCTACATGCACGCCCATTTTTCAAAAAAAATTGATGAACAAAAAAAGAGAAGGGCGTGGAGATAAAGATAAGAGGGAGAGGAAGGTTTCAACCAAGCCAATCTCTTTGAATTCAAAATTCAAAAAAAGTTTGAACTGGTCCAACACTTGACCAAGTCAAAGAGAGAAGGAAAGGGGGCGCAAATTTCTTCTCTTCATGATAGAAACTTACGTAAACAATAAAGGTGGGTATGGACAAGGTAGAAAAGTCAAACATGAGGTGGCGCATAGGGAGGTTTGAATTCAAACAGAGTTTGAATCAGTCTAAGTTGGTTTCAACCAAACCAAATTAATTCAAAACCAACTAGTCCAGATTAAATCCAACCAAATTAGGCTTAACCCAATCTATTTAATTTTTAATTAAATTATAAATTAATTTGGTCCAGCACTTGATCAAATCAGGATCAAATCTCATATGGCAATTAGATCAACTCATGACCTAATCGGATCAAACCTAATCAAATTCAATTCGATTAAACTTGATCAAATCCTCATCACTTAATCAAATTGAGTTAATCAACAATCAAATTGCTTATTAATCATTCAATAAATATAGAGTTTCAATCAGATGGGAGTCTGGGCAATAGAGTCTCATCACTATGAAACTCTCAAAGAGTCTCATCACTATGAAACTCTCAAAGAGTCTCAATCTAGTGGGACTCTTGAACCTAGTATCCCAAACGAATGAAAATCATGATCATAGAGTCTTAGAGCAGTGAAATTCTTGATCAGAGAGTTTCAAATGAGTGAGACTCAGAATTTCAGTCCATCACGACTTTAGATCAGCCATCAGAATAGATAGTAACTCCTATTGTGTGTAATCCCATAGGTTCGAATCCTAAGCTGGTAGTATGGAAACTGATTTTCTATATCAATTGATGTGATCATCTAGCAATGATACCCAACATCCAAATAGGTCGAATTGATCACAACACAATATCGATGAATCTATGGAATATGGTTACCATATAATTCATCTCTATGATCTCTATATAATAGATGACTCAGGATTAGACTGTCAGCTCTAGTAAATACATTCATATCGTATCTCAAAGCAATTAATTCCGTAACTCCTTACTAAGACTATTCTGATCAAGGCTTTGCTAAATTGAAACATAATTAAATACGGCTCCTAAAATCAGGAGTGGTCAATCCCATCTTGATACATGCACCGACTCCTCAAGTACTTGACTGCACCTAGAAATCTTTCATCACTGAATTAAAAATTTAGGTGGTCTGGTACTAAAGCACGATGAGTTATTTAAAAATCATCATGGTGATCTCAGATTAGAGGGATACTTATACCCATATTTCATCGGAGCTAATCTTGATAGGAGAAAAGCTCTAGAGTTGGTCACATTCAGTGCAGATGTATCCATATATCTTACTTACATACCATATAAGTATCTCAACACTTCTTAGTTACGAGGATAATCAACCTATATGGCACACAATGACCTATACTCGATAAATATTATCATCCTAAGTAACAACGTATCTTTTGATCGTGAACAATTTAAGAACTAAACGATAAATTCTTTTTTGTTGAATCTAGATAGTCCTAAGAACTTCATCACAACACAGTTCATTAGAAGACAACAAAATTTATGATAAAAAAAATTTTAAATAATTTTTATTAATTTATAATTCATATATAATTATAAATATATAGTTCAACTGTTAACAGGCTGACGATTGACTTTGAGACATATTTCCAACATATAAATGCATTCATTTATCTTGATATATTAATATCAAGCAATCTATCAAAATTTAACAAGTCTAATCCCTTTAAATATCAAAATAGAGGGATCTTGTAAGTCTTAATGAATGGGCCACTTTGGTGGTCACCATATATTAAAACTCACAACCCTTTGAAATAGAGATCAACTCATAAAATATATTTTTATTCAAACCAAATGTGAGAGTACCAAATTTGTAATGACATATTTAAGGATCGTCATGCGATTAAACTATATTGCAAAGATCATAATATAATTATCAAAACATAATTATGTAACAAACTTTAGAACCGGAACTAAACAGCAACATAAATACTTCAATTTATAATGAAGTCTCATTTTAGGATCAAAAATTAATTTTTTGAGAACTATCATTAGAAATAAACCCTTTTAAAGAGCTAAATTGAAGTTTCTGAGACATTATTATAAAATAATAAACTTTATTAGGAGCTGAACAGTAATAGAGGATCTTTTCATAATAAAACTTCATTATAGGGACTAAAATATAAATTTTTGGGGATTGGTTTTAGATATATAGTTGCCGGGGGCTTAAATGTAAGTTTGCCATACAACTTGAATTAGCAAATTGGGTCCAGATTTTAGGTTGAAATCCAAAACCCATTAAGCTTCTTTCTCACTGGATGGAGTAGAGGAGAAGAGGGCCAAATCGATGCCTCTTCCACCTCAAAATCTGACTAGCGGCCGCTGGAGAGAAGCCTAATCGACGGACCATTGCCGTCTCCCAGAGACCCACCACCTTCAGCCGTCGGGAATTAAGAAGAAATTGTCGGTCAATGGAGATCCGGTGTTCCCTTCCTTCAATTTCTTTTTTTTTTGTTTGAACTTGATGAGGAGATTGGTGGAAGAGGAGGACTGACGCCCAGCACCACCACCTTTCGGGGTTGCCGCCGCATGCCTAGATGGCGTAGCCACCGACAAGATGGCTGGCTGTGGTCACGGCATGAGAGGAGGGGGCCACGGTGGTGGAACTGCCTCCTTCTCTCCTTTTTTTTTTTGCCCCTCTCTGTCTTTATTATTATTATTATTATTATTATTATGTTTGATCTTGAATCCGGATGGTGATCGTCGGTCTTTCACTATCGACTGATCCTAGTCACTGTAGGAACTCTCTCTTTCACGTCGACAACCAGTTCCACTGGCACAGACGGAAAAGGAAGAGAAGCAGAGATGCCCTCAAAGAGATCTTAATTAATTAACTTTTTTTTTATTGATTGTATTCAATTAAACAAATTCTTTTATTTTGATCCTAATCCTCCACAAAATTCAAGCTCTAATACCACTTGATGAAAATTTTTTTATGGATCTCATGTAGAAAATTAGAATACAAAATATTTCAAGAACAGATCTCTAGATCATAATAATAATAAAAAATAATAATTAATTTTATCTTAAAATTTTTTAGCAGTCATTGATGATCGATGTTGATATGTCCTGTAAAAGAAGAAATCAAAATGGAATAGATCTTCCTCTCCTTCTCCTCAATGTAGATATCTTAGTGCCCTAGAATTTATCTATAGGCGTGTATTTATAGAAGTGGAGTAGAGATCTAGTTCAGTTAGTAAATTCTAATGGATCCATCCATTACAGAGCCCATTAGTCGGGTCAAGTCTACTACATTACATGACTAAGATAATAAGATCCAAATAATATGATCACAAGTAATTATAGGCTCCTTAACCATTTATTCAAACGCCCGTATTTTAAAATAATTTAGAAATAAAAAATTAGTCTATAATCAATAAAAGCACATCTTATGAGAATTTTTAATAGATGAAATAAATCACAATCAACAATTAAATGTTCTCAAATTCTGAAACATACATAATGAAGAATCGATGTCCCTTATGATGAGTGTATCTGAGCCTGCTAATTCCCTTCATGTAATTTCAAAGGATCATGATATTTATGGATATGTGAAGTAAATACAAATCAAACCTAGGCCTTTGGACTAATCGCCATAGTGAGATTAATATCAGGCGACAACGAGGAGATGGGTAAGATGGGATCATGCGATAAAATCTACTTAGGGTATTCGTGTGCTGCGACTTATCAGAAAACTACAAATCACCAATTATTACAACTTGAGATTGCACATTTTAGTTAGGAAGAATTGAAATATTATATAGCTATAATATTATGCATTAAAACTGTTTTGAGTTGAACCTGCAGGTCACTCAGCACTTCCCCCCTCTAGATTACTCTCCTTCCACATGTACATGTGGAATCAGGATAAGCAAGTGCATAAGATTACATGTCAAACTGATTAAATTAACACAAGTTATCATCTCTGAACTTGAAAAATAATAAAGGATATTTGGTGACATACAAAAGTATAGAAAAGTGAACCATACAAATAGACGGATTTGATGAATTGAGAGTAATTGGCATAAAAAGGCCTCTTTGGAGTTGATGGTCTAACATGCCAGAGAAATTTAGTTGTTACATCATCACGGTGCAACACTAACACACATCTACGTACCTAGACACAGCATAGTTTCTAAGCTGTAGTTAGTATAGTTTTTTACCCGTCAAGGCAATATGTTGTTCCAGAAGCCATTTGGTACAATCGGTGTCCCAGGATTGGGCTTGAGAAATCCAGGCCCCCTAGTCCTATTATTGTGAAAACCTGAAAGCATGCATCAGCTTCAACTGAGACAGTACCAAGAGCATCCCAGATCAATCTCTGGACCTATGTGCTTGTGTCCTCCAATCCCAGAGAGTACTGAGGTCTGGTTCTCCATCAGTTTCAGCAACCTACCAACCTCCCTTCCACTGCCGATCAAATGGTCTTGCAGGAGGTGGAGAAAGAGGTCAAATGGGCTCTGCCCAGCTTTCTTCTGCTGTTCGGTAAGTTGTTCCTTGCTTTGGGCTATTTGAGACTCAAGACTTCAATTAGATCAAATGTAAACCTCGCAAGATTGAACCTGATGAGTCTGGATCCAAAGAAATCAACATAAAATTAAACACACAAACATTAGTCCAAAATCTTGGAGGTCGATCCCGATATAGTCCCACCCACCATGTAAATTGGTCGATATTGGTTCTAGATGTTTAGGCTCAAAAATCTGTTTAGAATGGATACAAATTGGCATAACCTTAGGCAAACCTGACTGACACTTGCTAATTAATACATAAAGAGGTCTTCATGGTTATATATAGTTGGCTTACTCTTATGTGCATGAAGGAAATAGCAAGTGGTAGGCGATAACAGTTATTACTTGCATGTTATTACCATTATAGCAGGTCATGAAAGGTGCATAAGGTTCATCATTTGGTATCGTCATTGTATGAAGATTTTAATCTTGATTTTTGTACTAATACTCCAAAGAACCATTAAGATGCTATTGCTTAAAACAAGGCAATTTTATATATAAAAGAAACATTCATAGAGTAGTTGGATTAATTATATTTGTTACCGGGTCATTGGCCATTAATTATATATTATATCTTGCTACCACAACCGGAAACATGAAATCTAATGAAGCAATATTTAGATTGTGGTCTCATATAGTCTTGCATGAGCGCACATGTTAGATCTATTATATTTGATTGATTGAAAGATTAAAAACAAACCACACCATTGTTATCAGCATTGTTATCTAAGATGGCTCGGTTCGGCATTGCTGAAACCAAAAAATACATGGGCAATGACATATCTGAACTTCTGAAAAGAAAAAGATGGCATGGACAGTGCTGCAATGAAACCATCCAATGCGCACCATGCCTCCTCATCTTCCTTCTTCTCCCTGCTTTTAAATACTTCATATATTGGATTACAACTTCACCCTTCCCTTTTTTTCATTATTATTTTTATTTTTTTCTGGAGTTAAATTTAATTGGATGACCATATGATGCTTCAACTCTGAAGCATTTCTGTATCCCGATTCCAGGCTCATCATTTCCAGCTTTCCTTCCCTTATTTCTTGTTGTAGCAACCATGTTATGAATACCCAAGCATGAGACAAAGCCACCAAATTCACTGCAGGATTATTTTCTCACTTTTCTCTTTGTATCATCCCCAATAGATTTCCCCAAACCAGATGGTTGTGTTCAAAGGGTCAAAAGTCTATGGTCAGTCCTCTTCTTTTGTCCTCCTACTTCCATCATCCGAATCTATTGGCGTCCTTTATTCTCATAATCTCTCGAGTAGGAAGTACCCAATTTCTAAGGGGAGGTTGAGCGTCTGGAAGCACGCAAGTATCCACCCAGAATCCAAAGGTCAGCAGAAGCATCAATTGCTGGTTTGAATTTTGGTTCCAGAATAATTTCCTTCGAACCCTTCTCATGCTCTTGTGGCCGAATAAGGCATTGGAGATCAAGCGTCCAACCTTTTTAACTCTCTCGCAAGGTAGCAAGACCCAGAGACATGAATGCGCGCGTACCACCTACTCTCCTAATTAATTCCTCTTGCATGAATATAATATGTAGTACTTCTCACCTACGGTTCCTATACATTTCCATCTTTGCTAGGGCAGTTTATAATTACTTGTGTAATTTGTATTGATGGTTTTGAATCATACAATATCGACAATTTATGTACAAAGATTTTGAAATTGGTGAACTAATGGGACTTGTTATTGGCAAGTTAAACTAGCCATACATCCTACAACCAGGTCTCATGCCAATATTATTGGTCAGCAATCAGGTACTTCGAGGTTTGATTAGGCTTTGTCCAACGTGATCGAGATCCAGGGCAAAGATCGTGTTCGGGTCTTTTCTAATCCGATTCTTGTTGCCTCCAAAAACCTAATAGGCTGAAGATTGATTTAGCTGCCAATGAAGATATTGCGTTTTAGAACCAAAAACAAGCTGACTTGAGACCTAAGTCATTCAATTGGGGGTTGATAATATCGAGCCCTTTTTTTTTATTATCCTAAATATTTGGGCCGGGTTGATAGTTTCTTCTATTTTCTTAATACTTTTTGAAATAAGAACTCTGATTTCAATTGATATAGCCAGAGTTTCATCCTTTGTTTGTAGTTCTATTTAATTAGGATACATGCTCCCCACTTGTACCAAAAAAAAAAATTTTGGGTCGAGCCGGTTAGCCGGACTTGAGTTGTTGCCGGTCTCTTATTTTGATTCATATCTACTCGGCTCAAATCATCCTTCTGGGTGCGCGTGACCGGGTAGATTCTCTACCACCTCAAGCTTCCAGGGTCAATTGATAAGTTAAGCAAATCATATAAAGGAGATGTTATAAATTCAACTCTATTTGTAAATTCTCTGCCACCTCAAGCTTCTGGGGTCCCTATGCATGCATCACCGAGTATTTGAAATAATTTTTTTTTTTTTTTTGATCCAGTTGATTGGCGCTCATGACCTCGACCCCTTTGGGTTCTTAGTGGAATTTGGAATATATGAGGTGCGACCATCGACAAAAGCATGCAGACCGGATGGTCTATGAAACAAAATTTACCAAAATCTATGGCTTGTGCGTAGGAACCAAAGCAATGCGTAGTACTGCAATGCGGTCGGACTTGACACCTGTCTTTCTATGCATCATTGGGACTGTGAGATTGTGATCCACATACCACGTGGCATCCGTTGTTGTTGTTTTGATAAGAGTGTGGCATCCATTGTTGAAAGACATGCAACACCCAACAAAACAAACTGTATATCGGGTACTTTGAATCTCTTATCTAGATTTGGAGAGCGAAGATAAACATGAAAACGGACAAAGGATAGGCTTCAGGTTTCCCATGAAACGAAAATGGAGTTTCTACTAAAACACGCATGCAATGCTTGTCGTCTCACTTAGAGGATTTGATGATAGATGGAGACTAGTCTACTCGGCTTGGCCATAATTAGATTGCATGATATAAGAGCTGACCTATAATTATATTCGGTAGAAAATACTTCGATGCTTAAATTAGATAAGATTTAGGAAGAATTAAATGAGGTCTAAAAAGAATAATAAGATAGGAGTAAGATGAAAAATCTCAAATCTAAAATTCTTTGACCTAATTTATGTAAAAAGAAAAAAAAAAGAAAGCTCATTATCATCTTTGAACATACAGTTATACTCTTTTTTTTCATCCGTAGTTCTAGATGATTATTTCTGATGCATCAAGAATGTACCGAGCTATGGTGGTTCAATCAGTTGCTCAAGATTTTGGCCATTGATTCTGCAAGCGATGTTATCCAGCCAATAGCAGGCATAATTTTAGAGGACTGCGAATCTAAGCTGTATCATAATTTATTAAAACAATGTTAACAGGTGTCTTGCGGATCACAAAGGCCATGGACCCCAAGAAAAGGGCTTTACGAGCAGTGGTTCCTTTAGCACGTTACTCCGCACTTATACATGTATATTTTTGTTTACTTGGATTCATTTGTGTCACCCCTGTGGTAAAGATAAAAGTGTGAAATTATGGTATATGATGTGATCTCGGTGGTCCTGCGGTGCGGAAACATCCATTAATTGGGGGGACATATCAGCATGGGGACACTCGCCCTATGCACATAGAGGAGACCTCTTCACCCTCCATTTATTTGTTTCCTCTTCTCTCTCTCTCTCTCTCTCTCTCTCTCTCTCTCTCTCTCTCTCTCTCTATCTGTCTATCTATCTTTCCATCTATCATTCCATGTGTCCACTCATGATCTTATCTATGCGGCTTGCGTCTCACGCAACCTCACCGTGGGTGTATCTCTTGCAAAATTCTCCGCAATCCAATCCACACAACATTATTAAACAAGGGTCGCCCTACCTACAGGCTTTCTTTCTCCTCGGTTGTCCTCTTCCTTTTTGTTGCCACAAAAGCAATAGATTACAAATACAATTGAATTGTGAGCATTGCAGCTCTAATCAATTGTATTAATCAATTGTATGATGAAAAAAAGGTCAGCATAAAATTTGATGATTATGGTAAGCTGATTCCACCATAAACATGTAGGTTTTCTTAACATTACAAATTTGGAATTAGTTTCTCATAAAAAAAAAAAGAAAAAAGAAAAAAATAATAAATTTGGAATCAATTCCAAGCTCGCCATTAGATGCAACGTCAAACTTTTTGTATCAAAAAAAGAAAAAAAAAAAAAAAAGGTCAAACTTATAATCCATAACCCTGATATAGTGAAGCCAATGGCATTGAGCTCTTTTAATTAAAGGAAAAACATTTCAATAAAACATAAGAATTGACAGACAAATATATATCTTATAGATATTATGTAAATCTAGTATTGCTCCTTGGCTTGGCTTGATGACCGCAATAAATGGCACATGTAATAACTCTCATGTATCAGCTTTTCCCTATTTAAGTTATCCTTATAACTCCAATGTTCTCTCAGCTCGTTATTTAATAAATAAGAAACTAAAATGGTTGAAGTTGCTTCCAGGTGGTAATACCTTTGAAGCCAACCAAGATGCTTATTATTGGATTTGAATCCTCAATATATATATATACTGAACACACCAAAAATGAAATGGTGAGTATGCGAGGATCTTGTTAGTATATATTTGATCCTATATAGATTAGACATTGCGAAAATCTTGAATAATTATATAGGATTAAGAAATCTGAAATATATAAATCTAGCTAGTGTTTCCGAAGTTGATGGTGTATCATTACAATAATATCAAAAGGTATATGCATAGCATGACTAAAATAAGAAGAATATGTGAGTACCATTTTGCAAGGAGAAAAGAAATCCAAACAATAACTAGACTTCTATAAATACTATATGAAAATTTAAACAAAAAAACATGTGAAACTCGGTTGCGTGCACCGAAGAAATTTAAATAATAACTTCTAATTTTTTCTTTTGGATGAGACCATAGAGTCTTACGAGATTCTAATCAACTTAACCTATTAAAAATCATAGGCGGATAGTGGGAACCGCATCTTCTCCTTATTAGCCAAGAAAAGTTTGACCATTCAAAAAATTAACTTTTAAATATCTACAATGAGCAAAGTTGATGTTGATGTCAACAGCTAGGTGATTGCTTAGTTGCCTAAGGCTGCATGCTTGGTAACTTAATTAAGGTGTCTTATGCTTTGTTCTTTTAGGGGGATGGCAAAATTAAACTTGTCTTATGTAAACTCCTCTATCACGTCTCAAGGAGTGAAAGGCACCTAAGGAGTTGACAGAGACCATCCGAATAATTCCAACTCAAAGCCCACGTGGATGCCCTCGGGCTGTCGTCCATTTTAAGAAGTCTCGTGAGTCATATAGTCTCAAAATTGGACGAATACCTCGTTTAGTGTAATAGTCTACCAGTTTAATAGAAATATCTAATAATCATGATGTCGTAGAAGCTATGATCACCAGTGGCCCAACTGTTGCTCCCATGTTTTGTTTAACCACCCTTTTCTCTGTCTTTATTAATGTTGCTCCTAGTATTTTTCTATATAATTATTAAGGAACTAAGAACACCATTCCACAGAAACTACGACATTTAGTTAAAATGTATAGCATGCTAATCTATCTTCCAAAAATTACAACAGTTATTTATTTCTTCCATGCATGTAATGCTCAAAATTGCCTCCATACATCGTTATATATATATAATCCTCGGTCCCACACACTCATGCATAAAGAAAAAAAAAAATCACTATACTAGTATTTTGGATATTCAAATAGGGTTCGGCTGAAAGTTCTGTAGAACTTGTCCATTTAATTAAGCATCGCTTTGAATCAATCAAATACCATATAGACCAAATCATGTGGGAAGAAAATAGAACTTTCCGCAATCCAAAAGTTAGAATCTGGGCTGGATTTGAATAGAGCTCTTAAAAAATACAAATTAGATGGGCTAACAAGTCTGATTTCTACAGGATTTTTGACCTGATCTTATAAGAATGTCCAAATACATCCTTAATAGTACAATGTTCACATCGGAGTACTACTAATGGCTACTAAAAATTGTGATGTTTGAATTGTATAAAATTCAATTGATGGTGATGTATTAGAAGAAAAGTGAAATATTGTTCATTTTACATTCTATGCTCATCGATTCTTTTATCGGCATAGGGACATTGTTCAACTCCTACTGTAGAGAATACTCATCACCAAGAGAAAGAGATGGTGCCTTAATCGACCATCCTTGGTGCCTCTATAAAGTCATCTCATCCACTTATGTATGATGTGGCATCCTCCTTCGTTCATTGAGGTACTACAGTCAACAAATGTACAAAAGAATGGGGTTTTGTTGAGTAAGCTAGCAAATTAACTAATGCATATGAATTAGTTTCTATGCACAAGTCAACCAATGATGAGCAATAACTTTAATAAAACTGGGCGAGTTTGGATGCAACCAATGTATCAATTTCATATAACTTCACATGAATTTGTCCCAATCGCGATACATTTCACTCGAAATGCAAGGAACCAACCAGTTGGCAGATGGGGCTACCGTATGATAGCTGACTGCGATTCACAAGTAGTACCACAACATGATACTGATCCCTATCATGAACAAGAAAGTCTTCATTTTTACATCCATGTCTCGTTTGGTCATGGTCCATCCTTTTTTTTTTCTCCCTTTTTTTTCCCACCTTTTTATCCATTTTGTATTCTTTTTCTGTAATATATAACTAGTTATTTGATTGATATAATAATACACAGTTGTTTTTGGGATTTATCTTTTTTTTTTTTTTTCCGACACAGGAGAATGTAGGTATTTATTTTTTGGGGGAACGAGGTTTTTATGGCAGTGGAGGACCGACAAGGCCGGGGTAATCGCCAGACTTGAATTCTATTAAAATGGGAGGCAGGACCCCTCCCAACCCCAGCACTCGATTGCTCCACGCCTCTCCTCAGTCTCTCCTGTAAGCAAACCCACTCCAAGACTCCACCTCCCTCCCCTTCCCTCTCTCTCTCTCTCTCTCTCTCTCTCTCTCCTCCTCCCCTTCTGTCCCTATAAAAGGAGGTGCCTCCTCTCTTCCCCCTCCACCAACCTCCATTCCCTCGCTTCAAAGCAACCACATACTGGGACTCACGTTTGAAGGCTTCTCTTACTCTTTTGGTGAGGAGGTCCTTGCTGGAGAAGCAGGGCACGTGCAAAGCCTCCTCCCTCTCTATCTCTCTAGCTATCTTTGCACGTGCTCCCCTTCTCCAACATGGCCTTCTCACCTCTACCTCCCCTTCTTTCCTCTCTCAGAACTAGCTAGCTACCACAAGTACGGATTCATTCAGGTATGTCTCCCTCTTGCTCAGAGTACTTGAAGTCTCTTTTCTTCCCCACCTTATGTACTGTACGTGCTCGGGAATGTACTATTCTCTTGTGAATTATGTCTAATCTTCGCATTGGAGAGCTTTGCAATCGCTTCTCGTGTTTCACCGTAACAGTCTCTGGAGGTTTGGTGTGGACATGCGTGTATCTTGAGCTCTCCGCGTCATTGTGCATGGCCCATGTCATGCATGGGGCCTCTACCACATGGAGAAGAGCAATGTAACCTTGTCCTTTTTTTTAAGGTTGCGTGGCACCAGCAGATTAAATACCTCTCTCGTGTGTTCACTTTTAATTGTGTTCTTTTATTACCAGTGGCAAGGCAAGAAAGTAGCACCGTAGCCTTTCCTTTAGAACTAGCCTTTATCCGTCACAAGCCAAAGATCTCACGTCGCCCGGCCAGGGTGATTTCACACGTTTGGGATGCGTCAAGGTGACGTCGAACGGGGTGAGTACGGGTGGTGGTGGCTCACACGTGTGGTGTTGGGAGGGTGGCCCGCTTTGACCCTTTGACCATGTCCTAAATGAGAGGTGATGGTAACCTTAAAAGCCAGAGAGAAAAAGGGTCGCCGAGGGTGACGCGAGGAGGCTGCGACGCGCACGCAACGCACGGATCTCGAGGCGGTCGGGACAGCGCCTCACGGGGGGGTGTGGGGGTGGGGGGTGTGTTGGGTTTTACGGGGGAGGGGTTTCGGTTTCCGATGGAGCGCGAGGGATTCACGGGGGATCCGCTGAGATCTCGGTATGGCCACCCCCAGTAAAAAGTAAAAAAAAAAAAAGTAAAAACGAACCTATCGAAGTGAACTGACCGTGACGGGGGAAATCACGGTGTGGTGGGCTCCTCAAGAAGGGGTAAAAAGAGTCAAAAACTTGACTAGTTCGATGGACATGTCTGAGCCCCCATCTTTCAATAGTTTGATGGGCCACCTTGGGTGCACCTGTCTCGGTTGGCGATGGGTGGAAAAATATCTTTTAGAATGGATTTGACACGCAAGCTGTGTTTGGCCGTGGTTGGGCCAGCACCAAGATGGATTGGGATACACGTGGTGAGCGGATCCTCCGAAGGTCTAAATACGGAAAAGACCCTACCTTTCAAATCTTGAGGGCTGATGGTTAACCAAAACGTTTGATCCAGTGCAACACATGTTATAGCATTGAAATTTGCAATTTCAGTCGGTGGTCACCAACTATTTTTCTAGATAAAATGTTGAGATAATTTGTTGCCTAGTTAACCAAAATTTTTGGTCCGGTGCAATTCATGTTACAAGAATATTACCGTCTTCCTAGTTAAAAATGTTGAGATAATTTGTTTTTTTCCAATATTTTAAGCTGCCAAATCTTGAATTACAAATTTAGTATTTTAAGATATATATCAAGGGTTTGGAGTCCATTGTTTTCCAAATGAATAAGAGTTTTACTTTGCCATTCCAAACTACTCATTTAACATGAGGATGTATCAAGACAACTTCCACCTAGAAGTGGGGCTATATACAGAAAATGCGAAAGTCATTGAATTGAACATAAAATGATGGGATAGCTGATTTCATTCATGACCAATTAATGGCACGACGAAAGATCGAAGTTTATCCAAAGGATGATTTATTGTCATTTGGTATTAAATAATGGATGTTCAAGCCTATACGACTGATCATTATGCATAGGACAAATCATGTAATATCAAGTCAGATTAGAAAAAGAAAAAGAAACATTGAGAAATGTCTTACTATCCTTTTGAAGATAAAATTCTTCTATGTGATACATATTATACGATAATATATTAAAGACAAAATAGTGCACTTTTTTTATTTCTTTCTAAAGAAATATACGTGTATCCATATGTTTAGCCAAACCTTGAATGCTCATTTAATGTTTAATCCAGTGCAACTCATGATCAAGGCTTGCAATTTAAGCCAATAGTTACCATCTTCCTAGGTAGAATGTTGAGGTAATTTGTTCTCCAATATTTTAAGCCCCCAAATTTTGAATAACCAATTTATTATTTTAAGATATACCTTCTAGGGTTTGAAGACAATAATTATGGACATCAAAATGAATTCACTATTCCTAGCTACTCATTTGGCATGAAGAGTTATAAGGATTGCATCAATTAATTGCTCTTGATTATTGATCATGAGCATGGGAAGAATATTCCACCTACAAGTAGGGCTACATATAAGATATAGAAGTATGCAAAAGTTAGGGAACAACTGATTATATTTATGACCAATCAATGCTTTGATGAACAATTGAAGCTTATATAAAGGAGATTTATTGTCTTTCAATTTTATAATGGATGTTTAATTCCATCTGACAAGAAATTGTCCATATGACTAACCATCTAATATCAAATTGTATTAGGAAAAGACAAATGAACATCTTGAAATAGCCTATTATTCTTTCGAAACCATAAAATCTTGACAGGGATCTGCATTGCATTACAATATATTAAAGACAAAGCAATGCACCTTTTCTTTTTTTTTTCTAAAAGGAAAATATGTTTATATGCATGCGTGGTTGCATGAATGTAACATTAAAATTAAAATATCTATAATAGCAAAGGGTATTTGTTAAATGATAATAATTATTAAGAGGCAATTTATTTTCCTTCGATTCAAATATAAGCTACAATTTGAAATATTAAAATTGGAATAGTAGTTGCAAGAATTATTTTTATTTCATCATCTATAAAAAAAAAAAAAAAGTTATTTGGTTGCATAATGTTGAAAGAGATATGTTAACCTTGCAAATGATCTAATAAGACTAACCTTAAGATGTAATAAATGGTTTAATTTTCTATTATAGTGCAATAATCACCATTTTACTTCCATACTTACATAAAAATATGACTAATATTAGGTTATTGTTGAATTATTGTAATAATAATAATAATTGCTATAAAAGAATTTGATATTATAAAAATGAGATATATTATTATAATATAAACATATATTTATAATATCCAATACTATAATAAATTATAAATATTAAAAAATATTTATGATAGTATATATAATAAGAATCATTATGATATAACAGTAGTAATTAGATAAGTATATTATGATCATAGTAATATATATATATATAGTTAAATGATTGAAGTTATTTTAGTAATATAATTTTACTAAATCTATTTGATATTATGATAATGATGTATATTTTTCTAGTATGGTGTAATAACTATCATACTAAGTTCATAATTGTATATTATGTTCATTGAATGATTATTACATTAATAATTACTATAGTAATCATATAACTATAAAATAATTTGATATTACAATTATTGGATATAATATTTGTCACTTCTCCTTTGCATTTTGGAAATCAGTGATTAGTGATTGATTCAATATTTCATTCTATGATCATTTTTGCTATATAGATTCTACGCTGGAGAAATTGAATATGATAATTCATTCATGGGAGATGATTTTTGTATGTGGCAGAAATGTATATATCATGGATCCGAAAAGGGCTTCTTCTTTTTGTCATGAATAATGCATAAAAATCTGATGGTCTATATTAGAAATTTTGTACTCACAACGCATAAAGGTTTGGGTAGGTGAAGTTTTTGACGGTCAACTAGAGGACAAATCCAATATGTATTTTACAACTTCCACGGATGCATCCAGCCAAAGATACTTTAGTGGTCAAGGTTCAAATGTGTAGCTAAATAAAAATAACCAACCTATTCAATTTGACCTCATCTAACCAAGCTATTCAATTTGGTGACTAGCTAAGGGTGTTATTTAGCTTCCCCAATCTTATATAAATTTCCACGATTTACATGGTACACGAATCCTCGCATTCTTCTTTCTTTAAATTATGATGTCCTTGTGCATCCTTGTTTAAATCATGATGTCCTTGTACAAAAAATTCAAATCCAATTATAATTACCTATAGACTTAACCATAAATATCATGATCAACCTAAATGAATCCATATTATGGAACCCACTAGTTCATATGAGCCCCATGCTGGATCCACTTTTATATCATTTGTAAGAAAGCACGAGCTCACCCAAAAAGGCACCTCTACCAACTAAAATATCTTACTTCGCATTGGACATGGCACAGTAAAAATTGCCTGTTTTGCGCGAAGATTATTTGGTACATCCAAAACCGCGAGGCTACCAAGAACATGATGACAAGCTTGCAAGGGAACCCGAGCACCACTGGCCAATGTGGCCGGTTGTCCAAAGTCATCGAACAAGGAAACCTCTACCTGGAATTAATAACAGGCTGTCTACATTGGGGCAATCAACCGAATTGTCTGATCATTGCTTGTGGGTTGCTTCAAAACCCCAAATAATTATCCGATGAGGCAAAAGAAACAGGAAGAAGATATCACATGCAGGGGAAGATGGAAATGCATCTTCTCCTAAACACTCACTCCACGCATCAAAATTTTGATCAATCATGGATGAGAAGTGAGAGAACTAGCTGCAGCTTATGGAGAGTAAGAGATGGGATTGACAGAAACACTAGTCTTTCAGAAACTCCATTTCGGTGCACAGGCCATGTTGAATTGAATTCAGTTCTGATTTCCAGTAATCTCCAGGTTCCAGAAGACTCAAACAGGAGCGCTGGTGCAAGCTGTGGCTGGCTCAGCTTCGATACTTTTCTTGGTGGAGCTGTATTTTTTAGTGATGAACCTGAAAACGTATGGAAATCGCACAACATTAGCGCAATTTGTCAATCGTTCTGCCAGATGGAGCATCAATCCAGAGTTCATGGGCCTACAAGGTAAGTCCTATGTATATTTCATTATCGAAAATCCGTTATCCAGCCTATTAATTTGAAACAGAAAGGAAAATATTTTTTTTTCCTCTAGAGGAAAAGAAAGGAAAGGAAAAGAAAATGTTGAGAATTTTCTATTGCTCAGCCGCAATAAGAATATCAAGGAGAAAGTTGTTGAAATTTTTCTTTCTTATTTGGTTGTGATAACTCTTAACTAAAACTTGTCCAAGAGAGACTTTTTTCACTTTTCTTTCTCAACACCACCGGTTCTTGTGGAAGAAAAAAAACCTTTAAGGCCGTTAGAAAAAATTTTGACCCCGAATTCTCTCAAGAGTTTTCCTTTTGAATTTCTTTTCTACCACCAAACATTGGGGAAAAAAATTTGTAGCAAAACTAATTTTCTCTTTTTTTCACCTTCTCAGCAACCAAACAGTGACAACTATTAGCATACGCATAATCCACAATTACAAGAGACTGATGAAAAATAACTATGGATGATGACTACCTGAAAAAATCCCTCCATAATAGTTCATACATTAACCAATTCATTCCATTATCTGCTGCAGCAGCACCATTCTTTGGAGTTGACGTGGCAGATATTGCTCTGAAAATCAAAATTATGTCATCACGTACATAACAAAATTGGCTATACTAATCTATAATTCTAAATAAAGAAGGTGCTTCTTGAAATGTTAAGTGATGATAACAATTTGTTACTTTACCACTCACCCCTCATCTAAATATTTATTTTTTTAAAACAAAAGCAATAAACTGAAGCAATGAACAAAGCACACCTTGTTGCAGTCTTTTTCAGCTCATCATACATGAAACGTGGAGAAAGGCATCCTGTTGCTAACCATGGTGAGATTTTGCAGGACAAACTAGCACCATAGATGCTATCTCGAGTACCTTCCCCTTTGTTAGGTTGGGCACGGCATTCAGCTGCAAACTTTTTCAGTCTCTCAAGTGCTTCAGTCTCACCACCCACAAGTGAAGCATTCATGGCAGGTTTTCCATCCTGAATGACACAATTGGCCAATTAGCATCAAAACTACAATAAATGTCGTGAAAAATTGCTCTGCTGACTACATGATGGTATTGCATTTGGTTATATTCTATGAAAAGAGAAAACCTAAAAGCGACATAAATAGATGCATATAAATTTAAAGTGATTCTAAAAGAAGGAAAAATTAAAGAAACAAATCATCAGTGTCTCAAGTCAAGGACATCATTTGTACCGCTATGAAACTGTATTTAAGTTTTGTTTTCACACAAAAAAAAAAAAAAAAAAAACCTTCTCAGCATAACAATAAGAAAACATGCCATATAGATGATTCTGTAAACTAAATTCTATAGGAACAATTTTTGATCTCCGAAATCAGAATGGTTTGATTAGATTATTTCAACTGCATGAGATAATGATCGTCACCAGATAAGGCTGAGCTCGATCTAACAATGCTATACCAAGATTTTCTGATGATATAGTAACATGAAACTATCATCCTGAAATCTGTCTGTCATCCTTTGACCCCGCTCACATCAGGTACAGAATGAGCTTGAACTTAATTTTGCTTCCAAAAGGACTTGACAAGGCTTGCATTGTCATCAGGATCACATTTTCCTAATTTTCTATAAGGATATCAGACACAATATAAGCATATCAGACTGTAAGTGCTTTTTCAAAGAAAATAAAATAGCAGAAAAGTCATGGGACTTAGCAAGACAAAATACTATTGTTTTTCATCATCGTGTTTTACTTGGATAATTTAGATATACAGTAGTTGCCTTTCATGGTTCATGCTTTATAGAATTCCTCTAAACCATTAGGTTCAGCCATCACATCCATGCATAATTCTGAATCAGTCAGCCATGCATCCTAGTTATCTAACCAACAATGAGTCAAGTTTGTCAAAAACTGAACATTAAGGCTACCCAAATTGTTTACCGTTATCACCAGAACCAAGCCAAGAGGGAAAGTGGAGGGTTGGCATCAAACTCATTGCTGTAGAAAACAAAAACAGTTTCATTCATGCATGAAATGAATTCTGAAACCAGAGTCAACATACTGCAGAAAAAGAATCTTATGGTTACTGTCTAGAGACCTGAACTTTATGAAGAATTTAATGATATTGATGATTAACCACATCAAAATGTCAAACGGACACTAGTGTTCTGAATCTACTGACCTGGACCAACAATAAGTCAAGTTTGTCAAAAACTGAACATTAAGGCTACCAAATTGTATATAGTTATCACCAGCACCAAGACACAAGGGAAGTGGAGGGTTGGCATCAAACTCATGGCTCTAGAAAACACAACCAGTTTCATTCATGCATGAAATGAATGCTGAAGCCAGAGTCAATACACTTCAGAAAAAAATAACTTGTACGGTTATTGTCTAGAGACTTGAACTTTATGAACAATTTAATGATATTGATGATTCACCACATCAACATTTCAAACAGACGCTAGCGTTCTGAATTTGCTGACCTGGACTGAACTAGATTGATGGCTGGGTCACAGGTCCAAGATATGATCATGGGTCAACCATGAGTTGACTGAGTAACAGAAGTATTTCTTATCCCTTTTACATTTATCACCTCTTCCGAAAAGCTTTTATCTTCATCAATGCCTCCAGCCCTTTTCGATGCAAAACCTCAACTGGCTCTCCTTCCCCCATCTGTTGTTTATCTTGCTGCCACCATCAAGCCCCCCATGCCACTCTCTCTCTCTCTCTCTCTCTCTCTCTCTCTCTCTCTCTCTCTCTCTCTCTTTCTTCTCTCTCTTCTCTCTCTCTCGTGCATGTGCATTCTCATCCCCATAGCCTGACCCCTCCTTCAACATGGACTTTTTGACATTGTCAAAATCCTCCACAGGCTTCCCTTCTCTCCTCTATCGAGTGTGCTCACCATCAACCACCCCCATCATTCCTCTTCACCTCCATCACCTCCCATCAACCCCTGATCACCTCCCTTCCATCCACCATTTCAAAGACAAGGCTCCTCCCTATGTTGCCAAAGGTATTGAGATAAATTTTTTAGGGTTCTACATCCTTCGGTTAAGGGATCAGAGATTGAATATCATTATTTTTTTTCCTTCCTTTCCCTCTAACCAGCAGACTTAGGTTTAAGTGACTTGGGCGGTTTGAACCGTTGAACTGCTCCTGTCAACAGTACAAGCAGGTTTCAGACATGTTTGGGTTTTGTTTTGACCTAAACCACAATGCCTAGTGGGTGACATGTTGACCGAGTTAACCTGGGCAGGTTGATCGAATCTCTAAACATTGCAAACAACAGCTCTTGCCCCAATATGAATTTGATAACGATGACATGATTAGACAGAAAATTATAGTGCAAAAATACCATTTAAAATTCAAGGTTATTAAATAACAGAATATTCACAACAAATATATCAGCTCAAAGGCACACGTTCATAATCTTTTCCCAAAATCAAACTACACTAATCCTAAGCTGCATAATTAAGGTGCTTAACACCAAAAGTATATCACCTAGTCATGGCAGCCTAACCATACAAGTAGAATGAAGTTGCCACTCCAGCCGAGCAATCATATATTTTATGCTTGAGGCCTGTGGCTATACTAATCCAGTCATTGTTCATAGTCATGCAATGCACCAAAACCCCCTTATGCCTTGTGGAGTTGTGGAATGGTAACATATTAATTCACAAGACAAGGTTACCAACATGCACAAATTAGGGTCAGATCCCATAAGAAAAAGAATCCTAATCAAACATTAATTATCCAAGTCAAATTACTGATTTGCTTTTAATCTAGATTCGTTTCATAAATTAAAACATAAAAAATATACTTGACCTAATGCATATGGATCAACTTTGTGGACCATACTTTTATATATTTTTGATTTACACATTAATGGACCACACAAATACATATGTCATAGACATTACAAGCATTTTTTAGAAGCAACCCAACTGAACTAAAACAAACTTCGTTTGGTGCAGTTACACATCTGATGGCCTTGATATAAGCCTACATCCTTACTTAATCAGATCAACATTTCAAAGCATTTCTGTCATCAAGTTTAATTTTTAGGAACCTGTGTGTAGAAAGTGTGTAAAATGAAATCCAATCATAGCAGCTTGCTCATTTGGGTGAGAATTCTAAGTGCATGTATAAGGTTAGATGCCCTTACAAGAGACATTATACTTACTGTAGAGCAAGATTCGCAATCTCAATAATGGGATCGATTAAGTACCAGTATGTCAGTACACTCGATACGGAACAATGCGTACCGATATGATGAACCTTACTCCAGAGAATCAACTCTAGGGTTCCAATGTATTAGAGGCCAAAAATGCAAGACAAGCTCATCCATTTATCAAAAGAATGAACAAAACCTTAAAACCTAAAATTTATCGTTTTCATTAATTCAACGTCAAAAAGGACTTGTAAAATCCCTAGAGGCAATTTTGAATATGTCCCTCTGGTCTATAAAGTTGATTATAACTTTATAAAAAGCTCAAAACAAGAAGAAATGGGTTCATTTGTCTCATTTGAAACAAGAGTAGATGTGCCTAATCATCAGAAGTTCTGCTACGGAAACCAAGGAAATAAAGGGACTAACATATGATCGCTTAATCCTTGGGTCTTCTTGGCACCACCAAAGCATTCTTCAGTATATCATCCATGGCTTTAATTATTAATTTTTTCTATTCTAGACATGTCACAAAACTTATTTGACAAGCTACCTAGTATTTTAACCCCAAGCTTTGACCTCAAAGTAGAATTTTTCCAGTTGGTTAAGATAGGCTTCTTGTTCGTTCCAAATATACCTTTGTATACTGCCATACGATGACAATGTTTGTCATTATAATTGTTTATGCATGTCGTGCACCCCTTTATGAAATATAACTTTCTTGGGCAGGCTGATTATTCATTATGAAATATAACTTTCTTGGGCAGGCTGATTATTCACCACCCTTTATGAAATACTGATACCAAAAGGTTGAGAGAGGCCCAAGTGGGGGCATTATCATTGTCACATGATAAGAAACTTACACTGGAACAGTTGGCTTGTTCAACCTCTCATAATACATTAAGATAATAAGTATCTAAGGCTATCTGCATCATACTAGGAACTTGAATAATATGAAATCATGTGGTACACATTCTCAGTAGATGGACATTCGAATGCTACGTATCAAACTCCCAGGATAATTTAATTATATGAGATATCTGCATTCCAAATTAAAGAGAAGAAAACACATTATTAGATTAGGGGGGTGAGGATTTGGTGATACTATTTTCCATTTTATGGTTATAAATGATTCACTTGGTATACGAGCAGTTTTTTTAATTATTGATCATAAGTAGTTCAAAAATATATTCTTTATGAGGGTGTTTTAGTTGTCTAATGGTTCAGGGCAAGCAAATAATTATAAAGATATGACCGTTGCTTCACAAGTCCCATCTGAGAACTTTCCTGTGATTTTGTAATGGTTTATTTCAAACACTTGCAATGATTATTACTCTCATGCCAACGTAATTTGTATTGTTACGATTTCCTTGTTTCAAAGTGAATTTGGAAATTGGCTGCTTTGAGCTCAAAGGTGCCTCTAGATGAAATCACAAATGCTGTAAAAGAAATATATATATATATAAGTTTCAATCATGTCAAAGAATATTCAAGCAACACTTATTTTCAGACAGCGATACCTTTTTTTTTTTTCAAAAAGAATTAATATTCTATCCTTTTGGTCAGAAGCTCTTGTATTGCAGTGCTAATTCCTTTCCATGATTTCTACTCTCTTTTCCTTTTCTTTTTCCTTCTTCTTACTTTATATAGGCACGCCTATAAACGCCAAGTTTCAATTTTTCTTTATTCCTTATCCCTTTTGTAATCTAAACCCATTCCCTATTGCTTAAAGAAAAAAAAAAAAAAACAAATTTGAGATGACAGAATAGACCGTAAAATGGAAAACAAACAATAAAAAAGGAATAAACGAAAATGTCAGATAATAGAGCAAACCTGAGACATGGTCGGCGCCGGGGTGAGCCCCAGGTCGACCAAGCTCGGAATCTCCCCAGGATCAACATCGCCCCTCGACGGCAGCCCCTTAATCTGGTCCAGAGCCTCGATTGTCTTCCTCACCGCCACCCCCTGCACTTTCTCCCTGAACCCCCCGTAATTAGATGGCATCTGCTCCACCTCGAACGGCAAATCATCAATGTGGTACAGCGTGCTCCCCCAGAAGTACTTCACCTCCACCCCCTCTTCCTCCATGGCCTTCGCCACCCGCTCCTCCGCCCGCACCTCATCGTGGGACACCTCCCGGTGGGCGTACACCGCGTCGGCACCGACAGCGCGGGCGAGCTCCACCAGCACGGTCTCCGGCCGGCCGATCCGGACGACAAGGTCGGAGCCCCGTTCGCGAAGCTTGCCGCGGAGATCGGCGACGGACTGGAGGAGGAAGGTGGCGCGGTAGGGTCCAGTCTTGTCGAAGCCCGAGGAGGACTTGCCGTGGTCCCGGGGGTCGAAGACATATACGGGGAGGAGGGAGAGGCAGTCATTGGAGGCGGCCGTCAGGACCTCGTTGTCATGGACGCGGAGGTCCGCGCGGAACCAGACGACGGTGCAGCGGCGCCCGGCGGCAGAGTGGGAAGGGTCGGTGGGGCGGCGGCGGAGGAGTGGGGAGGGGAATTGGAGGGGGGAGTTGGCGATGCGAGGGGGTAATATTTTGGAGAAGGGTTTCGAGAAAGAAGTGGAGAGGGAAAGGCGGACGAGGGAGGAGATCTGGGAGGGGATTTTGAGGTGGGCGAAGGGGGAAAGGGAGGGTTTTCTGGGGAAGGAGAGGAGGGAGGAGAGGGAGAGGGAAATGGAGGCTACTGGAAGGGGTCTGGTGAACTCCAAAGGTTGCTGCTGGTCTTCTGAGCCTTGGGATTCGAGGTCAGGGGATTCCAGGGTTTGGGAGGTGGGGTTGGACTCCATGGATGGGGTGGAGGGGAGAGAGATGAGGAGAAGCGGGTAGATGGAGGGGAACTGTAGTGATGTTTTGGTGTTCGGTAGATGGATATATCCGTTGTTTTGGTTGTTGCGTAGAATCTCTACTAGCCGACGAAGAAAGGCATGCTTGGATCGACCTACCACTATCCACCAACCCTCAGAATAAAAAGGTTCACGAAAAAGTTGAACAACTTTTTATCGATCAATTTATTTATAATTTTATTTATTAAAAAAATAATTAATTTTTTTATTAAATAATAAAATAGATATTTAATTTTATTTTTAAAATATTCTATAAAAATTCTTTATGCGTCACCTGCGGTAGAATAAAATTGACGTGGATGCATCGCATTATCTCATTGAACCACATAACCACTGCATCCCAACGTGCAGCTTGAAATTTTGAATAACAAAAATATTTTTTTCTAAAAATTATAATATTTTTTCACAAAAATTATAACATCCTTCATAAAAATTATGACACTCCCATAAAAAATATAGCATTTCATTCGGAATGTCACAATTTTTATAAAGAAATATGTTATAATATTTTTTTATATATATTTATTTTTTTTTCGTATCATATTATGATATTTTTTTACAAAAATTATGATATTTTTTCATAAAAATTATGACATCTTAAATAAAATACTATATTTTTTTAAGAATATCATAATTTTTGTAAAGAAATATCATAATTTTTGTGAAGGGATGTCATAATTTTAAAAATATGTATTTTCATCATTCAAAATTTGAAGTGCTGCGGACATTAAATGCACGTTGAGAAATAGTGGCTATGTGGTTCAATAAAATAATATGGTGCACTCTACGTCAATTTTATTGTGTCGCACGTGGTGTACAAAGACTTTCTCTTCCATCCTTATTTCCAATGCACCCATCATTATGAAAAATATAGGTAAATTTTAGTAATTTATCAAGGAAAGTAATAATGCAAAGAACTTGCATAATAAATTTCGAAGCCACTTTTTTATATATCTAAGAATATGAATAAATTATTTTTTATCTAAATATTATTTTAAAAATATTTATTTAGAAAAGTATAAATTTTTAGGTAAATTTTTTATCCATAAAACAATGGATCCTAAAGTTGAGAAGGTTCCATCGAAAGTTTAAGAAATAAAATTACTAAGGATGCATTTAGTTAGCCATAAAAAAATATTTTTTTTATTTTTTTATTTTAAAAAAAAATCAAAAAGCAATATTTGCTCACACCATAAAAAATAAAAATTAAAATAATCAAAATAATTATTTTTATATAAAAAATAAAAATTTTTTGCTTTTTATTTTTTTGCTTTGCATATAATTACTTTTTGCTTTATAGTAATATGGTTATTATTTTTTTTACTTTTGCTCAATAATAAAAATCAAAAAAATTAAAAATATTTTTTAAAAATTAAAAATTAAAAATTAAAAAGTGTAATCAAGTGCATCCTAAATTGAAACTAATTTGCTAGCAAATTGCTAATATAGTTGAGTTTATGTAAGATAGCCAAAAGAACTTCTCATGAAGGCAAATTAATGTTGTTGGTTATGGTTAGTCAATATATTATTGGCTGTGGTCCAGGTTCATTAGCAAAATTCATGGTTTCCCCAAGATTGAAAAAATCTAGAGAAATGGAAAAAATTAGTAAGTTTTAGGATACCAAACCGAGGGATTGAGAGACTGGAAAGGAGTCCCATCTAAGGATGAGGTAGGAATCTCACCACTATAAGTATTATCTGGACTGAATACCTCTAGCTTACAAGCAGAGATGTGGCCGCTGAGATAGCTATTAGGTTGCGTTTGGTAGTTGGTAATCTATCCAAATTATCAATAATTTAAAGTAGGCCCACAAAATTACTCTATTTGGTATGCATTTTTGGTGGCAATCAGATTGCCTTAGCAATTTATATTGTCTCCTAGGAGGTAATCTATATTACCTTGGAGAGGGATGGCTATCCAAATTGTCACTTCTTTCGCAATATTATAATAAAAATTTTGGATAAAATTATTCTTAAAAAAATTATAAAAAATCTGTTGCCAACCATCTCCCCTCCCTCGGCACCACCTGTAGCTCCTTCGCACGTGAGCCCCACCTACAACTTCTCTATATATATTTATATATATTACTATTATTATATTATATATATGTGTGTATTATTTTTCTTTCTCATCGGGAAGAAAAAAGAGTAACATTACTAAGGGCATTTTAGAAATTTAATTTCATATTATCGATAATATAATTATCATAGAGTAATTCTTTGTGCACCGCTTGTAGTGTAGAAAAACTACATCGCTCCATCTGATTGGGCTACGTAACCGGCGCTTTCTAATACGCATTTAATGCCTTCAATTCTACTTTTTCATTTGAAATTTTAAATGATAAAAATATTTTTTTTTTAAAAAAAATTATGACATATTGTGTTAATATTATGGCATCCTATATTAAAATTATGACTTTCTGTATAGGATGTCATAATTTTCTTTTAGAAGTTATAAAATCAAATGGGCATCTTCATCATTAAAAATTTCTAACATGCATTTAACAGCTACAGTTCCATTTTTTCATTTGAAATTTTGAATGATAAAAATATTCTTTAATTTTTTAAAAAATTATAACATCCCATCCTATATTATAACATCCTATGTTCAAATTATGACTTCCTGCACTGGACGTCATAATTTGGCCAAGATGTCATAAAAAAGAGAGCATTTTCATCATTAAAAATTTATAAAATTTTTAAATGATGAAAATATTCTTTTCTTTTTATGACTTCTGAAAGAAAATTATGACATCCAATGCAGGAAGTCATAATTTTAACTTTAACGTAAGATGTCATAATTTTTTAAATGAGGGGCATTTTCGTCATTCAAAATTTTAAAAAAATGGAACCGTAGGCATTAAATGCATGTTGAAAAGTGGTAACTACGTGGTCCAATCAAATAAAGCAGTGTAGTTTTTCTACATCGTATGTACAAAAAAATTTTCAATTGTTATATTAAATATGTCTATCAAGATTTTTAATAATTTTACTGCAACATCACCTATATATACCAAATGTAGCAATTAACGCCAATTTAATGATGATGATTTATCTTGAAGATAATCCACATTATCTTTCAAAATTGCTCGGTGATGTACCAAATGCAATCTTAGGGTTGAGGGTAAGGCCTAACATACATGGAGCCATGTCAAGCTTTATAACCTCTTTCGAGTTTAAAATAAAACCCAAACTCATGTATACGATTACTTGCTTTTGGCTTATAGATATTATATTAATGTAGCTTCACTCTTAAGTTTCTTGACCTAGTTGCACGTCCAATCATTAGCTAGATTTTACCCAATTGCAAATTTCTTTAGCTTTTCTTTAAATCTTCTTTTGAGCTTTTATTTGAGTAGCCTTCGGAGTCCAAAAGCATATGTTGATATGAAAGGCATTTTTTACATGGTACTTTTTAACAAAATGTCAAATGCAGCCTCATTTACATTCCAGAAATCCAAACCTTGAGATTTAAGAACTATTCATTCACAAGGGTCCAAAATGCTGATGCCACTGTTCCTTTACCGTTTTTCTTGGCTTGTGATAAGAGAAAAGCATCTTCTTCACTTGTCAGTAGTATAAAGAGATATTCTACATCGCCAGAATCCAGAGCAAGAATACCTATGCTTGACCGTTGAAGCACATTGCTAAAAAGAAACCAGTTGTACATTTATTATTCAATAACAAAAAATACTTCCTCTTTGGCACTCAAAGCACATTTGAAACATTAATTTTGTCTGTCAAAAAAGAAAATTACATGTTTAACAGGAAATATCAGTATTTTATCCCTGTTATTGCATCAGAATGAGTTTAAGCTTCTTTCTAGGCTCCAAATGCCCTTGGGTTGCTTGTCATGACCCATGGAAGCAAAGTTTATTTGCCTCTTTACTGTTGAATGAAGTTAGTAGATATTCTCTAAATTTTACAACAGCAATCCTCATTAATAATTCAAAGTTGAAATTTCTGAATCACCAATAATCTTTACAGGAGCAGAATCCATCCCGAAAATAGTGAAACCGGCTGCAATCCCTCACAACCATCTCTCGATCATAGATTTTGGATATAAGCTTAATGGCCACATGGCAATCCTTGCATATTCTTAGATTCTTAGTGATATGTATAACCGTCCCAGGTCTTGTTTTAATAAAGCTGAATGCAATGGCCAGCTTCTCACTGTGAAGAGATAGTGCCAACTCCTTCCCCTCTTCATCCAAGTCCAGCAACACTTCTTCAGTATTCCCCACATAGCCTGATAATCTTAACCTCTTCATAATCTCCTCGAGCATTAGATATATCTCCCTTGTCTCTGGATGTGATCGGCCTGCCACAAAGAACTCATGCAGGTGGCCATCCACCTCGACAAGACTACATCCAGGTGTCTTCTTAATCCCCAATTCTTCCATATGATTTCGCACTCTCCTCACATCATCCCACCTGCCCATCTTTGCATAAACATTGGAGAGGAGCACATAAGCCCCACTATTCATTGGCTCCAACTCTATAAGTTGCTTGATCGAAGACTCACATGTCTCGATATTACCATGCATTCGTGAACCGCTCAAAAGAGCCCCCCAAATGGGCACATCGGGTTTCATGGGCATCGAATTCACCACATCCCATGCCTTGCCTATAAGCCCTGCTCTTGCATTAAGATCCACAATGCAACCATAGTGTTGAATCGTTGGATCAATACCAAACTCCTTCACCATTTGCTCGAAATACTTCTCACCCTCATTAACCAATCCTGCATGGACACAAGCACAGAGAACTCCTAAGAACGTTATGGCATTAGGAATTACTGCCAGTCCCCTCATTCTGTGAAACAAATCAAGGCATTCCTTTGCAAGTCCATGAATTGCAAGCCCCGAGATCATTGCACTCCATGCCTTGACATCCTTGTCAGGGCCCAAACTATCAAACACCAGCCTTGCCCTGTCGATGCTTCCGCACCTGGCGTACATGTCGATCAAAGAAGTCCCCAACACCATGTTCACCTTCATGCCGCACCGGTCGATGTATGCATGCGCCCACTTCCCATGCTCAAGCGCACCCAATTTCGCACAAGCAGCGAGCACACTCGACATAGTGAACTCGTTCGGCTCAACACACGCTTCTCTCTGCATGTCGCGGAACAATTGCAGCGCTCCCCTGTGGTCGTCGCATTTGACGAAGCCATCTATCATGCAGCTCCACGTGACCACGTTTCTCTCGGGCATTTTCACGAATAGTTGGAGGGCGGAGCGGAGGAGGCCGGCTCTAAGGTAAGCAGAGATGATGGAATTCCAGGAAGGGAGGTCAGGGGGGATTTCATCGAAGAGGCGGCGGGCGAGGGGAAGGGAGGAGGAGTGGGAGTAGGCGGAGACGAGGGAGGTGTGGACGAAAGGGTGGAGGCGAAGCCAAGAGGAGGACGCGGGGGAGGAGGGGAGGCAGCGGGAGGGAGGGGGAGGGGGAGGAGAACGACACTAGGAGGAAGGGGAAGGTGTAGAGGTCAGGGCGGACGCCGTGGAGGAGCATGCGGCGGTAGAGGGAGAGGGCGGCGGTGGGGTGGGCACGGATGAGGGAGTTCCAGACGAAGGCGTCGGGGGTGGGGTGGGTCAAATATATTAGCTTGGAAGAGGAGGCTGCTCGCATTTCTTAGAGTTCGGAAGGTTGGCGGGAGCCGCGCAGCGCGCTCCATTTAAAAATAAGCGTTGCTGCTGTTAGCTTTTAGGGATGAAATGGTAGGGATAATATTCGTTTGAATTTATTTTTATATTAATTTAAATATAGATAAAAATTTTAAGATTTAATTAATATCTATATTTATATTTATATTATTAAAAATTAATATAAATATGGATAGATAATTTTTTTATCTATATTCGAATGTTCAAATATATCTATAATTTTATATAATATTTATTTAATTTTTTTAAAAAATATATAACTATATAAATATATGATCAATTTGATTTATCATCTATTTAATAATATTTTTAATTTTATGATCATAGAATTTAATTATTCAACCTATATCTATAATTATGTTTATAATTTTAATATTCAAAATGTATCAATATTTGTTTATAATAAATATGAATATAAAATTTTTTATTTAAATAATATTTATATTTATATTTATATTTATATTTATATTTATTAAAAACCGATCCAATTCTCTCTAAACCAACCAGCAAATAAATAGATAGTTAAAATAAAGAAAAAAAAGACTGTTATCAATGGCTTGGATAGAATTGTGATAATATACAAACATTAGTTTCAAACAAATTCCAAGCTTAAATGCATGGCTGGAACCCAGAAGAATTAATGGAGAACAATTACAGATCCACAACCCAAGGGCTTAAAGATTTCAAGACAAACTAGTTTGCTGATAGATATCTGGCAGCATACGTGTCCATTATTCAAAACGCTGGAGGGAACATGAAAGTGGCAGAAATTAAACGGTGAAGTGCAATCGGTCTTCCTCCACAGCCTCATCTCTGCAACGTAGGTATTCGAGCCCATAGACATTGCAGTCTTTGTCGGATGCAATCATTCAAAGCCAATCTTGCACCCTATATTTCTTTGTTAGACAGTTCAAATCCCCGAGCAGCATACAAGGAAGAGGGTGAAAAGTATCAAATTAGATCAACATAATAAAGCATAGAAAGGAGAAGATGGGATAGAAATTTTACAACAAAAAAACGCTCTACCTTATTTAGTGGTCAATTCTTGAATGTATTTATACTCTTGCAAACGTCACCATGGAGGTGATGTCATTCATTGCAAATAATGGTGATGATTTTGATAAATTAATAAGAATAAAATAATTTCACTAAATTTTTTTTTAAAAAAATAGCATATAAACTTTAAGTTTCTTTTTGTTAATTTACTAGAGAGTTTCATAGAAAATGTGTCTTGTGTAATTTGCTAGTGCAGACAAAATAGATCACCACAGAAGTTTTGTTGAGCAATTTCCATGTTTATAGGTTAGATCATGATTCGGTTAACAATAATGGACGACGAATTTTGTGCCTGTTGCAATGTTAAAGCTGCAATTAAGTATTTGCTTTTTCCCCATTTCAAGTTTTAGCCATCAAAGATATGTTTTCCATGCCGTAGTTGATTTCCTTGGGGGAATAACCATCTATTTCATATAGCAATGAAAGCTTTGACTAGAAAGCACTTTGGCTGAATCTTGTATAATGCACAAGTTATATTATCCTCCTTACATCCAAACACTGGATGGGATCAAGAATCTTAAGGATTTTTGTTCATAGGATGTTGGTGTTCATGTAGTGGAATGCAAATTTGAATCCTTTGATCTGTTTCTCCTATAAGATACCAATTCTATGTAGACGATTTTCATAAATCATTGCAGAAGATTAAAATACAAAAAATAGATACGTACCCATATTCGTCATTGATTTACGAAGAATGACAGCAGGGGATGCTCAAATGAATACCGGAACCAGATCTTTCTCCACCAGCTTTTTTTCAACAGGCGGCTATTCGATGGGACAAACCAAAGAACTAGTCTCATGGTATTTATAGAAAGTGGAGAGGGGACCTAGCCAACTAAAACAAAATCCTAACAGACCTACTCATCATGGGCTCATGTCGGGTTAAAGCCTAAACTGAGCCGTCCTAACCATACCAACTCAAACTAAGGTACATCTAGTCCAAAACAAAAGGATTACAAACAATGTTGGGCTCACATGCATATCTATCAATTCAGATCACATAATCAGTCCATTTTTAATAAAATAAATAAAATAATTAATTAATGATAGCCCATAATTAAGAAAATTCTCACATTCTTTCACTTGGATAACATTAATTAAGATTTTAAAATTTTAAAAATATTTTATTTTATTTTTTTTAAATGACTCTTTGGCTGAATAACAGAAAATACAGTACGTGATCACGATTTTGAAAAATATATGATCCATAGACAGCACCTCAGAATTGACTCGATCCAATAGTATTAATCATGCTGAATTATGGGAGTCATTGCATCCTTTATTTGGCACAAGATCTATCCATGGTTACAAACATAACTAACACTATCGACATGAATCTTGGTATGATAGTGTAGCAAGAAAATAACATCCAAAAGTGATGTAAACATACGCTATTTTTATTATCAGTCCTCCAATTTTTCTTCAATATGCTTAGGTATAAAATAAGCAGAAAAAATTCTAATGGTTTTAACAATAAGTCATTCTGTCTCACATACTCAACATGATATCAATGATGAGATAACATAACATATCTGAGACTCGACACCTGATCTCAAATTTCATATAATAGATACATAAACAAGAATTATCTCCAAGTATACTAAAAATAAATATATATATATATATATATCTATAAAATTAAAATAAATGTATCATTAATTTATCATGCCAATAATGTATATCAAAAATGCATGAGATGTAAAGAGTCCATAGCAATAAAGCAATAATAAAATATAAATACAAAGTCACTTCCACTAATCAAGTACATCAAAAGAACTCAGTATGCCATATCTTCAACATGTCTTATAAAGCAATATGAACCTCAATCCTTTAGTCAGGAGATCAGCTAACATTGACTCTGTATCTATGTACTCAACAGTTATATCTTCTTTCTTTATAAGATCTCTTACTGTCAGGTACTTTAGCTTTAAATATTTAGATGCACTGAAGAATTTATTGTTCTTTGTAAAAAAATACAACAGCACTATTATCACAATAAATTATCAGTGGTCGGGAGACAAAATCAATAATCTGGTCCTGTAATAAAATTTCTCAGTCAAATAGTTTAAGTAGCAGCTTCATAACAGTCAATAAACTCAACTTGCATAGTAGAAAAAACTGTCATGATCTGTTTAATACTCCTCTAGGATATTACATCTCCAACTAATATAAAAATATATCCTGAGGTTGATTTCAAATCGTCAGGATATCCAGCAAGATCTGAATCTGAATACCACAATAATCGCAGTTCATCAGTTCTTCTATATATAAGCATATAGTCCTTGATTTTCTGTAAATATCTCATTACTCTCTTTCTTATAATCTAATATTGAAGATCTGGATTTGATAGATATCTACTTAGAACTTTCACTACGAAGGCAATGTCAGGTCTAGTGCAAACTTGAGCATACATCAGACTCTCTATAACCCTAGCATAAGGGATATTCTTCATCCGATCTTTCTCAAGCTCATTCTTAGGGCATTGATCTTTATTAAACTTATCACCTTTGGCAATAGGCGTATCATAGGATTTGCAATTCTGCATATTAAATCTTTCAAGAACTTCATTAATGTATGTCTTATGTAACAAACCCAACAAATGACGTGATCTATCCCTATGAATTTCAATACCTAGGATAAAAGCTGCTTCTCCAAAATCTTTCACATCAAAAGTCCTAGATGATATTTATTTAGTCTCATTAAGCAAATCATAATCACTACTGACAAGCAAGATATCATCAATATATAGAACAAGAAAAATAAACTTGCTCTCACTGGTCCTGAGATAGATACACTGATCAATCTTATTTTCTTCAAAACTAAGAGAGGTTACCATCTCATCAAATTTTAAATATCATTGTCTAGATATTTATTTCAAGCCATAGATGGACTTTTTCAATTTGCAGACTAAATGTTCTCTCCCATTTTTCTGAAAACCCTCAAGTTATTTCATGCATACTTCTTCACTAAGATTATCATTCAAAAAAGCAGTTTTTACATCTATCTAATGAAGCTCTAAGTCATAATGAGCCACTAAAGACATGATGATTCTAAAAAAATCTTTTTGTAGACATTAAAGAGAAAGTTTCAGTATAATCAACTCCTCTCTGAGTAAATCCTTTAGCTACCAATTTAGTCTTGAATCGCTCAATTCTTCTTTTAGAATCCTTCTTAGTCTTATATACCTACTTACATCCAATAGGTTTGCTATGTTCAGTAGGTTCAACAAGCTCTCATACATTATTATTAGCTATAGACTATGTTGGTACAGAATCTGATTATCGTTGGATCCAGCTGGAGTGGAATAGCACAAGGTCGCCGTGGGGACCTACAAAATAAAATTCTGTTCGAAGTCGGTGGGGGGTAGCTCCGACAGGACCCTCCGACGATCAAGTCAGCACTTCTGACCAACAGATATGGAGTGCTCTGGAATGAGTTTGGCAGAGTTTAGAGAAGGAGAGGAGAGCTTAGAGTAAACATATCTAGAGGATTCTTTTTATAGATTGAGCTTGATTGATGGTGACAGCCATACCGTCTGATGGCAGGCCACTCGAGACTGCATGAAATTCGATGTGGAGAGGATGGTATCGTCAGACCGATAGTAACAGTCATACCATCCGATAGTGGTGGACTGCTCGAGATCTGACGAAGTCAGTCACGGAGGGGGCCACCGCCTGTGCATTGTCTGTGGCAGACTGATGGTGACCGTTCGTCCAAATTTAATAGCCGTGGCTTTGAGAAAGCAGGCATTAATTGGTGGACTTTGATATGTATCAATTTTAGAGGAGTTTGAACTTCTGAAAAAGTTTGGCCGAGGGGAAGCTCGGAAGAAGTTCGGCCAAAGAAGTGTGGAGGAAGTTTGGCTCTCATAGGCATATGGCTGGAGGAGTGCGGAGAAAGTTTGGCTCTTATAGGCATCTGACTGGAGGAGTGCGGCTAAGGCTCGGTCACTGGGGAGTTCGAAAGGAGCTCGACCGCTGAGGAGTCCGACCGGCTGAAGGAGTTCGACTAAGGTCCGACCGCTAGAAAGTTCGAAAGGAGCTCGGTCGCTGAGGAGTTCGGCTAAGATCCGTCCACTGAAGCTCTTCCGTGGCTACTGATCGTGTTAAGCTTGGCATTGAACTGAATTTTGGTAGGAGCGGGGTTTATCCCCAACAGACTGCATTTTTTTCTTCATAGCATTTATCCATCAATCAGACTGAGGATAAATTACAGCATCATGATATATTAATGGATCAATCATATGTCCAATATTATAATCAATTTCTCCAAGATAGATATAAAAATCATCAAGAATGGCAGGCCTTTTTTTATCGGACAGATCTTCTTAATGTTACCTCATCATTAGGCTGAATAGATTGAGAATTCAAAATAAGAGTACAAGGATTAGGAACCTGAACGTCCATTTTATCAATAGGTGCAGAAACTACATTTTCATATGGTGCAGTCATAGAAATGAAGACAATCTCAGTCTGATTATTATCAACATCAATACCTCAGAAAGATTCCATATCGACCACATCAAGTTCTAAAAATTTTGCAGTCTGTGACTCTATAATTCTGTCATCTCTTTCTAGACTATAGAATCTGTATTCTTTAGCATGTTCTGAATATCCAATGAAATAGCAACGACTGATTTTGAGATTAGTCTTTTTTTCTATAGGGTTATATATTCTCACTTCTGCAGAATAATCCCAAACTCGAAAATGATTTAGACTAGATTTTCTACCAATCCATATTTCAAATGATGTTTTGGGTGCAGATTTACTAGAAATCTTATTAAGAATATATAAGGCAGTTTTAATAGCCTCATCCCATAAATATTCTAGCAAGTTTGACCTACTCATCATGCTCTTCATCATATCTTTAAGGATAAGATTACGTCTTTCGGCTACACCATTCTACTCTGGATTATCAGGCATAGTATATTGAGCTATAATTTCATAATCTTGTAAGTATTTGGCAAATGGATCCATATGCTGTCTTGCTATATTATGCTTGCCATAATACTCACCTCCATGGTCAGATCTCAAAATCTTGATAATCTTTTTCAATTATCTTTCAACTTCTATTTTAAAGATTTTAAATTTTTTAAGAGCATCAGACTTTTATTTAATCAAATAAAGATAACCATATCAAAAAAAATTATCAATAAATATGATAAAATATTTATTACCATAGATTATAGAAGAATAAGGTCCACTAATATCAGTGTGAATTAACTCTAGAAGGTCTAAACTGCGAGTTGCCCCTTTCTTTTTAATCTTAGTCAATTTACCCCTAATACAATCAATGCAAGACTTCATGTCCTCAAAAGCTAAGATAGACAAGATATCATCCTTAATTAGTCTATCAATTCTTTCCTTAGATATGTGCCATAAGCTTTTGTACCATAACATAGAGGATCTTTCTTTGATTCTAAAATGTTTTGTAATCACATTCTCAACATTCAAAGAACCATAGGGATTATCATAAGATATGCATAATTTATATAATCCATCACTCAAAATGCCATAACCAATAATTTAAGAATTAAATGTCAAATTAACTTTTTTATCATAGAAATTAAAATCAAAATCAATCTTATCCAAAGAAAAAATAGAAATTAAATTTCTTCTAAAAGAAGATACATAAAAGATATTTTCTAAAAAAATTTCAAAACCAGACTCTAAAGATAACTTGATAAGTCCTATGTATTCAACTTCAACTTCAAGATCATTTCCTACTTTCAACTTGGTCTCTTTCGGACTTGGTTTCCTCTTGTTTATAAATCCCTATAAGAAAATGGCAACATGAGTTGTGGCACCACTATCTATCCACCATGAATTAATAGGGACATCAACTATATTTGACTCATAACAAATAAGAGCCAAGGGCTTATCTACTTATTTTTGTTTCTTTTCTAACCAAGATTCGAATTTGTAGCATTGACTTTTTATGTGGCCTTTTTTTTGATAATGAAAACACTTGGCACCTTTTTCAATGGCAGCTTTAGGACCTCCTACAAAATAATTCTGATCAGGATTGTTACCATGTCCTTTAACATCCTAAGACTGTTTAAAAGTAGTAGGTTTATTCTTTTTCTTCTTCATAAAATCTTTGCTAGAATAGGATTTTGGTTGGAAGGAAAGAAAGACAATCTCACTCTTTTCTTTCTTTAGTTTTTCTTTCTTAGCAATATATTTAGTGATCAACTCATTAATATTTAGATTTTATTTAGAGTATTATAGGATGTTTTGATCTGGAAGAATTCAGTAGGTAAGAAATTCAAAGCATGAGGCATTAGAAAGAAGTCAGATAATTTAATTTTCAGACTCTTAAGTTTGATTTGGAGATGAACCATTTTTAGAATATATTTTCTAACACCCCCAACATTGTCATATTTATGATCGTCAATTCTTTCATCAAACATCCAGACTCAGAATTTTCAGATACAAAATATCTTTGTCCTATAGTATCAAACAGTTTCTTAGCACTATTAGTCTCTGGTAGACCACTCAAAAGATGCTCAAAAACTAACCTCTTAATAGTAATTAAGCTAAGCCTGTTAGATTTTTTTTACTTAGCAAAATAATTTTTCTATTCTTGTGTACTCTGGTCATTAAGATCATCAGGTTTATTCTCACGTAATGCCATATCAATATCAGCAATCCCTAGAGCAAATTTTATATCTTATTTTCATCTCTTATAATTTGATCCAGTCAAAACTTCAACAATGACATTGTTATTGTTAACACCAAATGAAACTATACAAATAAATAATAGAAATGCAAAATATTAGATAATGGGCATATACACAAACAACATAGTCATATAGTGACATAAACCATAAATAAGAGCCCAAACACTATATCACATATTTTTCTTTAGGTAGAACATGCAATGTGCATAAGAGCTCTTTACACGAGGCTATAAAAGAAATACCTTAGCATTTAGAAGCCTATATTCTTTGGGTAGATGGACCCAAAAAGTTAGAGTACCCTCGCAATATAATGGTCTACATAATTTCTAGCTAAAAATACACAATAATCCCCTTTAGGCAGATGATTATATGTCACAACTAGAAAATATTTCTCTAATGGTGAAAAATTTTATGAACTAACATAAATAAATCACTTTGATGATAAATATTCATGCTAATTCATAAAATTATTCATATAAAAAATTAAATGCCCAAAATGATCAAGTCCAATATGAAATACTTAATAATATGCATCTCACTGATCATAACATAACATAATATTGCATTTTAAAGCAACAATAACATATTTGTACAGTTCAAAAGATATATATCATGCCAAAATAATATCAAATATTAATTTTCTAAAAAGTATGATCAGAAATAAAATTTTTAGGAAGCAAATTGAAATTTTGAAAGACTAATACAAAATAGTAACATTCAATAGGGGCTTAATTGCAAAATAAATTATAATAAAGAGACTAAAACATAATTTATTGAACCAAAATCAAATTTTTATAATTATAGGAACTAAACTGTAATTTTTTTTGAACTAAAATATAATTTTTATATTTGTAAGGACTAAAATGTAAAATAACCATTATAACTTAAAACACCATAATCGGGTTTGGATTTTGGGTCAAAACCCAAAATCCGAAACCTGTTTGGCCATCTTCTCCCATATGGAAAACTTTTTTTTTGTTTCTTTAGGCAGCGGAGAGGAGAGCTCACCGGCCTCTTCTCCGCCTCAAATCCGGTCCGACGGCCATTGGGAAAGGACCAACCGACGGACCACCGACTCCGGCCGTCGATACGGGGCCCACTGTCGGCCACCATGCATGAGAGGCGAAAGAAGGGCATGATGGCTCGAGCCGCCGCCCCAAGAGTTCCATTCCCTTTTTTTTTATTTGGGCCGGCAATTGGGGGGAGGGTGACCACCATCCTCTCACTGGCCAGGCCGGTCGGTTGCCAGTGTCGATCCACCGCCGATGGTGGAGGAGAAGCGCACGGCATGGGAGGAGCCAGCGGTCTCCTCCTTCCTTCCACCTCCTTTTTTATTATTATTATTATTTGTTGAAGTCGAGGAAAAAAAGACTCGACGGTCGATGCTGCCGTCCATCGGGGTTGTCGTCGGACCCCTTAATGGCACCGTCGGCCTTTGTTCCATCAAGCTGGTGGCAAGGAGGAGAAAAAGAGGGGATGGGATCGGTCCCTCCCTCTATTTCTTTTTATTTTTTTGGATTGTGATAGAATCCTTAGATCCTCACATGATCGCCGGACCTTGATCCGGTCAAAGAGAGATCCGATCAACAAGAAGAAAAAGAGAAGAAGGCACGGTCTCAAAACATCCATCCTCTCTTTTGTTTTAACAAAATTTTGTCTTACTACAGCAATGGATGCTCAGACGAATATCGAAACTAGATCCTTCTCCACTAGCTTTTTCTCAACAGACGACTATTCGACAGGACAAGCCAGAGAACTAGTTTCATGGTATTTATAGAAAGTGGAAAGAGAATCTAGCCAAATAAAATAAAATTCTAACAGATCCATCCATCATAGGCTTATGTCGGATTAAAGCCTACACTGAGCCGTCCTAACCACACCAACTTAACATAAGGTGCGCCTAATCCAAAATAAAAGAATCATAAATAATGTTGGGCTTACATACATGTCTATTAATCTGAATCACATAATCAACTTATTTTTAATAAAATAAATAAAATAATTAATTAATAATAATTTATAATTAAAAAATTCTTATATTCTAAATAGTCAAATAACCATTAATTATAACAATTCCATTATTTGGTGAACTATCATTGTTACGCACATTGCTGCTAAAGGTTTTAGGTATAGGATAATTTAATCAAATTCCAAATTTCAAAGACGATCAAAATCTATTAATTACTATACTTTAGGAAAAAATGATTATTGTAAGTAAAGGATCATACGGTCGCATGTAACATGGCTTGCTGCTAATGTGCGAGCTAATATAGCTGATTTACAATTTTAAATAGCATAAAATAAAGATAAAATGTATATTGAGTGTCACTTAGCTGACATCTTTTTGAGTAAAATTAACAACACGCTATCAAACCACGACGGCATGACCTGAGAGGCTGTCTCGAGTGGAGGCTAAGAGTCCAACAAAAGCCATCAAAGTGCAACTATATCCATGCTAACGTATATTCTTTTTGATCCACAAAGATCTTAAAAGTTAATGCGGATTATTTTAGCTGCTATATATATATATAGAGTTGAACAAGGTTCTAAAGCGAGATCCATCACATCAAAAAGTTGAGATCATAATTTGATTATATAATATTTAATTAAGATAATATTTTTTTAAAAAAAATAAATAATTTTTTGTGATAGCATGTCTTTTAAAGACTGACGCCATTAATAATCAGATCTAAATTTTATCATTTGAGGTCTAAAATAAATTATTTAAATAAATAAAAAAATTTACTTTTGAATAAAATTTTGATCGACTATATCTCTCAATTCAATAAGAATCAAATGGACGACAAAAAATGCATCTAATATATAAGTCAAAATCTATCTTACGAAAACTTTTAATTTTTTTTTAAAAAATATATTTCTACTAATAATATTTATTTTAGAAAAAAGAAAACTCTTAGAATCAAAAAAAAAAATCTAACTCAAATTATAAAAGGACCATCTCGTAATTATAAATAAAAATTATATATCTCAATTTTATATCATCAATGAAAAAAATGAAACTTAACAGCTATTTTTACAATTCTTTTATTTTATTTTTAATTTTTTTTTAAGATAGTAATGAAGCGAACTGAAGAAATTCTTGTCCCTTCGATCAAATCGCTTCTTATGGATGTTGGCATGTTAACTTGGATTATATAATAACACGGAGAGGCTTAAACTGACAAAATTTTTGAAGGTACAAATCCACAATTGCATTTTCACCGTCTGAATCAGGATTACCAAACCTCTGGATCGAAGGAGTGCACGTATAAAGCAACGGTATACTAAGATCATAACACTGTTCAAATCATTACTTTGCAATGGCTCTCAGCGGCTAGCTTTCACGTATGGTGGGTTCCCAGCCTTTCATCCTGTCATGTAGGTGTCTTGTCATACAGATCTCTACACGCCACCGCAAGCTAATGCTGACTTATATATTTGGCATATGCTCCCCCTCCATAACCCGAATTTTTCGTACCAAAAGCCATAGCCAAACAAAGATTTGGCTGGTGGCAGTACCAGGATTGTTCTGTGAATCAAACTCAGGAAGGTATGATGGATCAGTTTCTGCACCATGCTCTGGTAGCCCATTGCCAAGGGTGCCATATATCCTCAACATGACAACATATGGAACCATAATAATAGACCAGAACTCCGCATTCCACAACAAAAATAGTTCAAAGCTTAGATGCAAAATAGAATCCAAAAGAAAACCGACAACATATGATAAAAATTACATATCCAAAGCCCAAGGGCTTCAGAAATCCAAGACAGCTGAATTTCCTGATAAACACTGGACAGCATTCATGTCTGTTCACTCAAACAAAGAGAGACGAAGTAGTAACGATATGCTTGTCTTGAAACAAAGAGGAACCTCAAATATCTCAGAACTAAATTCAAAGGGTGGCAGAAATAAAACAGGACAGCGCCCTCATTCTTCCTCCTCGCCCTCATTCTCTGCTATGTTGAAGTATCGGAGCTCATAAACACTGCGGTCTTTGTTGGAAGCAATCACTCGCAACCAGTCTCGCACATTGTGTTTCTTCAAGTATTTCTTAGTTAGATACTTCAAATACCTAAGCAGCACAAAAGAAAAAAAGAAATGATGAGATCATATCAACATAAAAGCATACAAAGGAAAAGAGGGATGAGAAATTTGACACGAAAAGGCCTCCCCTGATTGGTTGTCAATTCTTGATTGTATCTAGATTCATGACTCTATTTCTCTTGTTGTGGTTGTCAAGTGAAAAAGATTTTACAAAAAAATGGTGTGGATGTTTTGCTTCTTTGTTATCAATCTACCTGAGATGCTTCATTAAAAATGTGTAGGATGAGTTAATTTGCTATTGCAAAGCGTCCATCATACAAAATGAAATAAACCACCACATGCATTCAGTATATCTAACAAGTTCTCTCATATTTTCTCCATCAAGAATCAACATGAAAATTTTCACTGGGCTCTCACGTTGTTCTTTTTCTTTCCCTACCATATGGTTTTTCACTTGTAATACACTCGCAAGATTCTAGTTTGTTTTAATGCCAGAGTTTGATATGGCAGTATCATCTACATTTTTTTTTTAATTTCTAGCCAAAACAAAAAGCATGTCTCCGCTTCACCTAACTTTTTAATAAGGATTCAAGTCCCGGCGGGTCGTCACAAGGAGCAATAGGACAAGGTACTATCCTGGACAAGACTATCTCAACATCCCAATTGGGATGTCTCGGGACATCTCTTATCCCACGTGTCGGGACAGGGCAGGATGGCGGCGCATTCCATTCCATGAGAAAAACAAGACAGTCCCGTCCTATGTAATTTAAAACCTTACTTTCTAGTACAATATATTCATTGAGAATATAAACCCATATCAAGATTGTCTTATAAGTCCAAAAAATGATTATGCCATACAAATTCTCAGGGTAGCATGTGTCCTTCCTAGTGAGGCATTGTGCTATCGGAGCACAGGTTGGTCATATTCATAGGCCCTTCAAGCTTGCTACAGCTTGAGCTAATCGCAATCATGCGAACAAGCCCATGTATGAGCTGTATGTATGTTTAAGCTTCCTTAGGTTGGCAATATTCGGGCTAAGTTGTTTTAAGATAAGTATTAAGGCCCCATTTGGATGCCCTGATCATGAACCCTTGGAATTATACATTTATGGGGGATTTGAGAACAAGTTTTTGGTGGGAGAAGCAGAATTATTCCATTTTTATGGAGGAACTCAGACTTACAAGCCTAAAAAATATGAATACCATAAAATCACATTTTAAGTGGAATGCATAATCCCTATTTTCTCAGGATGGTGCAGTTTCAGAGCTCCCCCATTTGATTAAACTCTTACTGCCAACCATGCTTTCTCTGTTAAGTTTCTGCTGTGTGTGGCCCAACAATTTTAACAGTATATTCAGCAAGCTTTGATACGGGCCCAATTTTATTGGAATTAACATGTCATTTGCAGCCCTGCTTTTTGGTTCATTTAAAGATAAGATTGAGACAAGCTGCAGCCATCAACACACCAAACCACCCCACCTCCCACACCCTCACCGACGGGCTGTATTCAACCTGATATATTGCCCCGTCGATATCAACTTTGAAAGAATCATCACAGAAAAGAAGACACTGGTGGACAATCTTAATCAATTCAAACATCTTTCATTAGTCTTTCCACCCTAGTTCTCAAAAAAGGGGAAAAAAATCTTTCATAAGTCCTAAACTTGATACTTCTACAAGTTTTGAACCTTAAATCTCTCTCTAAACCACCAATATGTCATCAATGCCCCCCCACCAACCCTTCTCAGTATCCATCTGTCAACCTAATTCTATATTGTTTAATCCACATCACTGAAGTAAAAATGTCCTATTAATCTGCTAAATTAATTCCAACAGGACCCATTATGACATCCATCAAATGAAAAAGACCATCAAAACCCTGGGTATCTACCAGTCATCCACAACAAATCATTTGGCACTTCTCAGCATACCATGCCATCAAAACTTCAGAAATGACACAATTTTTTTTTTTTAAAAAAAAAATGTTTGTTAAAATTGTTTTCTATGTGTAATCTTCCCAAATGAACGGGAAAGGGGGAGAAATTCTCCCACCTAATAATCAGTTCTTCAAACAATCAACAAGAACACCAAATCAGTTTTCCCGAAATGAATGAGCCAAATATTCAAATGATTTAGTCCCAAAGTCCATCTAACCAAATAGCACAGGTATGCTCTTCGCCTCCCCATTAGGAAGGTTATATCACACTTTCTAGGACACGGAACAAGTCTAAAAATTGCCAGTAGAAACAAAAACCAAAACAACATGAAATAAATTCACGAAACAAGAAACGGAGTTCGTCGAATACACTGGAATTTCGTGCTTTGTAGCAAGTACAGCTTTCATAATAGTTAATGTTTAGTCCTGTTAACCACTGAAACGAACTAAATCCAATTTGACGTCACTCGACTCCTTAAGACTATTCTTGCTCAATATGATTACTATCAGAGTAGCTGAAACAGAAAGCATGATTCACCAACCATAAACCGTAAACAATCTTGTCAAAAATTCCAAGAAAGATGATACATAGTCCAAATAATTTTCCACGCCACTTTCCAACAAAGTAAATGTAACAAAAAGCAAGTTAATCAATCAGCTAGCGAAGTTGTTAAACATTATAGATCAACTATGGACAAACATAGCGCCCAAATGACAATCCATAGGGCAGTAGGTTTAATATAACAAAAATCCAACAAAAGTTGCGATCCAGTAGAATGGAATGGCGGTTAAGAGAAAGATTGGTACCGCTTAGAGAAGGGGCCCTCGGAGGTGACGACGATCTTGGACTTGTCGCGGGTGACGGAGACCTGGTCGCCGAGGGCACCGGGCTTGCCGCCGGCGACCTTGATGCGCTCCTGGAGGAACTTCTCGAGGGAGGCGATGTCCATGATCTTGTCCTCCTCCGGCTTCGTGCAGTCGATCGTGAACGTCGTCGAACCCTTCTTCTTCCCTCCCATGGACGCCGCCATGCTCCCCCCACGGCTCATCTTCTTCCTTCTCTCTCCACCCGCTTCGACGACCGGGGTTAGGGTTTTGGTCTCTGGGAGAGGAGTTGCGAGGCCCTTATCTGGGACGTTCTATGCGTATCTTAATTTATCCAATGTAAAGGGTAACTTGGATTTAGGTTGGATTCAGGTCAGCATAGATATTAAGAAAAAACTTGGCCACCCAAAGTCGATCCATTTGTTACATGGGTCAGAAATTCAAAATCTAACTCGGTTATCTTTTTCAGTAAATTGAAATGAGGGAGGCTAGGCGAGATGTTCCACGGGAGGTGTCTGAGTCAGCGAGGCGTTCATTGAGTTCGTGAGAGCTTGCTCAAGAGGTCCGGCTTCTAGGATGGCTGCTATCCAAATTGTCTATATTGCCTACCATGTCTGGTTGTTTGAAATGGTCGGACCTTCAAGTAAGGTAAGGATTCCTTGGCGGTCCACCGTCATGCCAAAATCATGCATTTCGAGCCTCCAGATATCATGCCACGGTCATACCGCACCTTGGCTAACCATTGCCCCTCTTAATATCCCAGGAAGGCATCTGTCCAAACTCCACCTCGAGGATTCCAAAGTATCGAGCGGCATTGCATTTTTATGGCAACCCAGGGAAGTCAAAACCCTTCGCAGCACCGTGCCACGCCCACACCGGCACCCCCTGCGACAAGCCTGCAGACAAGCCCGTGACAATTCTCCCCCACTTAAGCTGTCGACGCCCTCATCGACGTCCAAACCACTTCTGGACTAAAGGTCGCCATGACCAAGCTTCCATTGCATCCACTATTCATTGAGATTCACTCTGGAGAGGATTTTAACTCAAGCAGTTGGGATCGCCCAGTCACATGATGTCGTAGAAACTATGATAGCCAAGGATATCCAGGACTCTCATTTTGCCCCTGCAGTGGCTTGAATGGTATTCATCACCTAGGAGCCATCATCATCCTCGTGTTTCCTTAATGTTAATTCGATTGTAGTGTGAGAGATGGTGATCGAGATTCATGATCACAACCCTCGATTCCATATTTGTTCCAACTGCTGGGTATTTGATTTTTGATACTTCACTTCAAGTGCAGAGTTGAGGACAATCTGGATGGGGATCAATTATACCCAACATGTTTTGGATGTTGATTCTATTTTTGTGGAGAGTGAATCGGCTATGGTCATAGGCTAAATCCATGGGAGGGAGGTGGATGCTGACACTTATCCTCTATTGCGAGATATTTGGAGTCTTGCGAGGAAGAGTGCATTCACTGTCGTGAGGTATGTTCATCGGAAGATGAATGGTGTTGTGGATTAGATTGCAGCCTTCATAAGTAAGTACTCCAGGGCGATGGTCTGGATTAAGCTGGAGTCTACACCGAGAGATTTTTTGGATGCTTTACTTTTTGAATTTTCTGAATATATTTATACTAGAATTTAGACAATAAAACATCACTCGGCTTCTAATGCATATCTCCATGCATAATTGCTGAGGCCACGTGGTTGGCCACTTGAAAGTAAACCGTTTACTAAACAACTAATTTGACCTGATGCACACATTAATTACAATGAAAATGAGGTGATGATGTATTATAACAAAGATCGAAAGAAAATGCCTATTTGATTGGTATTAACTAAATCCTTCCGAGATTGGAACAAAGAGATAGCTTTCCTAAGTGTGTCAAGATAAATCAAACGGTGTAAGATTGCTCCATTGTGATACAAACGTCATATGTTCAAATATAAAAACAGTCTTTTCATACATAGGGATAAAGCTACATATATTTGATCTTTCATAGATCCTGCATTAGTAGAAGACCCATGCCCTAGGACTCTAATTTTTTATCCATGACTAAATAAAGCAAAGTTATTAATCGAGGCAGAATTGGTAAAGAGAATAGGATTAGGATAGATGCGACCATGACCTGTCGTCACTATACCTAGCATCTTGAGGGATTAATAACTATAACCCACCCATATTTTTTGGAGAATTACAGAAACCTAGAAATTTTTGTTGATCCCATTTTGTAATCAAATTAGCTATGCAATATGTTTTGTAGAATAGGACTATCCAATGTTTAACTAGTTATCAAGAGCATCTTATTTCTAATCAAACTGAGATTTCAAAAATTTAGAGCAATAAAGCCAATCCAATACATCATAATGAGGGAAAAAATTATGAAAAAAATCATTTTTTTTTTCAAATAAATATAATATTATAGTGTAATGATATAATGGAATTGTGAAGTTTTTTCTAAACCTAAGTTCCATTTTATCCTAAGTTTTCCCATGCAAAGTATGCTAATTGAGTGCAAGTACTATTTTTCTTCATTTTTTGGCTCATTTTCCCGAGCCTAGCTTCACTGAGAGCGGAGTTTTTGAATGTTTAATTTTCAGACCTCCTGATAGAACTGTTGGGGTAAAATGCTATGCATTCTCAGAGGAGTGCGTGCAATATTTTTTTCATTTTTATTTCTTTAAATAGATCAAGAGAGATTTAGGTCCCGCATACCCCACAGAGGACTTAAAGCCTGGGTTTTTTCGTGCGAGAATATTTGGAGACAAATTTTCTTGCTGGAGAGCTACCACATCAGTTCATAACATCGCACATGTAACATTAGCAACCTGAATAAATTAGAACATAATAGTTGTAATATTTACCTCACTTGGTTGGTGCTTCTTTTCTAAGGGCTTTCCTTTGCCATAGTCCCATACTAATTAATAATAATAATAATAATAATAAATGCCATATGGATTTATTAGCCTAGACTAATCCTCTTTCCAACAACTTAAACTTTTGGAAGTCTATAATTCGTACATTGCTAAAAAACAGAAGGAATTATTGTACATTGCTTTTGACTTGATCAACAAGCCCATAAATGGTCGTGCCGGTGATCATCAATCAAGAGTGATAGCACTGATGATGCCAAGCCATCTTCCACCGTCAATACAACCTAGCGAGAGTCTTCACTTTGGATGGAGGGGGCAGGTGCAGCCCCCACGTAAGGAGTTGGCATAGAACAAACACCTGGGAAGGAAGTGTATGGATCTAGAAAGGGAAATTGGGAAAGGTTGAAATCAAAATAAAAAATGTGACAGGTGACTTTGGACTTCTAATAAGAAAACAAAGAGATAGGGTTTCATAGCTCTTGCACTTTGAGTCCAGTTGCTGTAATTGCTGCCTTTTCCTGTGGCTCTAACAGTCACAACCATGCAAGTTTGGATGTGGCTATAGCTCAGAAAAAACAAACCAAACGAACAAAACCAAAATAGCCATAAATTGAGGGGCAACAGTAGAGCTAGAGAGGGGCCTGTAAGGTTGCAAAGTAACCGAACATTTCATGTAGTAACTCCTAACCGACTGATAGGACAGAAATTGTTGGTTTTGGAGGGAAGATGATAACTTAAAATTCTCTCTAATTTTCTCTAATTTTTTTCAACTTTTTCCTCTGATCTTTATGATGTTTAGTCCCACGTAGAAAAAAAAATAAATGGAAAAGGGTTTATATAAAAGATCCTTTTTTTTGGCCCATGAACATGCGTGTGCGACTCAGCCTGACCCGGCTCGCAATCGCACCATGTTCTACATTTTTTTCTTTGATTTTTTATTTTTTTATTTGATCTTTTTCTTTTAGATTTTGGAACGTTATGCCCATTTTATTTTCTACCCGTTGAGATTAGTTAGGATGTTTTCATCCGTTGAGACGAATGGTTACGACGGTAATGTTGGACTAGCCGTTTAGCCTAGTCCACGGGCCTATAAATGGGCATGTGCCAGTGGAGAAAAAATTAATTCGCACTCTTCTTCCTTCTCTCTATTATTCTTTCATTCCCTAAAAACCTCTTTTTTTATTAAAATATATTTTTATCTTTCATCTGCTGGATCGAAGCTTTGTCTTCCTCTCCATGATCATGCCTGCAGGAGAGGTCTTTTGGTTGTATCTTGAAATGAATTACTCGAGTGAGATCCTTTACGAGAATAAAAAATTATTTTATAATAATGTACTGCATGCCTTCGATTTATAAGCTAGAATAATTTTAATATTAATTTTCTATTTGTTTTAGATTAATTCAATATTAATTTTATTTTGCATTTATTTGTTAATTTAATTAGATTACAGTTCGTTCTCGTGAGATGTAATATTTTTAATAGAAATCTCCAGCTCATTGTTGAAGGTTCAATTGCTGCAAACCCTGTAGGGCTAGCGGCCGTAGGACATGTTCTGGCGGCTAAGAGATCTCCGGTGAATTCGGCCACGAATCCAACCAACTTGCAGCCAAGAAGAGAATCAAACTCAACCACTTGCTCTAACTGTGTGGTTGGTCGGACTGTACTGCCAGTTACTGAAGATGAGCAGGATTGGTAATCAAATCATGGAGTAATAAGTGGAAGCCCTTATTTTTCCCCCCCGAAAACCACTGGAAGCAATAAGTGAGAGAGAAACAATATGACAAGGATTGATAAACAAACACACAGTCATGTAACAACCTGGTTAATCCTTTTGTTCTAATCTTCCTACTTGTTTCCCCCCATTGCAGATTCAGTATGTGATGCTACTTAGAATACTTTAGGAACAATTATCTGGCAAATTTCAACATGCTGACCCTGTGACTGCTATCAGGTGGTTCCGGATATTCCTTCCATCAAGGTCACCCAATGAAGATGGCGAAACACTGCATGAATAACTACTTAACATGAATGAATTCATGCATGCATGAGAAAGCTCATTTGAATGCTAGCTAGCCAAAGAACAACATATATGGATGGCAATACTTATTTTTGACATCCACTAGTCTGATGTACTTGTCCTCTTTCATCCATTTGTTTTGCTTACGAGAGGGCATCTTTGGGCAAGCCATTTATCCTATCAAAACATGAGGGAGATAGGCTGTCTAAGAGCTGTGCTGCACAAAATGCCACAGGTAGGTGCAACAGTCCCACCAAGAGTGCTGTCTCTTTTACTTTACCGCGCAAAAGACCAAACTTGAAGATGGAGAACCTTTTTCCCCTATTCATGCATAGAATTAGAATCTCGTCCTTCTACAGATAGAAGCATAAAAAGGCTAAGTGGCATATCAACAAAGAGAAATGAAAATTTTGGAGAAAGGAACAAAGCAACTCTGTTTGTAATAGAATAACAAATAACAAGGAACGCCTGCTTCAACATTCAAAGAGAAAAAAATACATAAAAATGGGGGAGAAAAGAAGATGGTTACGAAGGTTCTGGTACTACTGTTCTGCAGCAGTCGTAACTGCATGGCTAAAAATAAAGGAATAATAAGCCAAGTCCCCCACCCCCCCCGCCCCAAAAAAAAAAAAAAGAGCCAAGACATCAAGAATAGAAATGTAGCTCGAGCTGTATTTCCGTCCTCCTATATAGATATCTCTCTTTCATCTCTCGCTTGGAGCATGACATGGATCAGGTCCTTACTATACTAATGAAAAGAAGAGCGAAGAAGACTCTTAGGAGGTGCCGGTGCCGGTGCCGGTGTTGCCGGCATCAGATGTGGATTGGTCGCCGAAGATTCGCTTGCGGAAATCAGAGACCATGAGAGGAAGGCCGTGGCGGAGGGAGATCTTGGGCTCCCAGCCGAGCAGTTCCTTCGCCTTGGTGATGTCAGGCTTGCGCTTGTGGGGATCATCCTCAGTGTTGGGCCGGAACTCGATCCGAGCATTGAGATCGATGGTCTCCTGCACCACATTGGCGAGCTCCAGCATTGTGAACTCACCAGGATTCCCAAGGTTGAATGGCCCAACATGCTCTCCTTCCATCAGCCTCATCAACCCCTCGACCTGTTCAAGCGCTCACCGTCAAATTCGCTAAAACAAATTTATTTGTGAGCTTCAATCTACAGACATCTACCACTTCTCATGTAAAATACTACAAAATTATGACAAAAACTGAAGGTCATTATGATTATACACACTCATTGTGATATATCAAATTCCATTTTCGTTCACTTCGTTATGAAGATCAAAGACTAGTATGCGAGGAAGTAATATGAACTGGGGGAGCCATTTGCAAGGAGTTCTTGACCAGCCAGAGATTTTGTTAAGGATGTGCTTGAACAAAAATTAAAACCAGAACCCAGATGTGAGTTGACCAGATTGCAAGGAGTCAGCCGGCTGGAAGGTCAATTAGTCAAACTTTCCAGCCTACGAAATAAGAATACAGGTATAAGGTTCTTGGGCTGAGGACAGCCTGGGACAACTTCAAACACTAGATCATGTTTGAATTCATCAAACTTGAATTAAATAAGAAAATAATGTATATCATATATTATATTTAATTTATAAACAAAAACTAATGGCGACTATATTTATTAGCAAGTGAACATAGCAGCAATTAGATTAATATAGAAAGACGTGCAATTAGCTCAAAGTATATGTGTGGAAGCTTTAGCCTAAAACTCTCAGTCTCGCCAACCTTTACACTAATTATTCTTCAACAGCTAAAGTTTGCTCTGAATTAATTGAATTGAAACCAAAATGGGCCTAGTGTAGTTCAAAACAGAAAACAGAAACGGACACGTAAATAAAAAGTTTAGCAAAAAGACGAGGAAACCCTACCAGATCAGAGACGTACTGGAAACTCCTCGTTTGCTTCCCATCTCCGTAAACTGTCATTGGTTCCTTCCTCAGCGCCTGAAATTATTACAACCAACAACCCCGTTTTTTATCGCACTAATTAAACACAAAGTATCTTAAAATTATTTAATTAACACAAACATACTTTGTAGTTTGTCCATATTGTTATTATATTGAAAAAAATAGATGAAAAAAAGCCTAGAATTAAGGAGGCTGACCTGGGCCACAAAGTTGCTGACGACCCGGCCATCGTCGATGCACATGCGAGGCCCGTACGTGTTAAAGATTCGAGCAATCCTAACCTGTAGCGGGGGGGGGGGGGGGGGGGGGGTCCGCAAGATTTAGTTCTAAAACTAATTAATTAACAAAATTTACATTATAAGCAGATAATTAAACAATTAATCGAATAAGTATAATGAGACCTCGACGTGGGCACCACGATGGTAGTCCATGGTCAGAGTCTCGGCCGTACGCTTGCCCTCGTCGTAGCAGCTTCGAACACCTGCGGCCCCACCCAGAACACATGTCAGTAGACAGGCAAGGTAAACCACACGTCTTTTTTTTTTTCGTTTGTCAACCTGGAAGTCAGACCTCTGGAACTGGTCCACAGGTCCGCTTCCTCCCGACTTTCCTGCTACTCTCCAAAAGTCCCCGTCGAAAAGGAAAAAAAAAATATAATATATATATATATATATATATATATATATATAAAATTTTATTTTATTTATTTTTTTGATGCTGCTTCTTTCTTTCTTTTGAAATATTTTTTATTCGAATTATTAATCATATATCATAGAACAAGTTCTACAGCCAGGAATTAGTTTCTCGTAATTCTTGAAATCACTTTTTAATTAATATTTCATTGTAAAAAATTCAAATAATCTTATCAAACAATTGTTTTATAAAAAAGCAGCCCAATCTTTCATCCCTCTACAAGAATATCATCAAATACCAGCAAAGCAAAGCTAGAGATAGGGGAGGGGGGGGGGGGGGGGGGGGGGGGGGGGGGGGGGGGGGGGGGGGGGGGGGGGGGAATACCAATGGGATTGACATTGCCCCAAGTAGGTCTCAACCTGGGGGTGTTGGAGAGGGTCGCCATAGACTTCACTGGTGCTGGTGAGGAGGAAACGGGCGCCGACCCTCTTGGCTAGGCCGAGCATGTTCAGGGTTCCCACCACGTTGGTCTTGTACCAAGAGCCAAAACCGGACGAATTAAGGATAACAATTTAAGGCAAAAGTTGTCCCAAGAACAGGGGAGATATCACGTCCCCACACACGACTGCAAGCAATAACAGGACTACCGAAAGAGTAAATGTAAGCAAGAAATTGACCACCCGAGAGACAAGGAAAGCCCATCGATTCTCGACCAAAAAGACCAATTTTGTTTTACAAGGAAAGCCCCCTGTATCCCAAGAACGCGCGGAGTCATAAGGAAATAACTATAATTTTCGCAATAAAGAGTTGTTTTTGGTTTTCTAAGGCAGAAGAAGATGCTCTGTGCTAAGAAACCTGTAAACAGGGGAAAGCAATACGCAACAATGAAGAAATTTTGAAGGGAAAACGGTAACTTCTGAAGAGAGGAATTGAAGGAAAAGAGAAACTTTTATCGCAGAGATCACGGATGGGAGAGAGATTCGAGAAATTCGTAGGAAAAAAAAAAAAACTTGACTTCATATCAAAGCCGTAGAAGAATAGAAGGGAAAAAAAAAAATCGACGTTTAAAATTTTTTATCTCGAAGGACAAAAAATCGCAACTTTATGAAAAGCCCAGACAACAAAGGAGAAATTTTTATCACAAAAGAACGCATATGGGTGAATATTCCAAGCCAAAAAAGAGATCTTTATCGCTAAAACCCTAGTCTAATCTATTAAAGAGAAGAAGAAATTTTCAATGGAGGAAGAAGAGAAATCATCAATCGAAAAGGATATGATAGTCTTGACGGGGTTGAATTTATAGTGCACGGGAGAAGCCGGGCACGCGAGGTGGTAGATCTGGTCGACCTCGAGAAGGAGCGGCTCCACGACATCATGGCGGATAAGCTCGAAATTAGGGTTCCCGAAGTGATGCATCACGTTCTCCTTCTTCCCCGTGAAGAAGTTATCCACCACGATCACGCTGTCCCCGCGAGCAAGCAGGCGGTCCACGAGATGGCTCCCGACGAACCCCGCCCCGCCGGTCACCACGATCCTCAGCCCCTTCCGCTTCAGCCCCAGCGGCACCTTCCCCCCGACGAACCTCCTCGCCGGGAGCGCCTCCCGCTGGTTGTAGTACCCTCCGTCGACGCCGGCTGCGGAGCGGCGGACGAGGTCGACCATGACGTGGGCCCCAACGGCAGATCCCGCGGCCGGAGGCGCACGTGGGAGGAAAACGAAGGCGAGGGAGGCGAGGGCCATCCCGACGAGCACGCAGAGGAGTCTTTGCTCGCCGAGTAGGTAGCGGAGCGGCCGCGAGAGCCACCGACACCGCTTCGGAGGCTTCGGCGAGTACCCACCGGCGCCGTCCTGGGGCTGGGCCTCGTGGCCTCTATAGATGAGCTCCGAGCCCATCCCGGCGATGGCGGAGGCAGACAGCGAGGGACTAAAACGTAAAGGGGAAGATATCTTGAGGGGGGTATCCACAAAAGATCTTCCGCCTCCTTCGCTCCTTGTAATTGTAAGAAGAGAAGCGTAAGGGACCTTTTAGCAGACGAAAAGAACTCCGAGGGTCTAATTGCGTAATTTCCCTGGAGCTCTCTGCCGGTCGCAGGGATTATGCCGCCTCCGCCCTTGCTTTGGTATTTAACGAAGGGCAGTGTTCTGCTGTCCCGCAGGATTAAAATATAGCTTCATCCCATCCTTCCATCCTGACCGTCCGATCGTTCAACTACTTCAGATGCCACCCATGTGTATCTCATAATCTTCTAAAACAAAATAAACCCTTCTTTTCTTTGAAATAACGAAAATGTTTAATCCAATTGGTTTGTTAAGTTCGCACGCAGGTCCGTAATTAACAAGTATGAGGGTTCTTACGGGATTTAGAATTTAGGAGACGGGAGATCCGCTGTTAGCGCCGTGAGAACAAACTTTTACCCTCGTGTCGGCTGTCACGTTCCATTGGACCCTATATTAATCAATACAGATGTTAGTCATCAAGACTAATATATTTTAGTACTAATTTTAAGCTTGCACCGGGGAAGGAGACAGCTTAGTTATACATTATACTTTAATTGTTAGTACTTGGATTATTCTTTAATTGGGTAGAGCCTACGTAGTTGGTATAAAATTTTGTTTGACTTGGGATGTCCCACCTGTTTGATTTCAGATCCAACGGCTGCGAGCCTGTCGGTCGGGTGAGTTGGTGAGTGCAGGTCCGGGTGTGGGGCTGGTGCATGGCTGTAATCATGTTCCAGTTATTGGATTTATAAACACTGGGTTGTTATTTTTTTTTTTAGTTAGTGTAGGTTGGGAAGTTGGACAGGGTCTAGCTTGGTCGGGTAAAGTGTTGGGTAGGCGTTTTCTGAGACGCTGCTCTAATGGTGGAGTGGCCGCTAAGACGGAGGCGTGACCTTTGGGCCGACCTAGTGAGGCAACTCAAGGGAAGCCAGGTCTTGGTGCGCGTATTTTCTACCAACGCGTGTCGTGGGGCCCACCTTTTTTATGAGATGTATGGTCCAACGATTCGGTCCATTAGACGTAGACTTCCCTTGGGGAGACAAGGTCATAAGACGGTGGCAAGAAGATATGGTGCGTATCTGTCAATTGTCATGTCACTTTTCCTTGGGTTACATCCAATGCGTGGATGCGTTTTAATATTTTGTGACAGGAGAACATATTTGCGCATTTAACTGTATAAAAGGGTGTAAAGATCTGCTAAAATTTGCAATCTGAAGAATATTTCTCACCAAGCAAAAACTTGTGGAGATGGTCATATATAAGGGGAATGCTACTTTTCAGAGAATAAAATGGAAGTTAAGCATCAATCACCCACCATGTAGCTTATTTTGATAATTTTTAACTTGGAGAATCCATGGTACCAAAAAAAGAAATGAAGTTGTAGTGGAAGATATGTTCCTTGAATTTAGATTAAATGCAGTAGGAATTAGGAGTTATGTGGACCCATAATAAATTTCATTTTGAGTTTTGTTTAGGAATGCCAATGGGTGGATATAGATCGAATTGATTAATATTCATTTCTATCCTATCATGAAAAAATCTATGCTCATATACACTCCATATCCATCTCGAATTAGGTCGAATCATATAAAATAAAAGATACAAATTAGGTCGGATGAAATCGAATGTATCCTATCTCGTCTCAGGTCGAATCGAATTAGTCTCACATGATTTCTGAAAATATGATCAAAAATTCCCAAATACACCGCAATTAGAAGAAATCCTCTGATCTTCCGATCAAAAGTCTCCAAATCCAAAACCCCTTCGATCTCCCAAGGTGCTCTCCTTCCCCATAGATCTCTTAAAAAAAAAAAGGATGAAATGAAAAAGAAAAGGAGTAAAAAGGCAAAAAAAAAAAAAATCAAGTTGAAAAAGATCTTATCTTTTAATCTCATTAGAACTCTCAGATCTTTGCCAGCCCACCGCCTTTCTGGCCTTCAACCATGGCTCCCACATCGCCATAGCTGCCTACATCTCCACATTCATTGCCCGCCTCAGCTCCACACACAACCTTGCCGTCGCCCTCAAGTCCCTCCTAGCCCTCCACCATCTCCTTGCCCATGATTAGGGTTCTCAATAGGGTAGGAGGCTTGGAGTGGCCGAACGAGAAAGATGAATAGATGATAGTTCAATCAGGTACGAAGCTTGGAGTGGCCAAATAAAGAAGATAATGGCTAGGGTTCTGATTAAGTGAGAGATTTGAAGTGGCTGAATAGGAAAGACGATGGCTAGAATTCTCATTAAGTGGGAGGCCTGGAGCGGCTGAGCAGAGCTAGGGTTCTCAATCTAGTGGGAGGCTTGGACCGGTCAAACAGGAAAGCTTAGATGATAGCTAGGGTTTGTGTTGGATATAAGAGTTTAAGGGATATTATATATGTTTGTATGTATGTATGTATCGAGTCAAGGCGGCACATATCATTATCCATACCAATTCAAACCCACTTCAAATTTTTATTTTAAAACCTGTACCTACCCCAGATTTTAATTGGATCTGATATTTAGCAAGTCGAACAAAAATGCCATCCCTAGTTTTGTTATAGCACTCTATATTATTTTATATAAAAAAGTAAAGAATATTATGACCATCTAATAGCTTGGATATTAATGATATTTTATTAAAACCAGTTGCCAGCAGGTTATTGATCTTTTTTTAATTTAAAAATATTTATTTTATTAATTCTTATTCTAATTTGATTGAATCAAATCTGGCTCAAATCAAAATAAACCTTAGAGAGAAAGCTAGACCATTATGGCTTAAATTTCAGCTGTTTAAATTTTATAAAACTATAAATCAACAATGAAGATAAATCTTTCCTAAAATCCATCCCCTACGGACAGAGATACAAGAGGACGGTGGCGATAGAAGTGTAGAGTTAGAGAGAGGGCAATCAAGATTTCGAGTGCATCCTAGGATAGCATCGAGGAAGAAGAGGAGGAGATAAATTTGATGATGGTGCTCACAACAGAGTAGCAACTGTAGATAGCAAAGAGGGATGTAATGATGATGTCCTTCTCAAAGAGGTTATCATTGATGGGGTTGATGAAAGAAAGGCAAAGGAGAAGAAAAGAAGGGGAGGAAGAGAAAGATGATGAGGGGATAGTGGAAAGAGGGGAGTGATGAGGTGTTGCTTATGTATAGAAAGATGAAAGGGAGCCTCTCATGATCCTACCCTTATCTCTCCAACAACATGTATGTCAAGCCTATTAATTAACTGCTCGAAGGCCTGCAGAAGGCCACACAATTGCCAAAGGAGAAGAAAGACTGCCTCCTGCTCGTCCTCCCTCTCTGACTCTTTTAACCATCTTTTCATCTATAATATCTCCATCATAGTCAAGCATCGCTCCTTTACTTCCACCTTCTCCATCATTGGGTGCAATATGTACTTCAGCTTTGAGCTTTTCTCCTCCTCAAACAGCTATTTGCCTCTTTCTCTCTCTCTCTTTCATCTCCACTAGCGATGGCAATGCATGGTGAGCAGCAGCAATGCTGCAAAGAGACTAGATGCAAGAAAAAAGTTTAAGATTAAGAGGGCATATCGATATTTGAAAAAAACCCCTAAATTCAAGATAATTAGAGACCTACCATTTGTCTCAACACTAAAATAAACCTAAAATTTAAATTATTTATTGCACTAGCCACATACATAACCGTCTACAACCGATTACCAGTGCATAAATCCAAGCCATCCATATTGAATCCAACGGTGTAGAAGGATCAAATAAACTTTAGAGCATCATAGCAAAATCCTAAACTTTTTGATGTTGTTTAAATTAATATTTTAAGTAATATAAAACTTTGGCATGTAAGATAAGTACCAAGCGGATATAGATGTTGAGATGAACCTTTGGTAACATATAAAAAGCCAAAAATGATTATATTAGAGGAAGTTTGGCGAGCGCTAAATAAGTAATCCACTAAAATGCATAGACAAAGACATGTACTGAAGATTCAAAGATAATGTGATTAGAGAGAATTTATGTTTTCCATAATTATTCAAAAAGGAGTAAAATACATACATAAAATGAATTAGCAGGAAATTACTTTGGCTCAATTGGTAAGAAATAGTAGGAAGAAGCCTGAAGAATATGTTTGAAACGAAAAAGGTATAACAAGGCTTGTCAATCCCGGTTAAAGTTAATTTTAGGATAACTTCGAAAAGATACAAAGTCTTTATTTTTATCAACTTTGTGAGTCAATCAGACAAATAATATGCATGAATTAGTATGTATAAACAATCTTCTACTGAAGATATGGGTTTCATAAAATGCGATTTTTTCCTTGGACAATTTGAAACCAACAATTATTTAACAATGGAGAACTTCATGTTTGCCTAAAGAAACAGGTATCTTCTTTGTTACTTTGAAGGAAAAAAAAGGTTCCGGGCGCTTCTCTACCCCAACCACCGAGTGGCTTGGGTTCCTTGCTAATGGTATGTTGGCCTAAAAAAAATGAAATACTTTGTTATTTATTCAGTCTCTTCCCCTAGAATTTCGCATATTAGTATGTATTAGTTACTTTTCCCCCTAATTTTCCAAGAGCCAATTTTCTCTACTAATGGTAGATTATCATCACACTTCTAAAAGACAAATGGAGGCATTTTTTTTCCTCTAGATCACCAAATACAATGAGTACCATTATATCAAATATCTCAATTTCTAAGCTCCTCGGTGTGTTACTTTATATAACTGGATCAGACTGCCGTAGACAATATAGTCATCTGATGGGAAAATTTGATCAGCTAGTGCTTTTCATTTCACATTCAAAGATGATCACTCTCTTTCCTAGAGAAAAGAATTATAGGGTGTCAAAGTGACTCAACGTGCTTTCTTAGCTTTCAACCTTTCTGCAGTCCTAAATATCCTTCTATACAATTTTGAGGGATCAAATCCAATAAAATCTATGGTATATATCTTTGTTTTTCAAATTTATCTTTTGCCCAGTATTATCTATGTGCTCATTTATTGTCATCATGCCATTAATTTATTCCTAGGCAAAACGCGGCCAAGTTTAGCTAATATTTGTTCATGGCCAAGCATGCAGGTTTTCTCTTATACACAGATGAGATTACATTACTAGCAAATATAACCAATAATAAGATACTAAAGGGACCGAAAATATAGTATCAATTAATATTTTTATACAATTAATAAATATCAATCAACAACTACATTGATCAAATAAACTCTGTGAACTCATTGTCACCTTGCAATTATAATTTGTTCTTTCCCAAGAACTTGGATAGCATTTCTCCTATGTCACATGGAAGTAAGATGCTCATTGTCTTTTTCCTCCTTTTTCCTTTCAATTACAAGTAAGGGCCAATGTTTTTTTATCCTTATCCACCCATTGTTTTTGTTATTCTAGTTGTTATTGTGTTCCATTAAGAAGCTGAATTGGTTTAATAAGATCTGGAAGGCCTTCGTAAGAAAGAACTCAGCACTAAACGAGGATCTCTACCAAAATAACAAAATCCACAGCAGACAAAAGTAGCTGGCTCACATGCAACCATATTTATTTTTTGATCCACTGGGTGCAAGCAAATGAAACATCAAGGAAGAGCCGTGTGCCCATCATGATTGCCATTTATCAATTCTATATTTTACTAGGTTCCACATGGGCCAGAAAATGTTACGAGGGTAACCCACCTAGACCGTAATTCTCAGGGCCCATACCTCAAGACATACCCAGCGGTGATGGCAACAGCATTGCCAGATGGACGACCACTTCACGAGTAGAGATCAGGATCTATCCTCGGATGGATCCAGCCCAACTCCCGAGATGGGCTCCCACCAATTCAGTGGGCGAGCATTCACCGACCCTACTAACAGTATTTTATCGACAACACACGAGCAAATCCCTATAATGAGATTCGAGATCGGCACAATCGGGCAACCCCTTTGACCTTCGGACAAAATCGATTCGACCTCTAGGTCAGAGTTGCACCGATAGCTTCAGAAGACCTCACAACATGACCTGAAATGAATACATCATGATGACTCCTCAGCTAAATCCTGATCTCAGCCATATCTTTTCGACCATGTGGGTCTTCACCGAATCTTCTGATATCTCACAAAGCCGCAGGGCAGCAGACGCCCATGGCTAACAAACATGACAGGCACTTGTCCGACAGAAGCCCATAACTAACAAATTTGACAGACATTCACTCAACAGACGCCCATGATCAAGAAATCATGCCATCTATCCTAACAACCTATGGACTAAGAATACAATAAACTCCGACGATCTCTTATATAAAGAGATAAATAAGGAAACCTCTGAAAGAAATTAGAACAAGAACAATGAGAATATATTCCATGCTACTCAGCTTATTATCCCCTCTTTTTTCTACTATACTCAAAATTCTAGCTAATTTAAGCATTGAAGAATCTCCTATTAGAGAATGTCTGATATGTAAATTTTTTTTTTTTCAAATCTTTGGCACTGTGACCGATACCATCTTCCGATGCTCAGTCAATAGCCATGTCCGCTCTCGAAGCCTTGATGCAATAGCAACTAACAAGAAAGCATATGAACTGGTGCTTCTTATGGTGATTTTAACTTCAAAATATCCTACGAGTCAACATTCCTTCAATAAGTAGTCTTTTTCTGTGCAAAAGAAACCAATACAAGTATAAAAAAATTTTAGGCCTCCTATTTATGTCATAAAATGGTATGCTGGCTTTGGAATAAATTAAAGCACACAAAGTCTGCCACCAACCTCTTTCTCTCATGTTAAATATATTTTATTATTATACCCGTCTAACCATGTTTGATAATTTTTTATTAGTCTTGATACACTTCAACATTATTAAATTATATATTAATACATATATTATTGTAACGGTGAATCCAATATACAGAGATTTCATCTTCTTTCCTTTTAACATGATATCAATATATTTATTATTTTATTACCATATTATTCCAAATATAATTGTTATTTTCTGATTAGTTATGCGCTTTTCTTTATAGACATGTTGTTGGGCCATGTATATTCTGTTGTAATAGTGAATACAACATAGAGATTTCGTGTTCTCTCCTATGTTTTAACATATTCTAAAATTAAAGAATCATACAACCTTAGAAGGGTTACATTTAACCTTTCTTTGTTTTTTCTTTTTCCTTTAATTTTGGCAGTACTTCTCTTGCTTAGGGAGACTTCATGTTCAAATAGGACACATTTAAGAAGTTAGTGCTCTTAAACTAATAAAAATGTTCGAGGTCTTCGCTTGGAACACGGCCAACATGCTTGTAACGGACGGTGGATTAGAAGCTACATAGCCGCTAAAGATGGCACACTTTTGGACAGCTTTGGAGGCAGTTCGTTCTACGCTAGTGAATACAAATATGTCTTTGAACTGGCGTTTGTAATCAAATATTGATGTTAGACCTCTAGGTGTCAAAAGCTAAGGTTCACATATTTTAGCTTCTTGGAACGGCTAGATTTAAGGATTGACTTGGTCTTAAAGGATTCCATTCAAATAACAAAAAAAGACTTGGTCTTAGAGTATGTATATATTCCTTGCTCTTAAGTCTAACTTTGCTCGCTAAGAATGAGGTCAACCCACATGTTTAAACTCTGAAGTACTGGAATTTATGTTACCGAGATATTAAATTCATAATTATTGATGCTGAACTTGTCCACTTTGGCATTGGAATTAAAAGGATTTGGAACGTAGTTATAAATTAAAAGAAAAAAAAAAATCCACGCCTGGTCAAATTCATTATGGGAAGAAAACAACGCGAGAATTGAATAAATAGTCTTCTCCATTTTCTCGAAAAAAATAATTTTTTTAAAAAAAACTCAGAAGAGATGTATGCATTTATATATTTTTTCTCTTCTATGTCCAAAGTCAAAAATTATGCTGATTCCTTCAAAATCCAGTCCCTTTACTTTGCATTATGTCTCCTTCCTCTTCTCATCAACTTCGATCATCCATTGGCAATAATTTTGCCTTCATCATCATGTTAATATGACCAAATGTTTAAGCATTAATTCTCTCGATAATTTTAAGAAGAGTACACCGTCATATTGCCTCATTTAATGCTAATTTAAGTGCGATTAGTTGGTTCAATCTGGTTCTTGGATATGGTATAGCATACATTGACTGAAATCAGAAAGAATTGCAATAAACTAACCTTGCCATCTGGTTTTGCAAAAATTAAAATAGGATCTACAATGTATACTTTATAGCAAAGGATTAGACTAACATCTTCCATGTCGATCGACTCATTACTTGTGTATTTTTCTCAAAAAAAAAAAAAAAAAATCCAATGTGTATGACATATCTTTGCCTGCCGTTTGCATGTTGGCTAATCACCCAATTTTTACTAACAGGTTCGGTGCTAGTAAAGATTATAATGATGTATAAATAACGACGAGCAGAATTTCTCAAATAATTATACGATGATGCTTGTAGAAGATATCCACCAACTTATTCCCTTTATCCCATCTTATTCCAGCAGAGGCTTGGTTTCCACTCTCTCATATCACTTGAGGCCTCTTGTTATTAAGAGAGAAATCGTCTCATCCAAGCTTAAAGGCCTGTTTTGTTTAGTTGCTTTCATGTATCCTTTTTGTCTTCTCTCTCCTAGAATTGCAGTGGAAGCCCGGAAAGAGATGGGGGTATTTGGGTTGTTATGGTACGTACTTTAGGAGGCAGCAGCATCAGGTCTTTTTGGGCACATAATGTCTCCATCATGACGTTGGGACCTGGGAGCTTTATCCATTGCACCTAAATACTCCACGCACTTGTTATTAGACCTTTCACCTTTATAGAATCATTTGAAGATGGGTTCGCCCTGTAGAGAGAATTCCCACTGATTGTGATTAATGTAGAAGGGGTCCAAATCTAAATCAAATATTTATAGTCTACAAAATGGATTCGGTCCAATCGACTTACTTAACAAACTTGTATTAGGTTAGCTTAAAACCTTGTCCAAAGTTTCTCTAGGGATGCAAATTAAGGTCTAAGATACAGTTGGAAACACAACCTATTTACCAACAAATTTAGATGTAATTAGCTTTCGGATCAAAATTTGGATTAGGTCTCATCCTTGTAGACAAGACCGAACTTTGTAATCTACTTCAGGTGAAATTAGTTGGTAAGTCTGGTCCATTCTGATGTGGCCCAGCTTATCAAAGGAATCAAAACCATCTTAGTTGGAAAGTCGAATCTAGTTTGTGACCCATTTAGACACCTAAGCTTAGCTCTCAAATCAATTATCTGAATTTAAAGCGACATCGATGTTCTACCATCCATGTGGCATGTGATCCAATCAACTCCTCATTTCCTAAATGATTCGGTTATCATCTATAAAAGAATTTCTTTTTGAAAGCAGAAGGGTGGTGCAAGGAAGCTCAGCCCTAAAATAATAACGTTAGTTGAAGTGACCTTGTCCATGCAATTGTAATGGGTTAAGTTTCCTAATATTGAGCTTAGGGGAAGAAACTGCTGCTTAAGGTGAGGCACTCCAACTAAACTATTGTATATATATATATATATAGGCAAGAAAAATGCTTCGTTCTCACACAATTTCAACTTGAGAACATAACAACCACCTTGAAAGGTATGTTTGAGCTGTGTTTGAGAAGCCAACAGTATTATTTTTCCTATTTTTTTTTAGCTGATGCACATGCTAGTTTGATGAGACAAGGAGTGTTTTCAAAGCTGCCAACCTTCCTTTGTCTTTTAGCATTAGACTATTAGACTACTTAGATTGGATTACCCACAAGAATTTATCCAGTTCACTAAGTTGTAGGCCACATCTGTCAATAAAGCTGATGGAGGGACTCTACAGGTGAAAGAGGTTACAAACATACTACAAACTACAATGACAGGCCCTTCTAAGATGATGACAAATATTTTATTTTTCTTCAAGATTCTCTTTTCACTTTAAATCAATTACCCCAATACATTGGACATGGGCCCCAGAGTTAAAGAGCTAATTGAAACCTGCCACATGCCCAAACTGTAAGATCTTCCACAGGGAAGAGATATATAGACATTGGCATATTTGGGCTTCAGAAGTCATCCAAGAGTTTAAAATAATTTGGACATGAACACATGATTCAGGCATTGGGCTAGATTCAGACCAGGTCGGAAAAGGGTTGCTGGTACCTGCCAAATTAAATCAAAAGCCAATGTCCAAATTGTTCAACCTAAACTCAGCCCATGCACATCATTAGCAGTGCAAATAAGAAAGAATTCTGCACACTTTAGTACTGAGAGATGATTAGCAGGACAAGTTCAATGATCAAACAAGCGAATGGAGAGATCGATTTGTTGTTCAGATTCGAAACAAGGTTTAAGACACCTCAATATTTTGATGAAAATATTCAGGTTTGAATTTTCTCCAATATTATTTGTAATTATAAAGAAAATGAGGCTAGAATTAGATATCCTCATGTCAAGTGAGACATCTATATTAGGTTTTATTAGAGTAGATTAAAAGGAATGGGAATACTTTGAAATCAAATAAGAGATTGTTTGGTTATTCTTATAGCATTGGACTGAAAATCCCAGGCCCGTTGGCCTAGCTAGCTTATATTTTCAAACCCAGCCCAAATCCTAGCTTTTAGTTGCAGAAAAAAGAATTGAAAGTCTTTTTTTTCTTCGAACAGAATTTGGGTTGGATGGAGTTTGGTCGATAATAGACTACGCTTAAATAGATCGCCCAATCCATGAATCTTTTAGGAATTTCCCTCTGATCCTATAGAATTAGTCAAAGAGATCTAAAGCAAGCTTAAAATCCTTTACATATGCTCATCATTTTACATCCATATCCATATCTAGTTCCATAAAATGTTGGACTTCAAGTCAATTTCGCACTTAGTTTCTATAGAAAAGGCGGCCTCATCAGTGGTAGATTCAATCAGAGAAAAGGCTGGTCATCTTTATCCCTGATCTTTAGCCAACATTCCAAGTTAACAAAATAATAAACCTAGAACTCGAGCGTGGACAGCAGCGTCACTAAACCCTATCATGTAAGGAAAATTATTTACAAGACTACACTATTTGACACCTCAAGCATAAGATTATGTGCTTAAACAAATTTATTATCTGGCAATAACAAGAAAAAGGAAATGGTTAGACAGCAACATGGGCAGAGGAAAAGCTTCTCTTCGTAAAAAGCCAACTTCCCCTTGTTTTCTTTTTTTAAAAGAAGACATCAACATGCCATTCTCCTTATACATATGTTTTACATACAAATTGTAAACATGTGATTTTGCAACAACGGAGGAGAGCCTGAGCATGTAGCCCAGAAAACGCACACGGCCAAGAAAGAATACACCAGATCAAAGATTCAGTAATTTTGAATATTTACATAATATATTACCAAAAAAGATTTTATATATAGAATTTATATCATTGATATGGCATATAAATCAACCTGCCTATCATTAATGAACACATGGCAAGCAATTTGGATCTCGGGCAGTTACAACTTTGCGACTAAGAGGAATCTAGAGATGAAAGGATTATTATGGCAGATTTAAATCTAAAATTTTAAAAAAAAAAATGATGGCTCGTAAGAAAAGAGTCCATTAGTCTGTGAGCACCCAAGAAAGAGACCAAGGTCATCAGAAAGCTGAGCTCCTCAAGGCCGACCTCTAACGGTCAACCTCTTGAAGTTGAGCTCTCAAAGGCCGACCTCCCAAGTAGGTCGATCTCCAATGGCCAACCTCTTATAGCCAAGCTCCCGAAGGCTGACCTCATGATAACCGACCTCCCAAAGCCGATCTCCAACGGCCAACCTCTTAAAGCTAAGCTCTTGAAGGCCAACCTCTTGAAGCCGATCTCATAAGACCAAAGTGGATAGCTGAGGTCAAGGTCATCAGGAGACTGAGTTTCTCAAGCCACCAACCTATTCTGCTACTTGGACGATTGCTGAAATCTTTTGATAAGCCCCAAAATATGGGCCTGACACCGCAGCACTATGACTAATAATCTGGCAGGCACCTACAGCCAGCAGTCTAGTAGACGCCCACAACTAACAAACCGGATAACCTACCATAATCTACGGATTAGGCTATAACAAACTTCAATGACTCTCTATATAAAGAGGTAAAAAAAAAATCCTCGAGAGGTACGCTAAGCCAAGCTACTGAAATCCTATTCTTCATTCTTCTTTTCTCCATCGTGCTTAAGCTCCGATTAAGTTAAGCATCGGAGGATTCCTCATCGGAGAATCCTCCGACGTGTAGATTTTTTTTTTTGTAGGTCTTCGGCACCCCATCCTCAACCAGCTTCCAGCGCCTTCTCAACAGCTACTCAACCTTGACGCAGCAATCATAATTAAATTATCATTTTATTCTTTTAGAGAATTAGGTGGATACACTGAAATTAAACCATGTTGCAATCCAATATAAGTGGCTAGAGGAATATCAATAAGACTCATTCAATAATATGATCCCCAAAGGGTTATTATAGGTAATGACATTGTTTAATAGGTTCCTTAATTTGTCAAGGATGATGTGGCAGTAATTAAAGTAAAGTAAGCAGAATGGATAATCTCGATTAATGAAAAAGGGAAAAATGGATTGGTTCCAACCAAACCTTGCACGGATGATCTTAACACTGGATGTTTTATGTTTGGCCAAGACAATTAATTGTATGCAATCGAGCTCCCCATTCTGCTTAACAACAAACAACCCCAGGACAAGAAAAAATTCCGCCAATGTCGAGAAAAACAATGAAGACGGATGGAGCAAAACTAAAAGAAGGAAAATCAAAGAAATTATCGGCGGTTTGAAGCTTGTGATATGACCCACTTCATGATTGACTCTATCGTGCTTGGGCTCTCTTGCCATTTTTTTGGCTTTTTTCCCTTTTTTTTTTCCTTTCTCTTCCTCGACTAAAATGCAGAGGAGTTACAATTAATAAAAGAAAGTTTGGCCTTCGATTTATAGATAAGAGGTGGTCGCCGAAGGAGCGCTGCTGCCATATGCCATTTGTTTGATATTTGGCCGTTGGTCGGCACGAAGAAACTGTCTGATACGAAATAGTTAGTTGACACTTGACACGTGTAGTTTAGTTACTGGTGGAGGAATTGGTTCTATATTTTCTGACTCGCGTTCCGACATATTCATTTCCGACAGAGTCCGAACCGCGGGCTGTCCCGGTTATGGTTCGCATGGATTACGGGAGGGGGGCGGGGGGGATGGAGCTGCAAACTTGATCGCACCAAGGATAAACACATAACTTTTATACGACACGCGTCTAATTCTGATTATTTTTCCAGAAAGGCTTTGCATCTGAAAGCAATTGCAACATATTCGTGTTACAGTCTGAAACTAGATAAAATACCATGTATTGGCTCACTGATTACAACTCCGACGCACTGGGATTTGGATTTTACAATGGCAAGTGGGTCCGTCCTGGGTTTAATGGTAGACCCGTACTAATTAACATGTAATTCTTCATGGTCATGAATCCTCTATGGTACATGTTTTATACCGGTGATGCATCATCATCAAATTTAACTTAGACCACTCATATTTAATCGTAGCTCGATTGAATTATGCGCGGGCAAGGTGTCTGTCTACACTTGCTACTAATTAGAAGTTAGAGCTCGGATGTAATTAGGAAGGTTACCATGGAAGGAGAGTTGTAGCTGTTTGGCAATTTCTAAGAATTTGAAACATAAATATTTAATTTATAGGCAAGAGTTAAAATAGTGATTCATAATCTAAGATTTCAGTACCAATTCATCGCAATGAATTAGTTTGGGGTAACCTTTTGAAACCCTGCTGAAATTTACATGCAAGCCCGAGCTCATATCGAATGGGCTATTTCTTAGGTGTCATTATGTGAAAACGAGAAAATTCCACCTGACGTCATCCAACCAGGACTAGACTCATTCCTTGTGCTATGAAAAATATGACGCCCTATTCTGAAAATTATCCCGTTAAAATGAGACCAGCGGGCCATTTTTCCGTCTCTTGTTACACTGTTAGTTGTATTGTGGTTTTGTATCTTGCTCTAAATTGAGCAAAATTTAAATCTCAAATGGTACAAGATTTTTTCTAATTTGAAATTTTTAATTTGCCGCAGCTCTAATCAAAGTACAAGGGTATAATCTCAAGAATCTCGTTGTCATTCATCAACAAATCTAAATCATGCTGCATCCAAATACGAGTTAAAATTAATATTGATCTAAGTGAATGAATCATGGCTACGGACAAGTAAAGAATATCATCAATGCATGTGTCGCGGAGACACAAGGGCGATCCTCTCAACACTTCAATATGTGAATCTGTTTATGGTATCGTCGCATTTGTATAATTACCACATAAGCTTGCTCATTTCTCCTAAACAACAGCCTTCACAATTCCACTCAGAACCTTACTTCCAGCATCCAACAACTACACCTTTATCGCCTTTATATTATATATATATATATACACACACAATATTATACACGATTATATGACACACAAGCATCAAGAAAGTACATCTTCATCAAGACATATAATAGTTCCTAGCAACAGCAGCAAGAGCGAAAGCCCTCTGGAAGATGCCGACTTATTAACCAGGGCCAGAGCATTGCAAGTAGGTAGCGTTCAAAACCTTAGCCCTCACCTTGCCCACCTCCTTCCCCTCGTACCCACTCAATCCATCGAGGCAAGTAAATCCTGGTCCGTGAGCGCTGCGCTGACCCACGTCTCCACATTGCTCATCTGACACTCGGACGTCCCACTCTCCAGCCGCCGGAGCTCCCCCAGCGAGCCGTTGAGCTCTGCCACTGCGTCGCCGAAGCACTTCCACGCAGTCCGCCACCGCTCGCCGGGCCCTCCCCCCTCTCACCATTTCACCATGCTTCATCTTCGCAAGGTACCGGCCGACACGCTTGGCCTCGGCCAGCGTAGCGGAGACCCCACGTACTGGTTAGGAAGGGTGGCAAAAGGAAGCAATGCAGAGGAAAATTAAGGATCTTAAAATATTACTCCTTGACATATTCTTTTTTTTTTTGCTATATTTAAGTCTACGTGTCTATATTTATAGATTTCTTGTATATTCTATTTCAACACGGAAAAATAAAATTCTTTACTTCACTCCGCATTCAACGCAGCAAGAGAAAGCAATGGGGAGAGAAATTATGATTCAGAAAAGAGTAAGATGTGGAGGTTTTTGGAGTGCATCTTGACGAAGTCTTCTTGCTGAGGCAAGAGCATAGGGCTCTTTTCCATGTGATGCGAGTGAGTTGCGTTGTGAAACAAGACTGCTTGAATTGATCTTATGGATTAATTTTGAGATCACGGATGCCAAGATAACAACCAGTTCTCATGGATATGAAATAGGGTTAGCAGGGTCACCTATGGGCAGCTACTTCAAGTAGCTTCTAATCAGTTTTGTATGGGTGATTGTGAGGATTGTTCGTTAGTTTAGCAACATTATGTTCGGGGAAGCAATGTGCAAGGTTAAATCTGGATGAAAATAATCAACCAGGGTGAAAAAGAGATTTTAACTCGGCTGGAGATGTTTGATGTGGTGAAATGGATGGCATTGAATTCCTTCTTAGTTGGCGAAACATTGGAAGGATTTTTCTTTTCCTTTTATGTAGGTTTAAATAAATTTTTTTACTGCTTAGGGCCTAGGGGAGGCGTTTGGTGATGTCTCATTTGAAAAAAAAAAAAAGGAAAAAGGAATTAATATGAAATCCAGCAAAGTTATGGAAGTCTCTTTGCAATGTGTAAATTGATTATATATCAAAAAAAAGAAATTAAACTCTAGAATCACTTTAATTCGCAATAAATGGAAAACAATTACCGACCTCTTTTTTTTTTTTTTTGGTAAAAAAAAATAATACTATTTGGCTGAACATGAATAAATGAATTAAATTAGGAATTTAACTTCCCTATATGATGATTCATTCATTTGATCTCTTCAGTCCATATTCTAATATTTTGCCTTTGCGAAACATTTGAATAATCTAAACATGCTGACAGTTGGCCTGCTAGCGAAGCCCTTGGCCGTGCATGAAAAAATCTAAGATTATATTTCTTTTCTATTAATCCTCCATATCTCAGTTTCCCGCAGTTTTCATGCATGATTTATGCGATAGAGTTCTGCCATTTATGCAATTTCGGATCTCATTAAAAGAAGTGACTGATTCTTTTGAGTATTTCATTTATATTTCTTTGTTAAACATCATATATAAAAGGAGTTTCCCTCTAATTTGGAAGTGGGTTTTTTTTTCCACTTGTCTAAATTGGAGGGAATTTCCTATTTTTTTTCAAAAAAGATTCGTGCAACAACTCTACATTCAATTTACCAAAAATATTAATTTTAAACAAAAAAAAATCTCATTTAAATGCTTCTCTAGCTATCAAAGTCCATTATTTTTCATGCTTCTTAATATATATATATATATATATATATATATATATATATATATATATATATATATTATTTTTCCAAATCTCTCCTTATGTTTAGTTGGGATCATGAGAGAAAAAATGAATGAGGTTGGAAGGATGGATGGCCTCCATCCACTATTTGGTTCAAAAAGAATGAAAAAATAAAATTCTTCATTCATCCTAGCCTACCAATTTGCATCCTTCTAAGATGCAAGGAATGATGGATGGGGCATCGATGGATGAATTTTTTTGCATAGACAAGATTACCTCTCATTAATTTTTTTTAACAAAAATATAATATTTCTTCAATTTTTCATTCATACTATTTATATATATATATATATTAATAATAATATATTATTAAATATTATTATTAATTATTTTAATTTTAGTAAATAATTTTGATAATTATAATTAAATAACTAAAATTATTTTTTATTTTTTTATTTTTATTTACTATTTTTAATTAATTATTTATATAATATTAATTAATTATTAAATTAAATTATAAATTAACTACATATTTGTATTATTAATAGAATTAATTTTAAATTTAATTATAAATTAAATAGTTATTTATATAATTAATTTATTAATAATTTAATTATAAGATTATTTATTAAATTAAATTAAACTAGTTGAAGATCCGTGCATTGCATGGAGTAGATAATTACGGTCTGTAACTATTAAAATTTTTTTATGATAAATATTCATAATAAATATTTTTTAGTTTTTTAATATTTTATTTATTTATTTATTTATTTTATAAAATAATATTTTATTTTATATTTTTTTTCTATTCTCATATCTTCTATGCGTCTATCGATACTGCTGTACCCTTCTATTGTCCCATCATGGCTCTTCTTTTTTTCAGTAAATATCGATTCTAATCATATTTTCATTTTCTCTCTTTTTTTCATATCTTCTCTGCATCCATCGATGCCGTTCCACCATCATTCTCCTTCTTTCTCGATAAATGCTAATCTTGATCATACTTTTCGACATCACCACTGAAAAAAGAGAGAAAAACTCTCTCTCTTCTTTTTTTTATAAAATAATATATTATTTTTTTTCTTTCATCCTGTTCTCATATCTTCATTGGTGCCGCCCCATCATGATTCTCCTTCTTTCTTGATAAATATCGATCCCAATCGTACCTCCATCCTCTCACTTCTTATATCTCCTCCAAACTTTCAAAGGCTATTAAATATAAAGATTTAACTTTCAAATCAATGAAGTGCTGTGCTTTATTTATGGATAATTTATTAAATTTGATCTGATCTGATAGATTGATTCAGATCTCGAAACATATTATTTTTTAAAAAATAATAAAAATATTATTTAAAAAAAATAAATTAGTATGTTATTATTTTTAAAATTAAAAAATAATATGCTATCTTTTAAAAATAATAATAAATTAATAATTTTTAAAAAATATTATTACTATTTTTATAATATTTTATTTTTAAAAATAATAATTTTTTAAAAAATATTTTTTTATCTATTATCTCTTTTTTATTTTTATTTTTAAAATATTATTTTTTAATTTTTAAAATACTATTTTATTATTAAATAAAAATAATATTTAAATTATTATATATAATAAAATAATAATCTATATGGTACAACTAAAATCATTTGAGATACTGAGATGGCAGTATCATAACACTCCTTCATAAAGTATTATTTTATATGTATATAATAGATAATAGATAAATTAGTATGCTATTATTTTTAAAAATAAAAAATGATATACTATTTTTTTAAAAATAATAATAAATTAATATTTTTAAGAATATAATAATAATAATAATAATTTATTTTTAAAAAAAATAATATTTTTTAAAATATTTTCATCTCTTATCCCTTTTATACTTTTATTTTTAAAATATATTTTTTTAATTTTTAAAATACTACTTTATTATTATTTAAAAATAATATTTTAAATTATTATAAATAATAAAATAATAATCCATATGGTACAACTAAAATTATTTGAGATGCTGAGGTGGCAACACCATAATACTCTTCCATAGAGTATTATTTTATATATATACTAGTCAAAGATCTACGCGTTGCGCAAGATGGATAATTATGACTATAATTATTAAATTTTTTTAATAATAAATATTTATAATAAATATTCTATAATTTTTTAAAATATTTTATTTTTTTAATTTATTATATATATAATTTTTTTTATTATTTTATAAAATAATATATTTTTTATTTTTTTCTATTCTCATATCTTCTACATGCCCATCGGTACCGCTGCACCTCCTTATTATCCCACTACGGCTTTTGTTCTCTTTCGATAAATACCGATCCTGATCGTACCCCATTCTCTGCACCTATTGGTTCCACCATAGCCCTCCTTCTCTCTCGATAAATATCGATCTCGATCGCATCTCCACCCCTCACTTCTTCTCATATCTTCTCCAAACTTTCGGAAGTTATTAAATATAGAAATTTAGCTTTTAAATTGATAGAATATTATGCTCTATTTATGGATAATTTATTAGATTTGATCTGATCTGATCCGATCAGTAAAAAATGATATACTATTAAAATAAATTATTTTTTAAAATAATATTATGCTTTTAAATTTTTTATTTTTAAATAATAAAAATATTATTTTTTTAAAAATAAATTAGTATATTATTATTTTTAAAATTTAAAAATGATATGCTATCTTTTTAAAATAATAATAAATTAGTATTTTTAAAAATATTATTATTATTTTTATAATATTTTATTTTTTTAACATAATAATTTTTTAAAAATATTTTTTATCTCTTATCCCTTTTCTACTTAATTTTTAAAATATTATTTTTTTAATTTTTAAAATACTACTTTATTATTATTTAAAAATAATATTTTAAATTATTATAAATAATAAAATAATAATCCATATGGTACAACTAAAATTATTTGAGATGCTGAGGTGGCAACACCATAATACTCTTCCATAGAGTATTATTTTATATATATACTAGTCAAAGATCTACGCGTTGCGCAAGATGGATAATTATGACTGTAATTATTAAATTTTTTTAATAATAAATATTTATAATAAATATTCTATAATTTTTTAAAATATTTTATTTTTTTAATTTATTATATATATAAATTTTTTTATTATTTTATAAAATAATATATTTTTTATTTTTTTCTATTCTCATATCTTCTACATGCCCATCGGTACCACTGCACCTCCTTATTATCTCACTACGGCTTTTGTTCTCTTTCGATAAATACCGATCCTGATCGTACCCCATTCTCTGCACCTATTGGTTCCACCATAGCCCTCCTTCTCTCTCGATAAATATCGATCTCGATCGCATCTCCACCCCTCACTTCTTCTCATATCTTCTCCAAACTTTCGGAAGTTATTAAATATAGAAATTTAGCTTTTAAATTGATAGAATATTATGCTCTATTTATGGATAATTTATTAGATTTGATCTGATCTGATCCGATCAGTAAAAAATGATATACTATTAAAATAAATTATTTTTTAAAATAATATTATGCTTTTAAATTTTTTATTTTTAAATAATAAAAATATTATTTTTTTAAAAATAAATTAGTATATTATTATTTTTAAAATTTAAAAATGATATGCTATCTTTTTAAAATAATAATAAATTAGTATTTTTAAAAATATTATTATTATTTTTATAATATTTTATTTTTTTAACATAATAATTTTTTAAAAATATTTTTTATCTCTTATCCCTTTTCTACTTAATTTTTAAAATATTATTTTTTAAATTTTTTAAATACTACTTTATTATTATTTAAAAATAATATTTAAATTATTATAAATAATAAAATAATAATCTACATGGCACAACTAAAATCATATGAGATGCTGAGGTGGCAATACCACAATACTTCTCTATAGAGTATTATATATATATATATATATATATATATTATAGATAATAGATTAAAATTAAATATTTATATAATTTTTATATACTTATCGGTTATAATGATTATAAGTTTATATATTATTTACTTATTTAGTATAAATTAATATTATAAATTAATAATAATAATATTTTTTTTAAAAATAGTTTAATAAAAATAATATATAAATATCATTCTTTTTTTTAAATTTTTTTTATATCGAATGGAGAAAAAAATTATTTTTATCTATTTTTTTAATGTTCCACTAAATATATAAAACCATCCCCTTCATCCATTCTTTCTTTTTTAATCATCTTTTTTTCAACCCATCTTTCGTAACGAGTCGAGTCCCCGGACCAGAACGGAACTGAAAGCCGGAGCCGAACCCAACATGCGCTTGGACCGGGACGGCTTTGGTTTTCTCCTGTCAGAACCGAACCGTGCTTTATCGCGCGGTGGGTTCGGTCTGGCGGGTTCGGATCGAAATCCGTCGTCTCCGTCATATCCTTAAATCCCTACGCCGCAAAACCCTCGACCATCGTCTCCCAGCCCCTTCCCATCCTGCGGAGCATCTCCGGGCTGTTCTCCGTGGTCAAAGGAGAAAGGCATCGAAATTTTCTGCTGAATATGGCTCGCTTCAAGAATGTAAGTCTTCGACCAGTCTCTTCTCTCCCCTCGTCCCACTGAAACTTTTCTTCTTCTTATTATCCCTCCCTTCGCTAAATATATTGAATCGCAGAAGAAGAATAAGAAGGTGGTCGCCAAGTCCGCAGTGGTGAAGAAGCAGCCGAACGTGGATCAGGTCACCGGCGATAAGATCCCCAAGAGCTTCGTCTTCTCCAGGGGCAAGCTTCCCGCCCCTCTCAAACAGCTCGAATTGGACCTTCGAAAGGTCATGCTCCCCTACACCGCCCTCAAATTAAGGGTATGTCCCTCTCTCCTTTTTAGTTTCTTCTTGAGATTTCCTTACCGTGAGTTGTAGCCAATTTTGTTTAATAAATTTGGCAGGAGAAGAAAAGAAATAACCTAAAGGACTTCTTGAACGTTGCTGGACCGATAGGCGTCACTCATTTCCTGATGCTATCGAATCCAAAAAGCATTCCCCATTTGCGCGTCGCGAGGACGCCTCAAGGCCCGACGCTTACCTTTGAAATCCATGAGTATGCGCTCGCAGCCGATATTGCTCGGTCCCAGGCTCGTCCGAGATGCCCCCAAGAACTCTTCAAGAACTCACCTTTGGTAATTTCCTGTCAATTATTACAACTTTTCGACGATGGTAATTTGTTACTTTTTAGCTTATTTGTTGGTTATATATCAGCCCAATTTGTGATTTTTTTTTTGCCTTGATATTGATTATATTTCTCACAGATTGTACTTTCTGGCTTTGGGGGTGGAGGTCAACATTTGAAGCTCACCACTATTATGTTTCAGAATATATTTCCAGCTATTGATATAAATACTGTGAGTGACGTTACCATATTGGGTACTTCTTTAATTCTTCTTTTTGGGGACCACATCTTGAGGTCTTTGGAGGTATCTGTCATTCTTTTGTGCATTGCAGGTGAACCTCTCAGCATGTCAGAGGATCGTGTTGTTGAATTACAACAGTGAGACAAAGCTTATTGATTTTCGGCATTATTCCATCAGGTTGCAACCAGTTGGTGTCTCTCGTAGGATAAGAAAATTTGTGCAGAACCATCAAGTACCAGATTTGAGGGGTCTTCAGGATGTTAGCGACTTTGTGACCAAGTAAGAATCTGACTCATCATTTATTTTTCCCGTATGACTTCTAAGAACATCGATATGTTGAACAAGGATGGATGGAAAATAAATGTTTAGTAAGTCGTTGATTAACCAAAGATACATCAAACTTCTCATACCATAATGCCCTTTTAATGCCTTGTGATCGTGCTTATTTATTATCTTGTGTGCTGTAGTTGTTTATAACCATATTAACATGATAAAACTGTGAGTAGGATTGCCATGTTGATTCAACCCTTATATCCCAAGAAATCATTGAAAACATATTGAAGGAAAATGATCTGTAGTTGAATGTGCTGAAAAAGAGGGCAGGCCTTATTGCAACGGTAAAGTTTCTCCATTGTGACCTGGGTGTTGTGGCGTTGAAACATAGAAATAGCTTCTCTGCATGCGGGTGTAAGGTTATGTACATCTTACCCTCCCAAACCCTGCAATGGTGGGATCCTTGTGCCACAGGCTGCCTTTTTTTAGCTGAATGTGCTGAAAGAAAAGATCTTTAGGTTCATTGTGTGCCATGAAGGCTAAAGGTTGTTATAGAAATGGTTTAGATATGTATTGAAGTTTCTGAAATGAACCTTGGATTTTTTTGATCTTAATTTACAAGAACTCCAAGTCAATGCTAGTATCTTTTTCTTCCAAGTCTGCTTCAATTGGTTTTGCCCTATTACCTTTGAATCTAAATATATTGAAGGTGGTACTTTATATTTTCTTCAAAATGTTGTTCTTGACCATGATAAGGATATTCTACATCAATCTATTTGTTGATCAAATCAAATGTGTGCATGTTCCCATCACCTCTGAAGGGCTGGTTATGGATCAGAAAGTGAAGCAGATGAAGAAGCAGCAACAGTAAGTCTGGCAAGCGATCTTGGTAGGGTAAACCGTGCATCTGCCAAAAGTGCTATCAAGCTTCAGGAGATTGGACCTAGGATGACAATTCGTTTAGTTAAAATTGAGGAAGGGTTATGCTCTGGAGGTGTCATATTTACTGAATTTGGTAAGTTAATCTAATCTTAATCTTAATTGATATATGAAACTATAAAAGTTAATGCATTTTGGTTATTATTTGTCCAACATTATTAAATTATAATGAATTTCTAAATTGTTTTGACCAGTAATGATCCGCCCCTTCCTAATACACTGTTTAGATGCTTTTTGTTTGTTACACGCTTATCAAAGTTGTCAATGGTTCAAGGTGCACTAAGGCTCTAAGGTTTCTTGGAGCCTAGGTGCAAGATGCAATGCAAGGCACATGCCTTGATGAAGTGAAGTGCAAAAATATCAGCATAGATATAAATAATAATGAATACATGATTGTAAACACATTTAACAATGAATTATCAATTTATGAATACAAATGAGATTCTGATCGACCAGCAATAAGGGATGGAAGAAGTGTCCCTTCCCCTGTTTCACATTGGTCGGCAGCAAGGGATGGAAGAAGAAGTCAATTTATGAACACATATACAAATAAGGATCATTAGGCAATGGGATTTCTGATGGACCAAGAGCAGGGGATGAAAGAAGAAGAAGAGCGCCCTTTCTCCTTTTTCTGATGGAAAAAGAAGGATGAGGGAGAAGAGAATGAGGGAAAGAGGAAGAGCAATGACAGCAACCATGGAAGAAGAAGAAGAAGTAGAAGAGGAGGAGGAGGAGGAAGAAGAGGAAGAAGAAGGAAACGGAGAAGGACAAGGACAAGGAGAAGAAGGAGAAGAGGGAGAAGGGGAAGAAGGAGAAGCAAAAGGAGAGGGTGAAGGAGAAAGAGCAGGAGGAGGAGGAGGAGGAGGAGAAAAGAGGAAGAAGAAGAAGAGGAGGAGGAGGATGAGGAGGTCAGAAGTCCTAGATTCCAAGACAGTCCATAAATGCTAGAACTATTACTATGACATGCTTGGGTACAATCTTAATCTGTATCAAGTTGGTTGTGCCTAAATGCTAATATTAAGAATATACATGTGGCAAGTTTTCTATAGATAATGCTCCTTAAGAAGTAAATGCTAGAACTATTACTATAACATGCTTGGGTACAATCTTCTTCTATATTGTGTTGGTTGTGCCTACATGCTAATTCTAGCAATATGCATGTGGTTGTTTGTATAGGTGCCAATTTTATATAGATAATGCTCCTTAAGAAGTGATATTTTGGGTTCCTTGGTGTTGTACAAGTATCCAAGATCTTCGTAATGCATAACTGATATGGGATTAAAAACATGCTTGCATGGTATTCACATACTCCCTACTTTAAGCCCTGGTATTCTTGCCAAGTTAAGGGTCCAAATCTAATCAAATCCAAATCCAATCATAAACATCCCTGCACCTGTATAGTGGCTAATTTTCTATAGATAATGCTACTTAAGAAGTGATATTTTGGGTTCCTTGGCCTTGTACATCTCCCTAGTCCGCAACCAATGTGGGTTTAAAAATATGCCTACACGGGTTTTCATATACTCTCATCATTTAAGCTCTAGCATTCTTGTTAAGTTGAGAGCCCAAATTTAATGAAATTCAAATCTAATCATAAATACTGCAAATTGGCCCATGGTTTCACTGGAAAGTGCCCGTGCTGCAGTCTCCCCTTTTCCGCATAGGTCATGAGCTGGGTCCATTCTAATACCATTTGTAATGACTCAAAACCTTATCTAATTAGTTGAAAAGTCATATTTTAGATTCTATGGTTCTTTATAAGTATTCAAGGTCTTTCCAGCATACAACTGATGTGGGACTAAACACATGCCTGCCATGAATCCTTTGGTTGAGGAATTCTCAGCACTCTTGGCTCCCCTATATACATTTTTATAATTCAAAATCACATGGCTCCCTATTTGAATACAATAAAAAAATGGCTGGTCTGATTGAACCATAAGGTCCTTGCTACCTTTTAGCATATGATCTTTCCTGGTTCGTCAACTATTAGTACGGAAATTCTATTTCTGGTTTTCATCATTTTATTTTGATTTTTGGGCTTCTGATTCTGTAGCTGGTTTACATCTAAGTGAGAAGTCTTTAACATCTATCATGTTGTTATGGTTGTCACAAACTAAAAGGTCAGTACCTACCGAAAGCTGTCTAATGTCTTGTTACAGCTGATCTTGAAGAATGGGTCCACTTAACTTGCATGATGTTTTTCGGGCAGATCAGAAAACTTTTCTGTTAAATGGAGGTCTTCCTCTGCTGCCTTAGGTTTAGGGAAGACATTGCTGCTGGGGTTTTTTTGTGCCTCTTAGGTTAGTTTCCCAGAATTGGGTATTTGGGTCCTTGAGTCATCCTTTTATTTCCCTTGAGTGGTAGGCATCCATTTCTGTAGCCCCAAGTCATCACAGAGCATAAGTGCCAGTGCAAGAACCAAGACTTCTTGGGATATCTCTGATATTTATCCTATGAAGAGTTCATCTTGATCATGATAATTTGATCTGAGACCATTTAGAAGATCTTCCATTGATGTTTTTGTCACCACTCCTTGTGCACAAGACTATCAGAAGCCGGAGGTTTATCCCTGCGTAGGAGCAAGTTTACTTGGGTCTCAGAAATAAGTGCATCTGTCATAATAATTAGTTGTCTCATTAAAGAACCAGCATCGGCCAAACTTGCAGGTGACAAGCCTATTACCAAGTGCCTTGATTTAGTGTTGTAGGTCACTAAGCATTTACAAGGGCATGGTGTGTTGTCTATAGGAATCACCTCTGCAATGATATACTCCAGCACAACATTCCATAAATGTGGGAATGGTGTCAATCCGGTGCACATGCAAGAGGTTTTGTAAGTATTAGGCTCCTTCCACAGAAGTCTATAATGTATTATGTTCTGGACCACATTAACACATATAATGTACTATCAAACTTGGCCATGAAAACTCACCAATCACAGGATGTCCAAACCTCCCCAGTCTCTTGGTGCCTCTCTCAGTCCACAAGGTGAATTTTCCTTTTCTCAGAGTGCAACTTATATAAATGTTTTGATAATTGAAGTGAAGGAGATGAACTATCCGAGAATGATATTTAATGCACCTTGAGCGCCATTATATGACCCACTGTGAAGAGACATATCTTTCTCCAACCACTTCATGGAGCAAAAAAGCAGGGTTGAGCAGTGCAATTTACACAAAAAATTATTTCTACATGAGTAATGATGAAGCATTGAAAGACTGGCCAGAATGAAGTCTGCTCTGTATGGCTATCAGTGTCACTTGTCTCTCTTGTGGGATATTTGAAAAGAGAAAAAAGTGGAAGATATGTTAATGTCTTTTTTGTGTGATCAATCTGAACAACTAAATTTGCTATTTACCATTGAATAGTTATAATTTAGTCATTTTTTTTAAGGGTTACGTTAAGAAATTTATCCTTGCCAACATTTCACAATGAAATCCTTGAAGCTGTGTGCTCAGTAATGCTCAATCTGCTAGCAAATTTGATAAAAAGTGTAGTGAGATGCTTCCCTACTAAAACATAAGCTATGTAAATTGGACGCCTGATCTGCTGTGGAGCTTCCATCTCTCATAAAAAGCTCTATTGAATCAATCATGTCCGGTTTGATTTGACCTCGTGTTATCATTTTTTCATGGATAACACAAGTTTACATGCTTTTGAGTGCAATGATGAGTTCATTGCAGAAAGCAGATTATTTCACTCCTTTTGCACTTTAACCATATATGCAGCATGTAAGCAGATGCAATATATATATATATATATATATATATATATATATATATATATATATATATATATATATATATATATATATATATATTCAAAAAGTAAGGTTCTGTTCCATGCTTTGCATTGTAATGTTTTATTCTTCTTCTAAAGTAGATTTTTTTTAGCTCATTTTTGAAGAATAATTATACTATGCAGCATCAACTGTGCTCACTTGATTCTCTACTTCAGCATTTTTTTTTATTTGCTGATTTTTATGTAGTTTTCCCTGCTTTGATTTCTTAAAGGGAAGGAAGCTGCTGAAGCAAATCAAGAAGTGGACGAAGCACAAGAAGAAGAATAGTTTCGTTGACGGGCCATCTTTGCAGATCAATGAATATTATGAGGGGTGCCTGAGTAACTCAGTATCCAGAATGTAACAAAACCTCACGATGAGCCAGCTGAGCCATCCATTTGTGATATACCAACATAAAGATGTTTCCTTCATTTGAAGGAAGATTCAGTGTGTGCTTCATTGCTTTTCTTGGTGGAAAGATATGCTGGGCAAAAAGAAACATATGCTGCAAAAAAATCCTTGTGGGTGTTTTCGGTCATTTTATTCACTTTTAGGTGCTGAAGGAGAGGTTTTTTCAACTGTAGGAAGAGAGGCTCAGAAAGCAGATGGCATTAGGTCCTTTTGGTGCACCTATTATGGCTTTAGAACACTGATAGTAAACTTTTTATTGTTCACAAGTTTTGCTTGCTGATTGATATTTTAATGCATGACATCATAGGAAGCTTGTCAAGTGCTGGCATATTTTCTGCATGATAAAACGCTGCTTACAACCTTTCGACGATATGGATGCTTTGTTCTGTTAAACGTGCTCATGTAGGTGGATGTCTTAAGCACATTGTTGTTTTGATTTCTTTGAGAATAACTGTTACTTTGATTTCAACCAGCTGAAATGGCCTGTTAAACAAAATTTCCAACTGGTGATGGCCATATCTGGTTGACAAGCTAATCACGAGGCCAACATATTGCTTTATTTTTTTCCCCCGATGAGAAGCCAAATGGCCAGGTTACATCTTATGAAACAAATATTTGGGGTATGTCAGCAGGAAATTGAAATTATACATGTTGTTCCTTGGAGTTGATAGTCTTGCTAAGAGAATAAATATTCTTATGACGTCTTCTGAAGCAGATAATTGATTTGGTAAATTAATAATCACTTTGAATTGATTTTGTAAATTAATAAATATTTTGTAAGATAAACTGGAAATTATCTTAATGGTCATTCCTCTTGATCTGCCAACTGGAGGTGTAGGTTTTGGATGGTGCCTCTCCAAAAATTTGAATCTAAATGATTATAATATGAATATTTTTTAAAAAATATTTTAATTAGTAATGCTGTATTATAAGAGAGGTTTTTTTTTTTTTTTTTTTTAAACTCGTCCCGACTCTTTGGCAAAAAAAGGAGGGCAAAAGAACTCAGCTTGACGGCACGGTGACTTTACTCTCCACGCAGGTTACTCAGCAGCCGAGTGACTGTTAGAACTTTGAAATTGCTATCAGCCTTTAAAAAAAAAGAAAAAAGAAAAAAAAATCTGCGACAGTCTGAAGTCCTCTCCTTTGCGCTTTAACTTTTCTGTTCGGGGGGGAGAGCAAAATCGGGATGGAATGTATGATCCAAGCGCCATCTTTCATCTTGGCAGACACCGACTGCTCTAAGGTTCTTGGAGTCCCTCTCTTCCATCTTCCCTCCTTTAAGTGTATCGTTCTTATCTCTAAATTCTTTTCCAAAATCATCAATCTTATTCACCCTCTTTTTTGCTAACGAGTATTATCCATTGTTATTGGTAACAAAATTTAACTCACATTGCTTGGTCACCTGTTTGGAAGAAAACCACAGACTTCTTTTTAATTTTTTTTTTTCCTTCTTGTTTTCCTTTTCTCAACATACATGTAATGATCTAACAGGGCAATGAGATTTTCTTACTCTACACTATTCTATCACTGCATTGAAGGGAAAAGTAGCCAAAAGAAATCCTCAAGTAACAAGTATCAACCATTCCAATCAAAATTAGTAGAGTGTTGATGTTTGTTACATAGCCAGTTAAACAAGTATTCACAAGGTAGGCTTTAGTATAACGAAGCAGAGCATGTCGAGGTTAATATCATCATAGCAGCAATCATCATATATTATTAGTCTGATGAAATGAAGATTTTTCTCGCTCAAGAAGCAGAGGCATGAGAACAAGTTTTAACTCGTCTTTTTGTCAACAACAAAAGCGTTCTTTTTCAACATATCCTTCAGACATACAAATAACTGCATGTTTCAAGCTTCAACCATGATACACATATAATCAAGGCTTAATAAATGTACTTGCTCATTATTCATCAACAACAAAACATTTTATTTCATGATACAACCTTGTGACTTTGTTTCTACTTACACTCATTATAATTGCTGGTCGTGAATCACATTATTTTGGTCTTGTGAACTGAATTAACTTACGGTATCCTATCCTTTTTACATTCTCTCTGCCTAGTTGTTATGAAACATGTATAACCTTTAGCTTCCATATGCATTGTTCTAGTGTCCTTTAGAGAGGAATCCAGCCCTGTCATTCATGTGTAAAACAGGGTAAGAAACTAAGAACATTGGCAAGATACACTATGGAAGTTTCATTTGACAGTGCTATGTGGCTTGCTTAACATACCTTTATCAATCCAGTTTCACTACCACAAAAAATAATATCATTTGCTGTTAGGAGGCTTGTTATCTTGCTACCTGCTGATAATCTACCTACTTTCTGCTGCGTTCCTCTCAACCAGATCTGTTGCAAATAACCTCGTCTGATGATACCCATCCAAGCAGCAAGTATATGGCAAGATTCATATTAAGATATTTTCAATAACCAAACTTGACAATCACCTGAATTATACTTGGGGATGAGCTGCAGTTCAAGTAAATGAAGTCTTCCACCACTGACATTAGTTGCACATTTGTTCCCCTTTCCATTGCAATTGAAACTTGAAGTCGGCAATGCTTTCTCCATTCCTGAGTTTTTCTCAGATTAAATTAGTTGATTGCATCCATCCTTTACTGTTCATATGATATATAATACATACCTTCATACTATATCCTTCAACAACCGTGCCTCCACAGTAAACCCATCCTTTATATGGCAGAATAGAGTTTAATGATTTATTTTGCAATCTCCAGCTTTTTGTAGGTGGTCTGATCTCTGTCTTATTGTCTTCCATTATATCTACCTCCTGAAGAAAATTTATTTCAGTTGGTGCCTTTTGATGAAAAAAAAGGCTTGGATGAAACTAATGAAAACAATTCTTATATGCCATATATGATTTCCTATGTAGTCCAAACATCAAACTAACCTGTATGCTTGAATCTGCGCACCCAAGGTAGATTTTGCCCTGGATTACTCTTAGGCATTTAACATGCTTATTCTTGCATGTAGTCTGGATGCTCCTTGATGCATGGCACACCTATAAAACATTCTAATATGATGTTAATTTGCATTTCTCAATCATGATAGAGTGAAGCACATTTTTAAAGACCAATCATTCAAGGGTACAAAAACAAAGAGATTTTTTGCAAACGACATGCAACATTTTGTTGAAATTATATATAATCTTACCTTATCACCATTTACATATTGAGATGATTATGCACTTCTGTTAGACCTTCATCGATCCCAAATAACCATGTTCCCTGGTTAAGTTAACCAAGGATGGCAAACGAATATTCTATCCCTAGAAAAGGGACGTAGAAAAAAGAAATGGAAGAAAAGCTCTCACTAATTCAATTCTAAACCCCCAAAACTACTCAATTGTAAGCCTGCCTCTTTGTTTCACTCTTCCTCTCCTCCAAACCCTAGCTTGAGACCCTAGATTGATCAATCAATTGATGAGGGTTGCGGCATTGTCTTCAATTAGGCTCACTAGGTTGACTTGGATGGGCCAAAATCTTGGCCATGACATTGCAAGAACAGGCCCCAATCTCCATCTACAACTGCAAGGCCTCCCCATCACCATTCACCACTCTACCTGCAACTTCGTCCTCTCCATTTCCTATCCTTGCTCTATCATCATCCTCGTCATAGACGGCAACCTTGTGAAGCATACCATTGTTGCCCTTCCAATTCATGAACCCTGATGGCACCATCATTGATGTTGGAATCAACTGGTTATAAGAACGTTGAGCACCACCTCCTTGACGTCATTGCTTTCATATAGATACAGCTTGCAGCCTTCTCTGCCTCATCACAAGCATCTCTTGTTGTGAATATGATCCCTCCCTCATGCTTGGTAACCACATCTAGGCCTATCACAATGTCCATTACCTCCTTGCCCATGTCGCCTATTAGGTTCAAGATGGCCTATCTCACCTTTGTCAATGTGGGTGACACAGGCAACTTCATCACGATAGACCACAATGACATCGAGTACAATGATAAGATCTTTGCCAAGATGTCTTTGGCAACATTAGTGGTCATTCTAACCATGAGCTCAAGAGCTTCCTCATCAAAATCACAACCGATATCTTCAAGCTCTATCCCAATGACTAGAGGGAGGGTGAGCTTGTGGATAGGATCCTCAACAAAATCAAGATAAGGGGACCAAGAAGTAGTGGACTAGGATGCTGCGAAGCCCTTAATCATCACCTACAAGATCGCTACATCCCTAGATTATCACTACCATAGCAGATTAAAGATAGGGAGGTTCCTAAAGGGGTATTTGACTTGGTCGGTATTGGTGGCAAGGCCTCAATAAGGTCCTTAATTTGGATGATTAATTAGCAAGAAACATCTAATTGATGATGTCCCTTAGGCTATGTATGCCTCCAAGACCTTTAGCTATGCCCAAGGTTTGAACTTGCTTCGGACGAAGAGCGAGAAGAAGGGGTGGAACCTCAATCTCAGGGAGTTGGTGAGGATTTGGAAGGTGCTGAAGAACTACAGCACTAGAAATGTAAGATGAGAAAGAAAGGAGAAAGAAAAAAAAAAAGGAACATTTGGGAAGAGGGATAATTTCATCTCCTAATTTATAACAATTACACAAATGTTTAAGAAAATGACTTTCTCTTAATCTGTTAAAGTCAATGTAACCCAAGGTGCTTTTTTGCGAAAAAAATCATTATTTTTTGGGTTGATTTGTACACAGTGATAAGAAAAAGTTTTATGTGTAATTTCAATAAAATGCTTCTGTGTGATTTGCAAAAAACTCAAAAACAAAACTTCTATGCATGTGGATGTTACCACTATCTTACCCTGGAGCTTGAATCTAATGATTGCAGTATCCCTGTCATTCCAAGTTTATACTTAAGTAGCACTTAGAATAGGCTGACTCTTACCTTGAGACCATTGCTCTGTGTAACCATAAGAATTTTGTCACCACAAGTGTCTACTTTTTGAATGGGATCCTTCATCTCTATAACTTCAACACATTCTAATTTCCTTTGTATCATTTTCCAAACCTGTAAAATGAAGAAGAGCTTTTTGTTACTAGTCTTTTTTTGTAACAATAAATGATCCTTTGGCTTTCTATTTGATGATCAGTTACCCTGACAGTTTTATCAGAGGATCCACTTAAGAGGCTATCCCCTGGTTCAAAAAGTGTAAAGCAGGTTACAGGCCTTTTGTGCTCCTTGACCTCCAATACGAACATTGCTCTTTGTCCCTTGATGTCCCATACCTGATTTGATTGATCAAATATGTTAGAGTTTCATATGTTGATAGGCATTATAAGTTGAATTACTTTAGCTGAATGTAACCACAAATGAAATTTCTTGTTTCTTATTTTGAAAAAGTAGCAAATGTTGTTGGCGTAAAAAATGTCTAGCTGGTATCATGCTTGATACAATTTGTCATCATTTTGAAATAATAAATTTGGATTTTTTTTCTTTGTTTTACAAGGCGGCATTTTAATATTAATAAGATTATATGTCTGCTTCTGGTCAAATCTTTCATTGTGCAACGCTGCATATGGCAAATTATTCTTCCATCCTTGTGGTATTTGGGAATATGTGATCGTGCAAAGTAAATCTGAAATTGTCAAAAATGATGGCTACATGATGTTTTGTCTCAAATAAATCCTTACCTTAATTGAGCCATCCGAGTATCCGGCACAAAGCTGTCCTTTATAGAAAATAAGAGCAGTTGCTGCTCCACTTCCAAGATGATCTACTTCTAGAATTTGTGTATGCACACAAGACACATGCTGCAATTGCCATCATTATTATATGGTCGATGTGCATCAGTGAGTCAATGTCATAAATTCTTATTACAGATTAATAAAAGCAAATGAATCTTTATCTAATATTTGAAGAAAGAGTAAGGTGAAGAGGAAAATTGCTGGTACCATTATAGTTCCTTATAATGTGAAATGAGACTATTGGTTTCATGGCACACATCAAGATATATTTTTGACCTAAAAATATATGTTTTAAGAACTTCATAGTAATTGGCAGATTAATCTGTGCCTCAGAGGACATTAATAAGGGTATGCTGATAATGTTGTAACAATAACTATAAAACATGAGAATCATACTTATATATATGATCTTCAAACAAATATCAGTTAAGAGTTCCACCATTACCCTTTTTGAGTATGTTGGCACCCTACTAGGTACTGCCCTGCTAGTGTCCTGCGCTCTTGCTACTGTACAATTATCCTTCCACAAGTTAAGAAGTCAATTATGAATTAATTTTGCTATATGAATTTTCTAGGTTTTATCTACATTTATAATTTGTGGATAAGATTGTCTTTATCAAGAATGGCACAAATTCTTTGTATTCTGAGCAAGATTATAAATCCTACGGTATGGAGATGTCTCAGTTTCTCCATGAAACAGGACATTTTGTTGTCCCATCCTATCCCCACAACAGTCCCGATCATGCATCCCTATTGATATCCTCTATCTCTCTCCCTTCTTTCTTTTTTTCTTTTCTTTCCTTCTTTTTTTCTTGTATTCTACCTTTCCTTTTTCTTTTCTTCTCTTCTCTCTCTTTCTTTTTTTCATTTTTCTTCTTCTTTCCTTTCACTTTTTCTTTTTTTCATCTTTCCTTCCTTTCCTTCTTTCCTTTTTCTCCTTCCCTCCCCACTTGGATGGGTTTTGGAGTCTCAAACCTATCTCAGTCTTATTTTCTCACAAGAACATGACAAAACGACCCAGATGCCCCCATCCCACCAGGACATAGAACCTTGATTCTAAGTATTGTTATAGGCATCCATTGGATAGTTGAAGGCTTGAAACTGATATTAGTGAAAATAATTTGAAAGGGAAGTTCAACATGCTTTTCAAATGTGATATTCAAATTTCTGTGGTTTCAATGCACAAGTACTGTAATGCTTTCAAGTTCTAATAAAACTTGATATTGTAAAAATGGTGAATTAAATCAAAATTTCTTTGACCTCTTATTGGATCTAGAACAAGCTAATCTAAGTAGGCTGTTCTTGAATAAGTTAAAATCTTTTTGCTGGATCAGTTAACTCATGAAAACTAAATTGTCCTCAGAGTTAGCTATGCTTGCTCCAACACCATTGACTAATTCTAACCAAACTATCAATTTCAGGAAGTATTTTTCATGTTGCTTTGTTCCTACTTGTACTAACTGGGAACTGGCCATATTTCCATGTCTAGTGCTCATAATTTGAGGTAATTGTATTTGCATCACAAATTACAATTTAATTGTAAGATAAAGGTATCTTCAGATCTCACTTTGTTGTCATCAGTTGACCTATGAACTTAGCTTTAGCTACTATAAACATTCTAACTTTTTTTACACTCTTGTGATTCTGTTGGGGGTTGTAAGTAGTATGCCAACTATTAGATTGTAAAGGTAAATTACTATAATTACCCTCATTAATTTAAACAGCTTTTATTCTTTAGCAGCAGTATTATGTGTTAAGGAATTTATTTGGCTTTCTTGAACCACTGCATTCGATTTTCAAGTACTTATGATAATAGTCACAAACTTTGTCCCTACTTCAAACCTACAGAGTTTGCTGGGAATTGGCACCCATAGAAGTCCATATGAAAGAACTTTTTAGTTGTCTTTGAAAATACTTTTAGACCTCCATATCTACATGAAACCTGAGAAGTATAACATGTTTCAAGAGGTTAGAAATGGGGTCTATATGGAAGGATCAGAACCTCTTGGCAACAGTTAATAGTTTTGCTTCACTTGCTTAAAGGACCTAATACATCCTTAATGTTTGTTAGTAGCAGGAGAGGAATTTGAATCAATTTGTTTCACCTAACTTTCTTGCACATATATGAAGTTAAAACTTATAGTGGCAAGGTCACAGTTTGAAATGCAATTATCAGACCATTACAGCACATCATCTGCGGCCCTACTGCTGTATAACTGTCATCTCACAGTGTTTTTTTATTAACTTTGCTGACAAAATTAGAAACATAATCTCATCACATATATGTAACACTTGGCAAAAAAATGAACTGGCAACAGAACTCACTGGTTTGGTAGGAAGAAAATAATCAGTAACTTTTAGTAATTCCTCAGCCATCCATGTGTAACCTGAGAGACGTCTAAGCGATTCTCGTAAACCTTCTGAGAAGTTCATTAATTTCTGCTTTCCTGCATGCAGAGAAAAATCCAGCGACACAGTTTCACATGGAAAAAAGATATGCTTCATCCAAACAAAAGCATGATCATTTGAATCACCAAGATGACATTTAAAATTTTCAAAGGGATCAAATTTAGATGTATAAGATTTCAAAGGCATTTTGTTGTATTAACTAAGTTGATCTTATTAGTCCTATCAAATCAATACTCGACTCAAAATTTTTTTCTGTTGGTTTTGGTGGGGGCGGGGTATTAACTCTCATAGAATCTAACACTATTAAAATGACCTAAGAGGAAGAACGTTTGAAAACTACATCCTAAATAGGAGGTTTGTGCTTCTTGCTTTAAACTTTAAGAAAATATGTAAATATCACCATAATAATCCAGAACTATTTGTTTTATTAGATTTTTTTTTTTTTTTTTTCAGAATCAGAAGCATTTTTTTCTCAGAACAACTGAGTTAATGGGACTTTGCTACTAATTTGTGTATGACGGGTCTAAAACTGTAAGACATTGTATTACCTTTACCGGATGTGTAATTATACACAGAAAGACATGCCAGAATTCGCTCATCAAGCCCTGACCCTGGATGGAGGAATTGTGTTATTTCACTTAACAAAATCTCACAGGCATAATATCTGATTCTGCTAGGACCCATGACTGCCATTTCACTTCCAAGCCATGTGATGCATATGAGACAGTCACGTGAAACACTCTTTATCCTGCTTTGAATTCCCCTTGCCAAAGCATTAAAGACAGAACGCCCAATTCTGATGACACCTCGTGCACTCTTGGCACTCCATGCATTTGATTGACCATCCTGCATGAAAATCACTATGTCAAAAAATGGTTAAATGTATTCTATTTCATTTTAATGCATCACCTAATTGAAGCAACACTTTATCTATATTAATGTTACTTGGACAACATGATGGCTCATTCTGGTTGCAAATAGGATGATAAAAGCTGTCTTGACTGGTACCTGTAGACAGGGATCAGACCAGTCAACTTTTCTGATCATATGCCTATGATGTACTGATGTCAACCCTGCCCTTTTTACTAGCCATGCAGCTGTATATGGTTCCCCTGTCCAGGAATAAGTCCCTCCAAGATTTGATAGAATAAATGCAGCTAGTGTCTGTGTGCTGCAGTCTTCTTCAGATGCAACTGATTCTAATAGGACTTCCATAGCCTCTTCTTTGAATACACTCTTACCACTTGAATGTTCCTGTAAAAGATTTGTCTCATCGATGTTAATTCCTGCTTCTGACATTAATTTTCCCTCTATTTCTAAGAAAAACTCTCTCCTGAATCATGTACACAATAACAATGCTTTCATTTACAAAATAAAATAATATAGTTATATTACACGTTCAGAATATTAAATTGATAAGAGATCGTATATATAGATAAATGTGGGTATAAACAATGGAGGAGGTATTTCCCACTGGTTCACTATCCGAGATAACATGAAAATGATTGTAGGAATCACAAACCCTTCATGATCATAATAGACTTACAGTGGCCGAGAACTGTCTGATGAGTTTATGGATAAAATTTTCAAAATACTTCATTCTCATCTAAATGCATGGATATCTGTGACATGAGAAATATTTTTAGAATTTGATATGCAGAAGGCCAAGATTTTTAGTATTTATTTCAAATAAGTCTCAAGTAACAATGACAATTAAATTTCTAATAAACTGATGATGGACTTTATACACATCTAACATTCTTTCATTTTCACAATGACCATAATCTAAAATAGTAAAATGTGTCAATAGAAATTGCATTTAGATGACATATATATCTTGGAGCATTTAACTGAATGCTTTGAATTATACAACTGAATAAAATATACCAGTATGTCCAATTGAATCAGAAGATTTGCTGCCAAAAGTTGATGTTCAACTCCAGCTTGTTGGATACAGGTCATTAATGTGTGCATAATGCTGATACTCCCTTGCTGTCGTATCTGATGGAGCAAATGAATGGCTGATGACCTGGAACATCAGGATACTAGAACTCAGAAGCTTCATTAAAGTCAAACTCAATAAACTATAGATAAGTGTATTCTGTTTCATTTTTGTATTTTAAAGCCAAATGGATAATTTTTACAGGGTTTGAGTCCTACAGCTCATTATTTGTCAAAGATATGAGGAAAAAAAAACCAGTTTCCAGATAAAAGAGAAAGAAACCATAATGGTCTAACATCAGTGTCAATCTAATAGCTGCACCATTTGTTTACGTCTTGCATTGGAATTTGGAACTATTTAACTTTCTGTATGTAGTTATTAATTTTGTTGTCATTGAGACAAGCAGGGGAACAATTACAAGTCATGTGGATGGAAGTGTCAAAATTTCTTTTTAAATATTTTTGGCTTGTATGCCTGATTTTCTTTATTGTAAACATTGGATGGTTTTGGATTTATGATTCATTTTGTTGAGGCCTGATATACATTGTTGACTTCTTTGCAATAGTTTAAGCTTTTGGGGTCTAATGATAAGTTAGCACAGTATTAGAGCCCAAAGTCATGGGTTCAAATCCCCATTCATGCCAATTTATTTTTTTATTATACGAACTGTTTGTTATCTTGAATCTTTTCTTCTCTTGGCTCCTTCTCAGTTAAGTCATTCTTGATTTGTTTCTATCATTAGTCATTCTTGACTCATTCATGCCTTCATTCACCAGGTCTGGGCCACACATACCCACTGTTTGTCATCTTGAATCTTTTCTTCTCTTGACTCATTCTCGGTCAAGTCATTCTTGATTTGTTCCTATCTTGAGGCATTCTTGATTCATTCATGCCTTCGTTTATGAGGTCCAGGCCACACGTGAGGGGGAAGGGGAAGGGGGGAGGTTAAGACCTAATGTACATTGTCGAGCTCCTCCCCTAAACTTTTGAGGTCTAGTGGTAACTTAACATATTTATATAGTGATGCAAATGGGCCAACTGATGCACCGAACTTTACACAATTTCGGGGTTATGAGGCTGGCAATTGGAAGTTTCAGAAATCAATAGCCCAAGAACATCCTATTTGCATACCTACCTTTGTATGTGAAGGTTTGCTAAGTTATATCTATGCTGTTAGCTCACATTAAACATTTGATGTACAAAAATTACAATGTTCTAAATGAGTTGCTATGTTTAGTGCTGTTATTCTGCAAGTTATCCGAGACAGATATTTCTGCTTATGGTTGATGATTTGGTTACCGAAAAATGGCAAGAAGTAGAACTGGATATGAAATAGTCAAAATCCCAAGTCCAAAACATAGAGATAACATATCCCATCTATTACATACAAGATCAGACACGTGAATTGAGATTAGCTATTTAAATAAGCAATTCAAAGCATATAAAAATACCGTGGCATGCGAAGAATCTCATGAAAATATTCAAGTGCAGCAAACTTTGCACGCCTCTCATTACTTCTCAGAAGATAGAGAAATGGATCCACAGGAGTAACTTGTGACAAAAACTTTTTGCAATTACCATTCAGACGCATGCACCTAACAAGAATTGCTGCCAAAGCCACACCTTCTTCTAGATTCTTGTTCATTGCAACATTTACAAGCTTAGAGAGAATCTGAGGAGAACTAATAGCTGCCAAGTGCATATTATTTGTTACATAATCAAATGCAGTTACTAATACTTCAATCAAGGCTATTGATGCTGATGTTGGTGTTAAAGGAAGTGACAAAGACCCCTTCTTCTCACCATTGGAGTTGCAAGCAACCTCCACTAGTGCTGGTAGAATCTCTAGACCTTTTATCTCTGTAGGTGATGGATTTAGTAAATAGATAAGAATAGCAGCCTCTTGCACATTTCTCTTCAATGCACTGGCCAACTTACTCAGATGCAAATCCTTTTTCTTTATGTCTTCTATAACTGCCTGGTCTTCTGATATTAGAAGTAAAAGCATAGATACTGATGCCCTAACGAGTTTCTCCTTTTTAGAAGTTGAAATGATGTGCAGCAATTGGTCAATGATTTCTTGCTTCACTGAGCTATATCTAACCTCTTTCTTAGTGTTGAGCAATTCCCATATAGTTGAAACTTCCACATCAGCATCTTCACATTTTCCTGGACCATCTGAGAAACATAGAATTGAAACTGCCTTTTCAGATCTTTCCAGTAGTTCAGAGTGATTATCTTTTCCATAATCCGAGCTTTCATCACTCCGGTCTTTCTCACTGTTTGAAAAGCTTGTTTTCCTCTTTGCAATACTTCCTCGAGGAACCAATTCAGATATGCCATATTTCTTTCTAAATTTGGATGAGAAATTGCTAAAGCATCTTAAATCATGTACTGGTGATCTTCCTGTGGGGGTCTCATCTTCTACAGAACAGTTAAATATGGGATATGTCTCCGCATCTCTCAGATCCAAGATTGAAAATCTTAAATTGTTGAGCGAACTATGTGATCTGCTAGATAACAGACAATTTGCATTTGCTTCGCAGACTTCCACATGCATTGAATAGGTTGGACAATCAGGAGATGTCTTTAGACACTCTGGAGATGAGCAATTACGTAGGTAGGTCCTGTAATGATCAGCTGGCTGAATGTAAGAACACAATATAAATTACCTAATAATTTTTTAATAAGAAGCTGGTTACAGTAATAGCTGATGGTAGATGCTATATGATATGTTATGGACATACCTCTCACCAGTATTAGATGCTGAATGATCAGCATGCATTGTCAGAATCTTTTCTGGAATCTCTTCACCCTGCATTCTCATCTGATTCAGAGGAATAGTAATCATTAATAAATGACAGGTCCAGCAACTATGCCAGTTTTTTCCAATTTCCGTTGCTTTTAGGATAAGTCCTTTATTGAAGGCATGATGATGATAGTAAGCTTGGTTTTCTTATTGTAATATTAATTGCTGTAGTTTTATCATTGGATCCTATAATCCAATCTTTTATAATACACAGTTTCATTGACTCTACTTGCCGAGTTAGCTATATTCTTATTGAGAAATAGACATTGAATGGCAGGCCTTGTCGCATGTAGTTTTGAGTTTGGTTATATGGATCAAATTGTATTATCCATCAAAAAATTTGAGAACCTTACATGACCATCTCTCAACCTGCCAATTCTGACTTGCTTTGTTGGTCCTTGACAAGGTACTCTCCACAAAGGAATAGCTGCTTTGAATGCTAGAAGACCAGTTGGCAGGACAAATTTTATCTTATCAGCCATGTGGTTTAAGATCAAGCAACCCAGGAGCATGACAAAGCTACCTTATTAGCCAGGCAGTTTAGGTTTGTGCATCAAGTTATCTTATTATATTTTAGTAGAGTAAACCGGAGAGTTCAAAAATAAAATTATGCAAATTGCATTACAACGTCCATGTATGAGTATGTGAATGTATGCATTACCTCTGAATCACTTGCTTCTGTAGATTCAATGTGTGAATAAAAGGAAACTGGTGAATCTGACTGGGACTCTTCCAGCATATCTTGGAGGCATCTGATGTCAAAGCTTTCATTGATTTCTTCATGAAAACCCTCATCCAAATTTTTCAGAATGGAGTTTTCATTTTTGGGTTTAGTAACACCTTCACATTCCTCTGAATTGGCTGTGGAGGCTTTAATTTTTTCTACTTCTATATTTTCTTTCGAAATAGGTGGATATACCATCTGAGCCTGCACAGCAAACATAAAGGAAGTATCGATGAGATCATCTCAGCAATTTTGTGGGCATAAATTGTGCAGTAGAACAAATTTTTAGCTGGCTTTTTTTATATGGTTGCTAAATTGAAGCAAGAGGAAGAGAATATAGGCTTCTTTGCTCCTTTCCATGAACTGGACAAGTCAAATAAAATTATTTTCTGGCACAACCTGCATGTGAAATCATTTTTTATATAAACACGCAACCAACTAACTCCTCCAACTAAAAATTATAGCTAGAACAGTGAAAATGAAGGATAAGTTAGTGTAGCCACCTCCATGGATGAGGCTAATAGAACCTTAAACAGGGTATATAGCAGCCTCTTATATATTGCCAAAGGAATTTTGACAGTATATTTGAGTTGGGGGAGAGTGAAGTACATGGCCTTGTCAGCGTCAGACTGTAATATACCCAGTTTAAGGTTAGTCTTGCCTTCTCCCTGAAGAAGACATTTCCCATTATGAACAATTTTCTTTTGGCAACTAGCACTGAATGCTTCCTCTGGTTATTTTGTACCAGAAAATAGTGAATGAAGAACAAAGTGAGATATGCATCAACTTTCTGGAGGGGATCTTCTTCTGTTAGTGTTTATTATAACTATAACACAAACTTCTGACTACATTATCAAAATAGGCATATCTGGTAATTTCTAGGATCATAAGACTGACATTCCTGAAGGCAAGTGACGAACATGGATGGAGAATTTTTCTTACCAATTCTTGTATTACCTTCTTCCCTTGATAAAATTTGGGCTGGGTATCCCCTTCCCATTTGCTCAAAAAAAAAAAAAAAAAAACAAAGGAAACAGAAAATAAAATGTCCCTGTCACTATGATTACCTTAAATCATTGTTCAAAAGTTAGCAATCTATATGTCAATTTTAATGTGATTTGGATACTACATTATTTAGAAGATTCATACTTACCACCCGAAAACTTGGCCAGGTAGTCACGTGTTCAAGGGAGTTCAGACATCTGGTGCTTGCAGAACTTCTGTACCTGTTTCAACAAAAATGATCAAGGATAAGAACCTGCATGAGTGGTAAGCTTCTCAAAAATCTCATTCCACCATTTTCAGTGCCTAAGTATTCTGCTTGAACAATGTAGTTATCAGAAGCAAATAAAAAAAATTAGAATTTAAAAAAACATACATTGTAAAATGTGAATGTTGCATTTCATGTTATCACTCTTCAGTTTATGACTGTAAATTTTTTCGAGATGCTTACAAGTAGCATTCTTCTGCACTACGAAACACCAACACCAGGCAAATTATGTAACTATAGTTATGTGATGAATCGGCCATGGAATCTACTCATACGTAATATATAGTACATGTGCCTGCTTGGTGTCAGTATTGCAAGAGTATCTTAAAGTTGTGGGGTTTGCTGCCATGAGAATTTTAATGCAGCTGCAGGCTTTAACAATTTGGCAGCATTGGAGAAAGTTATCTTTTTAACAACCTTTTCCCCACCAAAGCAAAAGCTGACAGGTGGGTATGACCATGCCCATGGTGGCTGTTACTGTCATCCTTTTGCAGCCATGCGCATGTTATGTTAGCAGAAATTATAACTTTCCATTTTAAATCCATAACCATTAGAATGACTTTTGTGAGAATCTATCTTCATTTAAGGCCAAGCCCATACCTGAAAAGCTGACTAAAGCTTTCAGGTTATGGAATGTTATTTATTATAAGTCGGATTACTCACTGAAGATTCAGCAATTCCGTGCTACAGTTGTCGGCCCCGGCGCATCCCTTAATCCATGGAGGAGTCTCCCCGTATGAAACCACCTGATAGTACATCAACCAATCCTTGTACCTCCTCCCCTGCTGCTTCGCCGCCTCATCCACCGCTTCCTCGGTGTCTCCAATTGTCACCAGAGAGCCAAAAAGTGCTCGCCACAGGCCCGGCGCAAGCTCTGTTCTAACCAGCCGAGGGAAGACTAGCACTGATTGAAGGAAGTGCATGGTCATCTGCCACTGGTCCCCCCGAAGCTTCCGAACCAATGAGAGGTAGAAATAGGAGCAGCAAACGATGTATCGGTTCTCGATCCTATCCATGCTCCCATCCTCCTCCAACAATGCTGGTACCTGGAGCATCTTCTCGGAATTCGCAAGCCGAGAATTGCTTTCTTCTTGGCAGTTGGATTGGATTGCAAGCTCAATGTTCTCAATTCCCCAGTAGAGGTTCGAAAGGACCGAATGCTCGGAGAATTCAAAGCCGCCATGGTTGGATATGGTGATGTTTGAGGTGCATTTGACCTGGAGAGACTTCCTAGCGGCAGGGTCCGAGAGGAACCGGTGAATGTGGCGATTAACCAAGGACACCAGGGACCAGATGGAGGCAAAGTCCAACCTATTGTCAAGATGGGAATTGGAGGTGGAAGAGAGTGAAGAATTGGAGGCAGGAGCCATGGAGTTGGGAGCTACAACCGCAGGAGAACTGGGAGAGGGGATGAACGAATTGGGAGATAAGATACGAGAGAGAGAGAGAGAGAGAGAGAGAGGTGTTGTAGGTGTTGGAAGGAGGGAATGGAACGTGGGATGGAACATTCGCTCGTGACTGCCTGCAGACAAAATCCAAAACTGGTGCGGCCCCGCGAGGGCTACTTGACAAAAATGCGACCGTTCCTTGGCTGTCATCTTCCCTCCAAAAAAGAAGAGATGACTTATTTATGTTTGTTTCTTTTTTATTTCTCCAAAGAAGATAACGATGGAAGGACGCACCTACCCCCATGAAATTATTTGCTAATCATGTGACTTTCTGCTCTCCAGCTCTCACCTTTCTTAAATATTTCTCAATTAGGAAATTCAGAGATATTGTCTAAATGTTGCTACTTTCGCTCTTGTTCATGTTTTGCATGGAAGATAGTTATATCATTATCCAAATATTTTTAATCTTTATGTACTTGATAATTATTCTACATCTTATTCTTTTTATTTTAATTTAGAATATTTCCGGCTTTCTTGGTTATAATCAAATATTCACCTGAGTTCTATATGTGGCTGGAAGTTATTGTTAAGAGACTCTATTGGTTGTTATTTTGCCAGTACCATGGCAAGAAATAATCTTCCTTGATGCAAAAAACATTATTAATTAAAGTCCAAAATTCCTCATCCAACTTTGATAGGGGAGGAGATGAAGAAACAAGTCACTTGGAAGTAAGTCTCCTGGGTATTCTTCTTGTCACCATGCACTTCGCTTTGTTATTTTGAAACCTAGTAGGTTCACTTTGTTGATAGGTAAACAGGCATACAGCATATGATCATGGTCATACAATAATATGCTATAGCAATATAAGATATTTCTTTAAATTAAGAATTTCCTCCAAGCTTTTTCAGTTTTCAGGGATGTTTTGGGAAGTGAAAGTGTGACAACAGCTGGTATCCTTCTTCTCAGAGAAAAAAAAGTGCGACAATAGTACAAATGGTGGCTATGGACGTAACATAAAGACCATGTTTCTGTTGTTTCTCATGGACTGATATGATCAAGGTCATCCCCTAGTAATGCTACAGCATTCTATGATTTTACTTTAAGATTTTAACGAAAGGTTTTTACGGTTTAGAGGATTGTTTGGGAGGTAAAAACATGCAACAATAGTACACATGGTGGGTATGGACGTAACACCAGGACCATTACTCGGTAGTTTCTCTTGGACTGTGACAGGAAAGTTGATAGGTTAGAAATTTCTGACCAATCTGAACAAAAAGTCCAGTTCTGGACGCTCAAATTTGCTTGGGACAAATCTCATTGTCTTCTTTCACCCTCTCCACTTTTACATCAGTGGCTCTTTAATTCTCCGAGACCATGCACTTCTCATGTATTATTTCTCTAAGCTTGGGGTCTTTAACTTACCTAGCAGAAGTTGGTAAATATGAGATGTTGTTATAAGAGTTGAAACTTTTTTTATTACCAATCCACTAGTTAAAAGATATAACTGATGTTCGTGGATTCGGAGTTTAAAATAAATGCTGGCTTTGGAAGACACGAAGAAGGACTCTGTTTTCACATCTTGCAAGCATGTAGTTTAATGATCTAAACTGACATCTACCTACTATATTGTTATTATGCAGTTGATGTCTGCACAGTGAAAGCTACCATATTCCCCGAAGCAATAATGAGCGAGAGAGAGAGAGAGAGGGAGGAGAATTAGATGGACGGTATACGCTCCCATGGTACTCTATGTATACTGTCCTCACTCAAATTAGCATACAATAAAAGAAGGAAAGTCTTCAGATGCACGCCTGGATATTTTTAAGGTTAATAAGGATTGTGCGTGTGTGTGTGAGAGAGAGAGAGATCTCCTAGTTAGGTAGAGGAAGAGATATTGTGGACTCTCTCTCTCTCTCCCCCTAGTTAGGTAGAGCCAGAGAAATAATTGTGGAGGCTTCTTTTTGCTTCTCTTCTAAGACATGTATATGTTAATTGGGTTAAAAAAAAAAAAAAAAAGCCACACGAAATAAGTCCCGCCACAAAGATTGCAAAAACCTCTCTTTCAAATATAGAGAGGAGATAAATGCCTACGATTTCAGGTGCTGATGGTAGCATCATGCTCAGCAATCGTCAAACATATCCTTCCCTTTGTTTATAAACCAACATTAATAAATTCACAACGCACATTCATTAAAAAAAGGGAAAAAAAACCACCACAACATCGGAAGTGATGGTACCTTACTCAAGTTGCATCAGGAATAGCTTTGAATATAAATTAACATAATCTCATTCTTTATCATACACGTGCCTTGCTCACGAGCTGCATTAGGTGGGTACAAATATTAGGATAAAGATTAAGAACCTCACAAATTCTAAGAAGAATCCACTAATAAAGCCTTCACAATGATTCTTTCTTAGTAATTTAAAAACCTAGAATGTTTCCCTACCTTTGCCTTCTGCTCTGTCAAAAAGTGGTTCGCAACCTGTCCATTTGGTCCCTATCCATGCTTTGTCATGTTATAACACTGGGTGGCTCACAACAACCTGTTCATAGGGTGTGATGATAAGGATATGTCGAACCCCATTACCTAACTTCTTTGGCACGGTAAAACATCACATTCTACATCAATGAAAGCCCACTCCCTTCCCTCTTAGCCATGACATTTCAACCTATAAGAATCCATTCTGTGCTCAGATAAATCAATAGTCCTTTTGGAGAAGGTGCAGACATCTGGCATTTAAAAACATTATCGACAAAAGTGACGGCATCAGCTATGATACAGTTTGGATTGGAAACTGATCCGTATCTCTTTCATTGGACATCTAATTAGATATTCTATGGGACCAGCATTGTTATTTTCCACTGCTCTAATACGAAGAAGTCACATGCTTAACAACAACTTGCAAACTCTTACAAATTTATAATACAGGACTCATGGTACTGATTTTACTCCTAAGCTGTAGCTGTTCCAGATATCAGGCAAGCCAAAAACTAATTTTCCACAGCTACCATATTTGGGGATAATATCATAAAATATGAGTTGAACAAAGACAATGATTTGAAAGCACCAGCATGGAATCAAGAAAATCACTTTTTCACCACACATTCCCTTGAGCAGCACTTAAGTTCTTATAATCTAGATTAAGGCTAACATTAGCTCCAATCTTTTTTTTTTCTTTTTTTTTTTATAAAAAAAGATTAGAACTTACAACTGAATTCATGAGAACATATATTGCAAGGGTACTACATCCCACCACTACAGAGTGATTGCTCCATAATTCTCTGGTGATAAGCTGATGTCAAAGCTGTAAATATTCTTGTTAACCAACCGGGCTATGGGGGAGATCCCAATACAATGCAGCTCTCAGAAACAAGAGCCACCCCCTGAAAAGGTCAGGAAAGTTTTGCAGTCCAGAGCAAAATTTGTTCACAGCATGGTTAAAGAAAATGACTCCATGATAGCCTATCAGAGAACAGCTCCCTCAGGTATCGATCACATCCAGAATTATGGAAAATTTTGACCTCAAGCACGCCAAATGACCTACTTGATGAACAAGAAGAGTATACCTTGCAAGACCACAATTTCAATGTTTCTTATCAGACTGTTCTGTATTTAGATATCATCTTTGATTTTTTGCATTACTGCTTTATTTTTAAAGAAGAAGAACACTTTATATATATATAAAACCTAATAACCTTACAATCGATTCATTTGATTTTGTCTAATTTGCTTTAAATGAATTAGAGCAAGCAAGATTGTTATAGTATATCATTTCCAACAGCTAGGCATTTGGTATCTTCTGCATTTTCCACTGGTCCATCTATGACTTGTCAAGCAAATTATGATTTATCTGTAAACAACAAAAAACAATCAAATATAATGATGCCTCAGATTTCAGGTAAATTCTTGAAGCAAGTTCATAGTGATTTGTATCAATATAAGATTTGATGATTTTCTGCTACCTCTCACTTGAAACCTGCCCTAGTTCAAGTTTTAATTTCCATCGTCTTGTTACTGTATGCAAGAATTAATCATGTTGCCCTGTGCAACAGATCTATCACCAGGGCCCCCAGATATGTCGTATTATGTGAAAATTGCACTCAGTTCATGCAGCTGAGGTGTAAATGAAAAGAAAAGGTTAGATTATAGGCAGATCCCACGTGACATGGAAAAAATCCACTGTTGCACAAAGGACCGATATGCAGAGCCGTTAACTTAACCGTGGGGCTCATGCAGCATATTATGATGGGTCACCTATTCTCATTTGCATAATTAAATGCAGCAACTATATCAGACAAGCTAACTTCTACATGCTCTTCAAGTTACTTTGCTTACAAAGAGCGAACACACAACAGAAAATAACCATGAGAACCGATTAGCTTCCCAAAAAAACACCTCAGAAAAATAGAGAAACCATCATAAGATTTCTTTTCTCCCCCGAGCTTCTACATTTTACAAAGAAATATTAGTCCACACAGGAAGTTAGACCTCCTATCCTCGTTTTCTGCTAGAAGAACAGTTCAAGATAATTGCAATGTTCAAGTACAAGAAAAAATGTTCCTGGTAAGTTCCTCAGCTAAACATAATTCAGAGGAAACACCTTTTCAATAAATCAAACTTATCTGATGTTTAACCTGTGATATTGATGGCTGATTACCTTTGACATTGTAATGAGCTCAATTTTGCTCATGTCGACTTAGACAGACTCTCTTCAGATGGAATCTCTAGTGTTGCTCCTGCATGTTCTTTACCAGGCTTCACAACTGCAGTAGAAAATATACATCAATTACCAAAACTGGAAATACTTTATTGCTGCAGATGTCAGGCTACAGTAAACACTGTTGGCTATAGTTTCAAATCATCAATGCGTAAAAGTATTCATGGAACATGAAGAGAGACAACAGATAGGTCAAAAGTTTTTCCTTTTATTGACATTACATTTCTCTGAAGAATTTCAACACATTGCCATGACCTGAAGCATAAGTGATGAATTGGATGACATGTCTCAACGTTCAAATAACCGTGTTATACATGTGCATGCTCCATCCATACATGGATATAAGTTTCAGTGTTCAAATAGTGGACCATTTCGAACAAAGATGTACACTTACATCCACTTCAACAACCAGGAATGTGGTATACGTATATATACACAGAGGTCCTTGTTGCAACTTGTTTTGCTTGAGTAGATAAAGGAGGAACCAGCAAACATTAATGGCTTAACAGGAATCAATTTTGTAATGGCAGTCATCAAGGATTCATTTCATATCACATAAATAATTCTGAGAAACAAATAGATCAACCAGATCATACACCAGTGGCATGCACACATGGTTGGTTATGCATTTTTCACATTCTTCCTTTTTTTCACTATATTTATTTTAAAAAATATTGTTGTGCTAAGTTTAAGCCAAACAGACAATGCTAGAGTTAATTCAAGTACCATTTCTTCACCTAATTTTTTTTAAAATTATTTTTGACCAAAAAAATCCACTAATATAAAAGTAAAAATTACAAATAATAATAGTTTAATCCCCTTGTATTCATGCACAACCAAAAGATTATGCATGTCAACAAATAACCCCTCAATCCATTGTTCTTTGGGGCGCACATTATCTTTGAGTTTAATTATTATAAGACAATTACTTTTTAATTGAATCATCAAATTTGTGATAAAGAATATAAATAAGAAAACAAAAGAGTGTTCCTGAACTAAATAACATGAGCTTGCTGGTAGCTACACATAATTTTTTTGCATAACAATCCAATATTGCAGGAAATATATGTAACTGACTTACCATGCTTTTCAACTATATGATATTACAAATTACATTTTATATCCAAAACATCTACAGGAATATAAACCAAGATTTTCTGGAACTACAAAGAAAGTCAAGTAACTGTTTGCATCACAGCAAAAATTTCTTCTAGAGTAGCTATGGATACCATTGGTATACTGACATTCTCTTGATTCGTTGAACTGTGTAAGGATTAATAACGTGGTTGTACAGCCAGAACTTAGTGATCATTAAACTTCCTGAAGAATGTGGCAGGGTATGGGTTGCCTAAAAGGAGAATATAAGTGGGAGCAACACCTGGCTTGATAAGGTGAAACCTTAGAAAAATGGGCAAACATGGAAGAAAGCAGGTGACAGCAAAAGTGTAAGCATGGAATGAGTTAATGAACTTCCCAAGATAGTCTATTAGAACTGAATTTCACAGGGATAACAATGCGATGTAATCAACCCTTCCTGAGAAAAGATGGTTGTTTTATGGGACAGACAAGGACGAAGACTTCCTCTAGACATTCAATGCTTGAGTCCCCCTATTCTCCAACTACCATGCTCACAATTGCAACATTTGCAATTTGGATCTTCTTGTGGTTTAAATGGCTATTCTGTGATGATTATGCAAAATAAAGCAAGTTTATACAGTATCTAACCACATGGTGATAAAATAATGTTAACAAGGATCCAGTGGCCCTTCAATACAATGGAAGAGGTTTAAGAATATCAAAAGGTTGAAAGACACTGCTAAAGGAAATGACAAAAGGATTCCATAGGCCCTTCATTATGATGGAAGATATTTAAAACATCAAAAGATTGAAAACCACTATAAAAGGACATGATAAATTATATGGGAAAAGCAATCAAAAGCTCCTCTAAAATCAAATTCCAGAAAACATTGACATACTCTATACTTCAAAGTAATGATACACGCTTAATTTAGTGTAAAGATTTGATTTGCTGCTGCTAGCTTGCAAGACCAACAATACCTACTTGATAATTGGGAGGAGGACTTATAATGAGAGAATTTGAGCCCATATGTGATGGGTGGTTTGTTCTGACTATGAGAATTATCTTTAATTTCCTAGATAAATTGCAGCATGGCATAATCATGTTTTTTTAAATACGTTGATGAATGCAATGTGCGGAACAAATATAATTTTGAAGGAGAATAGCAAGCCCAAAAAGTAGGAAAATGATGGAACTAGCACAACCACTCACATCAGGTTCTCTCAGTTGGTCATTGAAATAGTATCATGCACAAAGATGATCAATAGGATGGACATAAAAGCTATTGACTTATGTGAGAAGATATTTCCTTGTTAAGAAATAATCATGGATGGATGTTAAGTCCGATAAGGAGCATCATAAAAACTTGCATGATCCATAACACATTTATGTGTTACATCACAAACAACACTACCATCTAAAGCCTTAATTAACACAAGGTCAGATTGAAGAGAAGACTAATGGTTAATTGTGCACTTTCAGATATTATACAATGCCAAAATCAACTTAGGAGTTACTTATTAAGCAAAAGCACAAAACAAGGACAAGATAAAAAAATTTCCTCAAAGAGTTCAAGTAAGAACTTTAACATGTTCTGCTTTCCATGTCTTATCTAAAATCAGGTTTTTCCATGTCTTATCTAAAATCAGGTTTAAAGATGATCAAAAGATAGTCATTTTGAGAGTTTATAGTGCAAGTTTCAGTAACTGCAGTGGTACTAAAGATTTTAACTGGGCTAATCATGTCAAAAACATTAAAACAAATGCATAGAAATTACAAATAGAAACTGATCAGTCGAGACAGCAATCAATGATCCAGTGACATCATTTGCTTAAAAGAGTGAGGATCACCTTGAATAAAATGTAAGGAATATACGTCTTTGCCAATTGGCTTTCTCCAGATTATGGCATCATCACTAGTTAGGGCTTGCTAATGCCCAAACAATGAAAAGAGACAAAATTGTCCTTAAAGTTCAAAAAAATCTAGATCAAATTCTTTTTTTTTTTTGAAAAAAAAAAAAAAAAAAACAATGAGGGTACCATAAAATCAAGACTACTTTAGACACCTCTGTTCTTGAAAAGAGGACCGTCACAGAATTCAGACTATCCCATGATTCAACCCATGAGACTAACTAAACAGACGCATGAAAACAGATGATGAGATCTCCTCCCATTGTTCTACCTCTTGGCTCTTGTTTCTCATAATTTATCGAACTATAGCATCAATGGACTGCTTTCCCTTTATCTTCAGTTTGACGTCTCCATACACCTTTGACCTTTTCTCTTCCTCATATAGTAACTAACAAACAAAGTTAACCAAAGAGTATAATTATTCACTACTCTGGCAAATAACAATCATGATTTTGTCAATCCTAAAACCGCAGACATAGATGAAGGATTGAAACACCATCTTCAGAATCATTTCATCCCAAAATGTTCAGCTATCACATTGAAAGCCTTTGTATATTGAGGATCATATTCATTTTTGCCAGCTGAATATTCCTTGAAGCTCCAAAAACCTCAGCCTTGGGCTACTTTACCTCTTGAAACGTTTTATTCTTCACAATTTCAGCAAAGCATGAGAAGACAAACAATTGACTATCATATCCAGTATTAACACTAAAATTCTGTGGCATCAAATAGTTTGACCGTTCTCAAGCAAGTCGAAAATAATGAATAATTTCAGAATCCTCTCCTAGTCACATTTTCTCTCCAGCTTGAAACCCATCCAAATTTAAAAATACAATTTTTTGCTAATCAAAACATCTAATTCGAGAGACAGAAGTATTAATTGCAAACATTCAACAAAGACAGCTGAAATCATAGGTAACAAATTCAAAGCAAGAGCAAGAAATCCAAATATTTTTACCGAAACCGCCGGTAGTGGGGCTGCGCTGGGCTTGGACGATCATGTGGGTGATGAAGTGGGAGGCTTCACGGGCCTCGTCGAGCAGGCGCTTGACCTCTGCCTCCGCCGTCACGCTGCGGTTCTCCTCGAACCTCCGACGAATCTCCACCGCCGACTCCGACAGCATCAGCGTGTCGCCGGCGAACGTCTTCCGCGTCGCCCGCAGCAGTGCCCTATACGCCCCCAGCGCCTCCGCTCCTCCCATCTCTCTCTCGCCCGCCCGCCCGTCCTCGCCGACCTTATGTCGCCCCGACCAGGGCTGGAGAATGAATCGGGTCTAGTGATCGCTAGACGCGGATCGGACCCGACCCGTTTAGCAAATGTACAAAATTTTTAATTTTTTTTTAAAAAATGTATACATATCCAATTATCCATATCCATACATAACGCAAACTTTTTTTTTTTTTTTTTTTTTTTTTTTGGTAGGGGAGGTGGCTTCTCGGCCTAGCTATTTCTTTGGGCGTGACTGTAAGGCTCCAAATATCGCTTTCGGAGCCAAGCGTGTATGAACAATCAACATTTTTTCAAATCAGACATTGTTTCATCCGGAGAGTATCACCATCTCCATTCTAATGCAAGGATCGGTTAGCTTATTAATACTACAGCCTGAGAACAAGATAATATTATATGATATTATTAAGATATCTTTGAATAAAACATCACATGGTACCAAATAAACCTTTTATAGTCTCACATTCCTAATAATTAATAAGATAGAGTAACATTTCGAGATTTGATGGGCTATCAAAACGAGATAAAATTTCAATAATTTTAATAAGATATATTAAAACTGCCTAAGGAGCCCATAAAACTTTGAAAGTACTATTTGTCTACCGATATTTATACTTTCATCCCATTACAGAAATTTAAATTTTTTAATAATAGAATATAAGTCTGGTCACTAAAAATTTCATATTCAATGATGAAAATAAATAAAAAAAATAGCTGCAAAAAATCATTTTGATCAATATCTTTAAACAAAATGAAAATTCATCATAAAATATAAATTTTTATAACTATTTTTTATTTTGACACCAAATAAAGTTACCAAATAAAGCTCTTTTAAGTAGAAAAATAATTTTAATCAACTCATCAATGATAATTTTATGATTCATCATCAAAACTTATATCTTAATATTCTAAAATGATCATTGTGGATATATACTTTTAATAACAAGCTTATAGAATGATGATTAAAAATCTATATCTTTAGTAACAATACATTATCTTGTCATAATTTTGGTAGCTAATAATGATTTTATGATTCATTACAAAAACTTATATTTTTAATGATGATATTTTAAAATAATTATCATAAATATATACCTACTAATGATGGCATGATAGAATAGTCACTATATCTTTAGTGACGATATTGTATATTGTCACAATTTTTGGCACCAAATCAATGTTGATCAACACACTGAAAATGAATTTATAATTCATCACTAAGACATTATCTTCAATAATGATATTTTAAAATAGTCACTATAAGCATATAGTACTAATGATAAGCTTGTAGAGTGACCATTAAAAATTTATGTATGATATGTTATATCATTTCCAAAATCTTATACCTATTTCTTCTTTTTCCTTTTTTTCAATATTATTGAAAATATGCATGCAAATACATGGGTAGAAGAGGAATGTAATTTTAAATATAAAGCTTTTTCTAAATTATGTTTGTGCTCCATTTGTGTTGGAAAGAGATAATCTAGTGGTATGCTTTGTTGCTGCTTGGATTTTATAGCTTCTTGATTTATCTTGAACAGTTTAATTTTCTAACACTACAAATTTAAAAGAGTGATGAAGACATTTTACCATGATATGATGAAAAGTATGATGAAGAGTGATAAACAGAATTTACTCTGTATTGGCACACATAAGCCTTTCAAAAGAAAAAAGATTGGAGACCACGGGAACTTTTTACAGAAAGAGATGCAAGTTTATTGGATTTGTCACATTAAGCTGTTTAAACAAAAAGAAAGAAAGAAAGAATAAGAAAGAGGGGGACTTGTGAACTTATAGTAAAAGAGATGAGCTCATTGGATTAAGCTCAATAAAAATAGGCATATGAACTCATTGAATTAAACTCAAGGAAATAATTGTGAAAGAGATGGGAGCTCATTGGATTAAGCTCGAACAATAGGTATGTCAAGTAAGTGGATTAAACTCAAGAAATAGGTAGCACAAAGAGAGGAGGGGAGAAATATCCAGGAATGATTAGGATTCTAACATAAATCATTCAGTACCACTCTGAAATGACTTTGCCAACTTGGTTGGTTAGCACACACAAGTTAGATTTTTATTTTCTTTTTTTTTAAAAAACTAAAGCAAACAAAGTTTATAAAGATAAGGATATAATCCACAAAAAGTGATTAACAATCTACGAAGCTTGAAAACTGATTAAAATATAAAAGTTCTTCTATAATGAAAGTATTAAATCTATTTAAAAATTTATAATATTAAATCATTCATTTTTGAATGCTTGTTCAAAATTTGATATTCATGTGAAGATGTGGCATTAACTTTTGGAGAGAAAAAAAAGAAAAAAAATGCTATAGCCTTTGAAGAATGAGAATATATTAAAGATATCGGAGAGCTTATAAATTGCATCCATTTTCATGCTCATTTGTCTAGCATTAGTGCATATAGAGAATAAGATAAACATTTTTCTACTTCATTTTAGTTAGCAAGAACTATTCAGAGGCTTTGATGTTCTCCACACCAAACCTACGAAGTAGTAATGCTCAAAAAGGGAATCACCTACTGTAGCATATGATGGAACAAGGTCGAGCTGTATTCTTCTAACACTGTAGCTGCACATGAAAGCATATGTGAGACTCGGATTTCTGCATTCTGATGGCCACAAATGATTGAAGCTCACCAAGAAAATTGTAAGATTGGATTCCACGTAACAAAAAAGATGATTTAAAGGACCGGCATGGATGGCGAGAGAAGGTTAGCAGGCCTAATTCAGTCAAACAAGGTGGCAAGTGATATTAATATGAATCCTATGAGAGAATAACTTGAGTTCGAATTGGTGAATAATTGGGGCTTGCATGGTAATTTGAAGCTATGAGTATCTAAGCAAAATCACAACATTGAAATAGACCAAAAACTTGTGTAAAATTGGGATGTTGCTGTATCCACAATCAGTTGCCATGTTTGAAACCACGGTTTTCATGCATGTTATAAAATATGGATTTGGAATTCAGATTTACAATACTTCACAAGAAGATCTGATAAATCTCAAACTGTCTTTTGTGGTGAAAAAGATTCACATGGCATTATTGCTTCTCTTAGTTCATGAATAAGAATTTTTTTATCCATCCAAACAAATTAGGACACTCACATCCACAGAAGATGAAGTGCTGCCTATATGGAAAAATCCTGTTGCTCATAGACAACCATATACAGTTGCAGTGGTTGCTCTATTCTAATAATGGCATCAAAATTACGACTTTCTAGTTTCAGTATTTTCAAGGCAGTCCACAAAGTATATCGGGTAGCTTTACTGCATGCCTAGGAAAAACCAATCAATAAAGTTAATTGCATTAAATTAGTATGTAATTGATATTAGATTTATATACTAAAATTATATTAATTAATTAATGTGTTTTTGCATGTTAACATTTATATTCTCTTATTATACATTGTAAGTGCAAAAAGTTAAATGAACTAAGTACATAAACTCCAGACCCAAGTCTATGCGTTGCATGTAAGCGAACACAACTTATACTACAAAGTTAAAGGTGGCGAGTCATCATGCAATGATAAGATTTTTGTAATGCAAATCATGAATAATGAGGGTTTATGCTACAAATAGCTTATAACAGCTCTCAAATCTATTGAATTTTGGTATATACATATTTTATAATATGTAGATCAAGATCCGTATATTTTAGTTTGGATGTCTTCATATAGTTTAGCATGCGCAGTTCCGGCGCTGATCTACCGGCCCCAGCCAAGTTATATATAGCTGCTTCACGATCCCATCTCGCCGTACTCATCACGAGAACAAAATGTGGCCAATCGACATGGAGGCGAATGAAGAGGGAAAAAAGTAGGGAGGCGGATGGAGATCGAGGGGAGAAAGATGAATAGGGCAATGGCAGCGAAGAGTTGGATAGAGAATGGAGGAAGCGGGTCGATAGGATTTCGGTCGGGATAGAACTACAGGAGGGGGATGGAAAAAATTATTATTTTTTAAAAATGTTTTAAAAAAAGGTTGGATTGAGCGAGCTTTAAATTTAATTTGCCAGCTTTAGGTTTGACTCGGTTCAACCAAGTCACAACATAAATTATCAAAATAATATTTTCTTTTGAGAAAATAGTAAAAGAGAAGTTGGTAATCTATTTTTAACCAATTGCTAACCTGCTAAGAATAGAATTTCCTAAATATCCGCCTTTCCCCCAACAGTCCTTCCTTGTTGGAGGATCAAGACATCTCCCATCTTTTTATAAAATAATATAAAATAGAATTTCCTATTTCATTATCACAATCATTGTTATATAACAAGAACCAAAAATTATTATTTAATACTTATTGTTCATGTCATAATTACCGAATGGCTTATAAATTAACTTAGAGAATTAGCTACCAGACCTGTTGATCGGGCATGAGACGGGGGATTTAGGATCGGCAAAGTGGATGAAAGGAGAGGACTCCAGGACTAAAAAGAAATAGATTTGAAAACAAAATAATTAATTTTTTACCTGACAAACAGTGAAATCAAAAATGCTGTTCATTATTTTCCCTTTCCGTGTTGAATAGTAATTATTTTATTAGCTTGTTATTATATTTTTCATATACCTTCAAATAAAATAAATTGGATGAATGCGGCGATTCCGTATAGAAGCGTGCAGAAGACGGCAACGTGGAAACCTTAACGACCCAACACGCTCTTACACGAAGGGCTCACCCTATTCCTCAACATCTCACGGACGTGAATGCATAAAAATGTGCCGGGGTGGACACCGGACGGAGATCATCATCATAATTAAGACAGACGACGGGGAAGTCTGCTGCCGGTCCGTTTGGTTTTTATATTTCCTTGATGACTGCTGGTACGTTAAAAATAATGAAAACTAATTGTCAGATTGATGGCTTATTAAAAGAAAAGCATATTGATAATCTACGTGTATCCCGTTAGTATTCCATACAACGCAGGTCTTCCAAAATTTTTACAAAAGCCATTATTATAAATCATGCTCCTCAATTTAGAAAACCCAACAAATAAAGAAAAACGACTGCAGCTTATATTAATGATGGCAGTCCCACATAGATCTCATGTAAAGTTCATATAAACCCCTCCATCTTAGCAATCAAAGTGATTTTACATAAAACTGAAAATTATTGTAATAAATGTTTCTTGGTTTAGTAGGTAATCTAATAAACACAATCTTCCTAAACCCTCCACTGCTCTTTGCCCTAGGTGTGGAAAACACTAGACTCTTGTAAAAGGATCCATTCACGAGTTAAACAAGAGAGCGACAGACATTCACAGACTCCACTACTGGAGATCTGCAATCTGTAAAGAAAAGGAAGCCTATCTTTTTTCTCATCACAATTTCAGATATGTTCTGGAAAAATTAAGGCAGCAAACCTCAAGTTTCTGAGAGAAAAAGAAAAAAGAAAGAAAGAAAGAAATTAATAAGAAATCTTACAAATCCAACCATCCCTTTTTTTCTGGTGACCCTCCACCAAGATAAAAGAAAAAACCATGTGTTTTACTTGATATCAGGATAAGAACCAGAATTTATAACTTATACCATGGGCATTTTCGTTGAACAGATGTCTGCCATCAAGAAGCTGGAAGCAACAACGGTACATATATCATTCAAGACAACCAAGAAACCACCTATCTGTACAAAACTTACCCATGGACAAAAAGGCATTCCCTCATCAATTCACAACTATAGACTCGTTATAAACTACCTAGGAAGTCAGACCTATTCACATAAAGGTTGCTATTGCTGAAAAAATAAAACATTTCATGCATTGTTATATAAGCCCCTGTGGAATGCTGCTGCATAGTCCCCAAATTGTATGTCGGTTGGGGGATGCATATTAAAAACATATGAGATAGGCTTAGATACCTGCATCGGCCTTGTGCTGCCACTCAAGTCTGAGAACTTCCCAAAACTTGATTCATCAAATGGAAATGACCGAATCAGATAGAAAAAGCACTCCCTTGCCAGTTTTTCCACCTGCAAGCATAATGAAGACATAACCAGAGCTGATTACTGCTGGGAAATCACTGGGAAATGAGATTGTTAAACATAAACAGAACATGTGAAAGCATCCAATACACTGAAGAATTAACTCGTACAATGCAACATCCAAAAAGTGCTAAACAAATGGCAGTATAAAGACCTATTTGACCAAGCTTTTAGGAAAAAAAAGTACTTTTTTTTTCCCAAAAAAGTGCTTATTTTGAAAAAACAGGATGTTTAGCCAAGCTTATTTTAAAAAATAATCTATTTTTGAGTGATAGTAAAAATAATTTTTTTTGCTGCGGAGAGGAAGCAGAAAATTGAAACTTCTCTTTGAAAGTGGAAGCAGAAAATCAATTTTTTTAAGACAAAAATATCCTTACTCAAAATCATTATTTACCATAACTATCCCTATATATTTTCGTCTAACTCTCCCATTATTTAGTCAATGATGTATTTTAATACATATATATTATCATATAAAAATTATGTAAAATATTCAATATATATTATCTTTGATTCAATTGTATTTATATTGATTAAAATTCTAATATATTTTTTGTTATTTTATTTTTTTTATTTTAATTAAATAAAAAATTAAATTAAAATTAATTATAATGAATATTTAAAATTAGTTATCTATTTAAATAATATTAATTGTAAAGTAAATTTATACATGTTTTTTTTCATAATTTGATAGTCAAAAGTATATTTTTTGAAAGATTTGCCAAATACAAACTATTTTTTCCCCACAGCACTTTTTTTGAAACTCCATTTTAAAAAAAATAATTTTAAAATAAGCTGATTTTCACAACTTGGCCAAATAGACCCTAACTATGAGTAAAAGAATACAAGTAATTAAGTCCATTGAGTTCACAAGACCTCAACCAATTCTTGATCATGTGCAGCTAATCCCTTGAACATCACTTATATTATGCCAATATCACTGCTCAAAGGCTGTTAGAGACAATGAAAAGTTGCTCAGAAAAATTAAGCAAAAATGCAGCTTATTCCAAATTTAAGGTAACAAGTTGATTATGCTATACTTTAAAAAGAATATGGGATGTGTACAGGAAGATGGTAGGTAAAATGATGAAGAAACTTCTGCTACCAGATTATCTTTCATTTGTCTCACATCCAAATTATTTCACCTTTTACAGATCTATGGCTCAACTGACCAAGGTTGTGCATTGCTCACCCGTTCACTCATATAAGAAACGGGAAGAATAGGGATCTCAAGGTATTGCTCCTTACCATCTCATTTATTTGTACAATACCTCAAAAAATATCTATGTACATATTTCACATGCAACTGTTTGTTGGATATGTAAGACAAGAATCTACCAGATTTCTTCACATTACCTCTAGCTGGGCGAATCTGATGTTGTTCATTGTCACAATCACCCGAACATCATACAAGGTGTCAGCAAAAATTCTGATCGCTAGGTACTCAAAAAAATTCTTTAAGAGATTCTGTTGTATGACTGCATCGCCAGCCATAACATCAGCAAACCATAGCACGCATTTCACTTGTCTCCAAGGGATCGAAACTTTTCCTTGAGTTTCCATGATTAGCTGACAAGTCCAGCTCGCATCCCACAGAATTGTCATACCATTCGACACGCAGTCAGATTCAGAGGAACATGGATTAGGATTGGTGACAATTATCTTGCTTGGATCATAATGACATGAGAGATTAGATGAGAAATACAGGTCCTTATCATTCAATATAAGAACATGGTCATTGGCAATACCAGGCAACAGCTGCAGAAAAGAATGAGATGATGCATTTTCATCTTCTTCAGAGCAGGCACAAAGTGAAGTAGCTGTAGCAAAATGTGGATCATAACCATGTGAAAAGAAACATGAATCTCCATTACGGCAACCCTGCTCATCCACAGAAACACAAGATATAATATATTCCAATATGTTGACAAAAATGTAAAGTAGGATAGTTACTAATATGTGATGCAAAGGTAGTTTTAAAGCTTCAAGGTTAGGAAATTTTATCTTATTTTCAGTTTATTAGGCTTTTCTGAGCTTTTCTTTAGACATTATTTCTGTTTAGTGGATTATTGTAGGACACTTTTCACATGTGCTACTCGTGCTACAGTACATGAATGAACCGTTGACGCTTTTAGTTTTATTTTGTTGTTCAGGTGTCCCATTTGCTCTCAAATTATAGGCCAGCTGGTGTTTATAAATTAGGGGACAAGTTAGTTATTTAGAATTAGTTTATTTCCTTTTAAAAGAGTCCAACTAGGGTTAGAAAAGATGGCTGGCTGAGGCCGCCTTCTTTCTTGTCCACTATCTTTTTTCTATTTTTTTCCTACTTCTCTACCCATTATGTTAACCATTGGCCAAAGGTGCAACTTCAACAAATCATAAGGGAATGGTACCCAAGATGATACAGGTTCGATTTTATTCAATCATTAACACAAAAGCCCAGAATTTCTGAAATGTGGCCCACGTATTTCAGGGACCTTAAAGGTAGCTAGATGCTACGCGAATGCTTTTGGACCTTTCATGTGACTCATGAATGGGAAGACAGATGCCCCACGTCATTGGGTGGGCATCAAAGAAAGGAATAGGATAACTTACATATAAAAGTTTTCAGGAAGAAGATAACTTTTTCGATACCATCAAAATAGAGGTACAATCATATTGACACTTATAAAAGACAACACTTTAAGGCTTCACATACAAAAAAGCTGATAAAAACTTTTATTTTGGTAGCACATGTCCCATGTTTAAGAGGCTATCCTCTAATAACTAATTAATATTGAACACCTAAAATATATAATAATTTCTTAGTCATCAATATATATATATATATATAATCATTCAGGATTTCTCTTCAAGCATCATTCACGTAGTTCCATGGCAACTCCATTATCTCTGAACGGTACAAAGATGCTTGGATTTCCAGGCTGCTCCTGCGACATTCTACTTTTCTTGTATTTCAATATGTAATGTGAAACAATCTTGTAGGATCAGGAATCAACATGTTAGGAACTTAGAAGACTTAACCGGACTACCACATAAGCATATCAGGGAACTTAACCAGATTCACTAATGTTATATAGGGTGTTGTGCACTTTTGATTAACAAGATCAACAGACTATCATGTATAAAGCAATAAGCAGCAAGTAGTCATCACGGAAGGAGAATGGGGGGGGGGGGGTTCTTACAGTACATGCACAATAGGAACTTTTTTTTCTTTTTTTTTTTTTTCCTTTTTTTTTTTTTGTTGTTGTTGTTGCAAACCATATTACAGGAATGAAGCTGAGTGGAGACCTGAAGCGTTAGGAAAAACTTGCACACAGGTCTTTTGGCTTGAAGTGAATGAGAGAAAGAACACTGATTCCCTTTGTTGCATAACCCCCTCAAGAAGAATCGACATAGAGCGGCCTCTGTGGCCTGTGGCACGACATTATTTACAGTTTCACCCAGATTCAAAGAAGTATCTTCCGCATATTGCACCCGCATCTATTACATATAACCAGGGAAATGACAATTAGAGGCAAGGTGGGTTGGGGGATATAAAGTGAAGGAGGCATGCACTGCAAAATGAAACAATTACCTCTTTAATGAGAGTTGTCAGCTTTTCGGCAACATAAGCACCCTGGAAGTCAGTTGGAGAAACATATGGTACAGAAAGACAACTCTTCCTCTCAGTAATTAAATCAAGATTCTCATCTTCCAATGTAAGAGCATCAACATCTTCTGCAAGGTCAGATTGTAGAAGGCATGTATGCTCAAATGCATAAGGCTCGAAATAAGATGGAACTTCATTTTTCACAATAAAACCAGGCCGGAAACGGTGCATCATATTCATTACATCTTCATCTGCAGGAAACATAGAAATTGAAGGTAAAACTGCAATATTGGGCCTTGTATCTAGCACACTAATAGATTAATCATTACATACAAATTTCAGAGACATTATGTAGTGACGTCCGCACAAGATTGTGAAATAAGCACCATTCCTCTTCAAGCTTAGGCTTAGCTATCAGTACTTGTGGTGCTTTCAGCTCATCAACTTTGATAACTTGTTTTAGTCGTTCGAGACGGTGTTTATCCTTCAACCAAAAAATGAGACAAATCAAAATAATTAAAACCTAGGTTAATGCCATGAGCATAGCAGCATATTCAAAGCTTAAGTAGATTAAGAATTCATTCTTCCTGTAGTACAGATCCTAAGCATGGAGTGCATGATTGCATGATCATGTTTCTTGCTTATAAGAGAAACACAATAGCAAATCAATATGATTTTTAACTGATCTTCAATCTTTAGCGGAACTAACCAGACAGACAAATTAGATGGAGATTTTATTTCTTATTTGGTTGATTTCAGAATTTGGAGGGACGTGATCTCAGAAAAGTGATTCAAAGAATTGTTATGCCAGACTTCTGTACATTAATCTCAATACAATGGATACAGTCTCGAGGCAATGATTTTAAGGTGTTAACTATGTAATCCAATATATGCCATCACAGCATCACCTAATCCTAAACAAGCCAACAAGATTTATGATGCTAATAAAAGTTAACATAAAAGGAAATTGGATATTTAGACTTGCAAGCACATAATGTGAATCCAGAGTTCATGATCATAGTTTTAAAACAAACTGCAAAATTCAGGATTCTGTTTTGTAAAACAATAGAAAACAAATATTAGTTATGGAACTAATATTAAGTCGTGAACACAACATGTTTGATGCCAATTGACAGGAAAGAAAGTTGAGCTCGGAAGTGACCCCATCCCAGCAAATCCTAATTTTAGTGCACTGGAAAGCCTAGATGAGGCACTCCATCCTTGAGCCCCCACCCTCCTTATTGTTTTATGGGTGTATGTGTGTTTTCAATCCTTGTGTTTGGAGGCTGTGCTAGTATGCCAGCCCTTGTGCCCAAAGGCTCAATTTTTCCATCCCAAGCAAGGTTTGAGCATGCCCAGGTTACCCTAATTACCAATGTTTTCTAAAATTATAATCAAACCTTCAGAGCGTCAAGCCCCACCATAAAATGAATCTGTTATATATCCAGCTTATCTCAGTCATATCTATCAAGGCTTTAAAGCAGATGAGTGTATAAATCACCTTAAAAACACGCTGCCAAAATTGAAATGCACACAAGTTGCCCATGAATATGGTTTCCTTCTTGCCAATTTGTAAAGCATCACTGCTCTCACGCACAAAATAATTGTCTACATACTTTGTAAACTGTGAGAGAGGAAAAAAAACGATAATCAGTGAAAAAATAGCACAAGGTCAGACATGATTTACAATACTCTAAAATATTACCAAAATTTGATGGCCAAACGGTTGAAGAATGGGAAGTGGTTGGACATCCATTAATATACTAATTAAAATTCCTTCACGAAGCAACCCAATCTCACCAAACTTCAGAGTAAGCACTGAAGCATCGAAGGACAAGGGCAAACTGTCGAGCAAACGGCCAAAGAATGTTGGCTCATACCGGCCCCTGTGATGAAGAGGCCTTCCCAGGGCCTTACTATGAACAAGCAAGCGCAAGGCATCTTCAACAATTTCTGGATCTGGTGGATCCATAACCTTCTGCAACAAGACTAGTGAAAATCAAAGATAAAAGTGTTATGATCGTCATCTAAACGGAACTAAATGAAAAATTGAACTGCATACTTATACTGATGCTGGAGAAGCATTGCCTTTTAAAGGAAAGCATGAAGATATTAAAAGTTAACAAGAAACCAATTTCATGAACTATATGAAGTTGAAGAGAACTTTCTATGCAATTAGTTCAGACTTCAGAGCATGCATATGTACAGCAGTTCTCATGTAAACAAATGTTCTTAGAACCAGATGATCAGGGCTAGCAAGAAGATCTCTCCATTATAAGTTAGCTACATGAAATGACCTACTAAACCATACCAGTTGGTAGCATATGCTACTGTGCCAATAAGGTAAACAGCACAGTAAATAGTTGGTAGCAAGACATCGTCCATGCCAATTCTGTAATATAAAATTTCTTATTGTACCTCTGCCCCAATTAAAGAAAAAAAAACTCCTCTAAGACTCCAACATCACAGATCTGTTTTAAACAGATTAGATCAGAAAGTATTAGTCCACAGTTATGATCCATCCTTCGATGACATCACTGAAAAGATTTGATTTTCTAACATGATACTGCCTTTAACAATTCCAGTCATTGCATCTTATTTGGCTTTCAGATACGAAGGAGCTTGTCAATTTTCTGACAACTTATAATGCAGAAAGTATAGTCTTGGAACAACAAGGTAAATAAATAATTAAATGAGGCTATATTGCAAGTGGAGGCCTATCGAATACTACCGCAGCTAGTACTTCAAAAGAAGAAAATAATTCATGTTTGGCTAAAGATACTGTTAGGACACCATAATTTTAGCAAAGGGAACTTTTGTGAATCAATGCAAAGATACTGCAAAGACACCATAATTTAAGCAAAGGGAACCTTTGTGCATCAATGCAAAATGGAAAAAATAAAATTTTATAAGATAAGAGGACTTGATGATGTTGAAAGGTATGACTATGATGCAGTACCTATGAATTGATGGGAGTGATGGCAAATAACCCAGTCATCTTTACACAGGCAGCAGTACATGAAGTGGCTTTAGTTTCTATGTTGTTACTTCCAAATCAGGCATTATAATGTCTGTTGCAGACGAAATATTATTACTAGAAAGATGAGCCATCATGATTATGAAGTGTTTACAGCACATGAAGCATTATAGTATATATCTGACCAAAACTATGTCCTCACATGCATATTTTTAGAAGTCCATAAATCAAATATTTTTTCCATCCATAAGATGTCCATAAATGCAATATTTGCTTCTCTGTTTGACAAGCATGTATTGATAAATGACTAATTACTAGCGAAAAATTAATACATATCATTCTAGCATAGGTTGCTTAGGGAATCAGTCATTCAGTTTCGATTAGATGGTTGCCAATATGCTAGCCACCAAAAGGAAAAAAAAAGATGGTTGGCAATCCACCAAATTCATAAGCCTTGTAAAACAACTGAAAAATAACTAGTAATAAATATCAACGTTTTAAAATACTATAATATGTCATCTGAGCCTGACCAAGATTATCCAGTTCAATTATATTGCAGTAAATTGCATGCTTCAAAAGCAGGCAGGTTCGGAGTGGAAAAATTTGGAAGGAATGAAAATCAGGCATCTCCATTGGTCATATGATGTTTCCCTTTCTTTATACTAGCCAACCTTTTTTATAGAAAATTCCATATACAGTCAATTAAGAAGGAAATGTAGAATCATCATAGCCAACTTTATTTGCAATTTTGCATAATTTGCTGATATTTTTCATTTACAGACAGCAACTTTTGGTAACATTAATGTTGTCCATCATTAAAAATTTCACTAATTCTCATGACAATATTCTGCACCTATTAAATCTTCTACATGTGGTGTTGTGGAGCGGATCTCTTGGCTAAATTAATCAAGAAAGAGGGAAGTTCATAAAATTACAAACTTATGCAGAAGTAAAATTTCTTAAACAAAGAACTATTCAATGCCTACCACTGACTTAGCATCCAATAAAATTCAACCCATTAGCCCAACAAACATATTTCATGGCATGCATAAGGTCAAATTCCAATAAGGCAACTAAGTGCAAAGTCTTGCCACGTTGTGGGCATCCATGATAAAGTTTTGCAAGCCAATGAGTTTTAGTAACCCCCAAGAAGTCTATCCCAGAAAATAGTCCAAAAACTTGGATGGAAAATGAAATGAACTCTTTAATAGGTTTGAAATGATCATCCTTCAGAATGGCTAGGACTTAACAATCCACATGATTGAGCAGGCTATGCTTCCAATGTATGAGTCCTGTACTATACATTAATAAAAGGAAAAATAATCAATTTTCTATGAAGTGAAAATGCAAATTTTCATTAGAGATTTTGATTGTGTGTGATGTGGATGACCGACAAGGATCCACACTTTGCTTTGAGAGGCCATGATCTTCCCTTCCGGATGTCCCTGACCTATCCACGTGGTTAGCTGGCTTTGGTCTACATAACCATTTGGATTGCATTCTCAATGAAATATAGAGGAAGAAACCTTTTATAAAGATACAGTACAACAACACAAATATGAGTTAATAGTTCAAAGAAACCCATCACTATTTTATGAAATGCAAGCAATACCTTTGGGATCATTGATGGCTTTAGAGTCTGCACAACAGATCATGAGCACCTGCTGCCTTAATGATAACCTTAATATTGCTGGATATTCATGATCTTCTAGACTATTATAAAATGTTCGAGTGACCAGCCTATAAATTTGACCATCACAGGTTCGACCTGTCCTGCCTTTGCGTTGCTCAGCCTATGAATCTTTAAACAAATCAATCAGGTCTTACAAGTAAAACCTCAAATTAGATATTTCATTGAGTACCTGAGACTTGGACACCCAAACAAGGTCTGCGGAGTCCTTTTTCCTGTTGAAGTCCCAAACAACTTGTAAAGATCTACATGAATCAATGATAAACGCTACACCCGGAATTGTGACAGATGATTCTGCAATATTAGTCGCTAGTATCACCTGTAACACAAAGCCAAGCATACTCATAGAATAATGAAATTTATATTGAAACAGACTTAAACAAATGCAAAAACATAGAATTTGATGTGCATCGAAAGCCACAATATTTTATCATATTTAAGGTTATCAAAGGAAACGAAAAGAGGGGAAAAGGATGATGAAGACAAAGAAGATAGCCATAACGAGCCAGCTAATCTTTTTTTTTAGTGTAGAGTGTAAATTTGTATGTGTAGACACAGAAACATGTGCTTATGCATATGCATCATAAGTCCTCTTGAATGCATTTGGTTACACCATATATGCTTTAATAGCAATGTTGAATTACTGCACCACGTCCTCCCCAAGTTTCATGGTATCAGACCATAGGTCAGTGTCCCTAGACCTTCATGTGTCACGACAGCATCCAAGACATAACATGCCAGAACCAGCAATGATGGATGATTACTAGAGATGAACTACTTAAATCAAAGCAATGTGTCTCCTTCAAGGTTGCACCTTCACAAGTGTCTTTTTTTTCCTTTTTTGCTCAGGCGGTGGGGGATCAATAACCAAAATTTGACAACTTGTTAACTGGAGGTTGTAGGATTATTTGCCAATAACCAAACAACAGGGTTTATTCATTCTTCATCTCAAATACATTTCAACCATCTGATCGACCACCGAACTAATCTCACAACAAATTATTCTTTTTGCCCAGATTTTATTTTGATTGGTGACAATATCCAGAAAATGTCTTTGAAGTCATTCTTCATTCATAAAAAACTATAGTAGCTCTCTGTCAGTTTGTTTCATCACCCAATCTGAGTTTATTTTCTCCTATGTAAGCTCTGACACTAATCACCAATATACACAAGGATTCTCTTCTGCTTTTAAAATTATTATGGCGCCATCACCCAAGCCTTTTTCCATCAACTTGGGATCAACTATGAACCAAAAGTCCATGTTGAGAAAGATGCCTGCAAGTATTTGCTGTCATAATTTGTTACAAATCTAATGAAAATCCTCAAAGAAATAGTGCCATTCCTAGACAAGGAAACTTGGCGCAATACAATGGTTGGGCATGAAGCCTAAAATGCCAGCTGATGGAAAGGAAGGCCTGCCTACTATGGCAATTTAGGCTCATGAAACCAAGGTGCAACCTTTTGAAATTCCTGTATACTTGGAAAGAGTTTAGACATGAAATACGACAAGATTTAACATGTGGAACCATCAAGGCAACAAGTTAAATTCACACAAAAATTAGATATGTGCACAAATTATTCCCTAAAATTTATCATATCTATTTTTGAATGCATAGATGCTCCTTACTCTTATTTCCCAAAATGCATATGAGTATTAAAGCATTCATATGCTGCTATTAACATGTACTATACTAGTGAAAGTGACTTCCTTGTAAAAGTAACTCTAGAAGTACATAATACAAAGTACACGAAAGAAGTGATGAATATTAACAAGTGGTGTAAATTAAAGGTATTTGAGCCATTATTGGTGGTATGATCTAAATTTGTTGAAAGAGGTTTTTTTTTCTCCATATATATATATATAAGCTTGAGTACTACAAGAAATATGAGCTTTACTCACTGAATCTTAATTATCTACATGTGGACTTGATTCAATTACTATCATTTAACTGACATCTAACAAATTACTAATTGGCTATGATTTCTTCTAAAAAGAAGCATCAAGAAAATATGGCTTACAAGTGCATTCATTATGAGGGCAATAAATCATAAATTGACTAAGTATAAAGCATGTCAGTGTTTTAATTTTTGGTCTGAAACAACACGTACATTTGAATACCATAAGCATAATCATCTAGCCTTATTCCAAGTCCAAACTATTTGGCACTGGCTTTGTAGATCCTCATTCGCCATGAATTGTATTTAGGCCCATCTTTGATGTTATTTCAAGGTTTTCCATATCTTTTCTCAAAACTTCCATCCATGTTGTCTTAGGCCTTCCCCAACATCAATCATACAACTCGATAATTCCATATTATCTGCTGTGAACATTTATCATTTGATGCAATCAACTACCAACTAGTAATGAATCCCCCCCCCACCCCATCCCAAAAATAGGGGGTACCATTGCATCATGAACAATTACAGAATGGACTACTTTAGCCATTAATCTAATCCTTCATCCAATATAGTTCTCATTCTAAAATTATTGTTCAAAAAAACTGAAGAGCTTAATAATATTAATAATATTTGAATTTAAACAATATATTAACCCAATATTATAATTATATGTTAACATTGGTCACTTATTTTAAAATCTATAAAATTATAAATTAGTGCTATATCTAAATGATGATGAGTGAACATATTAACCTCTTTTCATGGTAACTATACAAGTTTTGTTTTTACAGATTGTTAAGGCTTTCCTTTTCTTTTCTGGGACATAAGGCTTTCATGATTTAAAAATGGAACCTCGCTAACTTATATCAAAAATCTTGACCAGCACTTTTTCAGATTCCATACCTTCTTGTTGATTCATTGGGTTTTTGTATTATTTGAGTGATAGATGTTAATAAAACTAGAAAACAAAACATTTCCTAACCCAAACAACTCTTTTGTCATTTTAACATTCCCAAATTTCTGCATTAAAAAAATAATAATGCTCATCCTCAGCATAACATTCCGTTGCGCAGTCAATTCAGAAGGTTTACAATGATCATAAGCATTATGTCAAAGAAAATAAAAGTCTTTTGGTATTATTTACAGTATTAGGATCTATTAGGTATTGTTTTTATTTCCTTCTTAAAAATATCATAGAAATAGAGAAACAAAACATGTTTGTATTTTTATTTTCTATGTTCAAATTTTATTTTCATTATTCTACAAAAATGAAAGTAAGAAAGCTCATACTTTCACTATTTTCAGAAACAAGAAACCCATTTCTTTTACCAACACCGCTAACACCATTGCCACAAAGGCCACCATGCTGCCATTGCCTCTTCACTACCACCATCGCTACTATGCCACCACTTCGGTCATCTCCACTACACCATTGTCATCACCACCATCATTTGCACTGCCATCATCGTCACCACTACCACCATTGTCTCCACCACCCCACTATTGTCGTACTTGCCAACATCGCCATAACCACTGCCATCACCAAAATCGTTACCTTCAAAGCAACACTGCCACTACCACAGTCTCTGCCACACCACCACCACCACCACAACATCATCAATGGCCCCACCATCACTGCCACTGCACCACCACTACGGCCTCCGCTAACTCCACCACCACTATCACCATCTGGGCCACTATCATCATGTTTATATTTTTAAAAATAATTGTATGCTTATATTTTTAAAATTTAGAAATAAAATTTCTATTTTTCTATTTCCAAAAATAAGAAAAGTGAATGTGATGCCAAACGAAACCTTAGTATATGACTTTCTTTATGGCATTTTTATCCTTTATGATCCATAAAGTGCATTGCATGAGCTTTGAGGTTGTAGTTTGTATAAAAAACTAGAAAGAAAACATAATATGGACATACATAAACATAACAACAACATTATCAAAAAATTGCACGTGACCCAAATGCAACAGAAAGAAGCCACTAAAATATGGTGGAGTACCTTTCGGTGAGATCTCAACACTCTCATAGCCAAGAGTGCTTGATCAGTGTCAATGCTGCGATGAAGAATGTATACTTTGAAGAATGAACTAAGGGGCCTTAAAAGAATCCATTGCTGCTCCAATGCATAGTACGTTGGAAGAAAAACTAATATACTCTTCTCAATATCTGGTTCATTTTCATGTAGGTGCAATATTAACATATGAATAAGCATGTGTACTTGAGGATCCATGTCAGCTTTCGCAGCAGCAGGATTCGGCCCAGAACAGTATATATCAGATAATGATTCTGAACTTATCTCCAGAAGCTCAGAAACCTGGTCAGCAATAGTGATTTGAAATAATCATTCACTCAAGGCTAAGAAGAACAGCATGGATGCTCAGACATATATCATAAACAGACATTCAGATACATGCAGTAATAAGAATACACTTTGAACATCTGAGAACATGAGCATGAGAGACTGGTCACAAGAACCTCCTGCCTAGCAATCAGGAGATTAAAATAGGCTCCTGTTATCCAAAGAAACACAGGCCAAGAGGTAGAGGTGATTAAATGGTCAAATGCTTTGCAATTAACCCAGATGGCCTACATGCATTAAAGATTAATGAGGTTTAAGTGTAATTTAACTAAATATTAGGGTGCACCGGCAAAATGTGATTAAGATTTATGTGAAAAACTCTCCAGCAGAAGAAAGGTACAAGCCATGGTACAAAAGAGATTTGCATAGGATGCTGACATTTGTAGTGTCAAATAGGCCACAATACATAAAGCTCGAAAGTTTGGGGCTTCATTGGATACAAAGAAGCAGTGCAAAGGAAAACTAATCAAACTAACAAGTAATTTCTTGTTACACAAAAAGAATGATACATGATTAAAAAAAAAAAGGATAGGAAAGGGGCAAATTAGGATCTCATCCTTGATGATGACCTGCAGAAAATTAACCATGCATAAAAGCACCAAACACATACTCCAATAGAGGGAAAAATTTTCCCACCATGCTAAGGGAATTCCAAATTGTTCACCATCAGTTGAAATTTGTTTCAGTCCTTTAACCTCTTTGCAAGTTCATAGATTGTGGCATATAAATGCACAGCGAATATTCAATATATGTCTGCTTCTTTACACAGAAGTTCTTTGGCCATCTACACAGCTTTTACTAATACAAGTACTCTGAAGTAACGGAGGTTGCATTTAGCATCACTACTAGTTTTCTCTTTTCTAAAACCTAAAAGCTGAAAATACATTTCTGTTTTTTTTTCCATTTTAAAGAAATAAACTTGTTTAATATAGCAAATTATTTTTAAAAATATAAAAATAAATTATATAAGCAGTTGTGGTGGTGATGGTGGCAGCATCCATGCTAGTGGCATGGTGGTTGTGGCAGCAGTGGCAACACACCAGGATTAGTGATTGTGCAGGCAGAAAAGGAACGGGGGAGCGAGGGGCGATAGTGGTGGCAATGGTGGTAGTGATAGCAGTGGAAAACATGGAATGCCATACCAGGCCGAACCACCCGGTACACCCCATACCGAGACGGACCAACGGAAAACCGCTCTGGTTTGGCCCTTTTTTCGATAAACCCCCCCAAACCGTACCAAACCACTCGGTTCGGTAAGGTACGGACCGGTACCAATCGGTTTGGTCCGGTATGGGAGGTACGGTACCGGTACGGGATGGTACATATCGGTAAGATATAGTTTTTCTTTTTTTTCTTTTTTTTTGGCTATTGGATGGGATTTTTTTATTTTTTTATTCACGATACAGAGCGGTACAGTATGATATGGTACCGTACCGACTGACAACCGGTATGGGTTGCGGTACCGAGTCCGCGAACCTTGGTGGCAACACATCAAGGTTGGTGATTGTGGCAGCAAAAAAGGTAGGGGGAAGTGAGGAGTGTTTCTCTTTTCAAAGAAAAAATAAAAGTCACCTTTAATAGCTTTCATTTTTTGTCAAAAACCAGATTAGATTTTTTGAAGAAAACTGCCCTCCTAAACAGGTTTCTTGCCTCAATTTTTGTGGGATAGTTCTTAATTGAAATCAAGGACAGAATACCAAAGAGGGCCATAGTCATTGAGGTAAATGTAAAAGTATTATCAAAGTATACAATAATGAAGGATTTCATAGGCATAGGCATCAATTAGCCAATTATTTCTTTCACAAATAACTGCCCTTGATGTAAAGAGAAAGGGAGAATAATCAAAAAAGAAACCAAGACATGAAACAAAAACTGACTAATAATATTATGATAAATTATTAAGGTTTGCCATACCTGTCAGTGCCAGTGCATACCGACTATATCATATCATAACCGGCCCCCATACCAGATGTACCAACACAATAATAGGATGGTACCGGTATAGAATCCAGAGATGGCGAACCTTGTGCATGATGCTTTTGCTATTTTTATTTACATACAGCCCATAAGAGCACAAATTATGGAGACAAAAGTTCTGAGATTACAAAAGAAATTCAAATTGAAATCTACAGTCACTCCAGTATGTCAAGCACATGGTTCTGTCCATTGAAATACTAGGTGTAATCATGTGCAAGTACACTGGTTACATATTTTACTATATTAGTTAATGCACGTAGGTTTTGGGGTTATCTCTACAATGCAGAACCCCCAGTATCTGTGATGTCCCATTGAGGTGCATACCATTCTACCAGTGCAATATCAGTATTAACTGGCACAGTGAAAGATTGTGCAAGCAAAGAACGAGGGGGAGAAAATCCAAAAAGGTCTCCAATAACCAACCAGCATACCGGCCAGTCATCATGATATCTTTTCAATTGATCCAGTTCACATAAGTAACACAACTCAACAATGGAGAAAGTCAAGATGTCAATCTGCTGGACCATAGGATACATATCTAAATGTTCCAACAGGACAGGCTTGAGACTGGAGCGAAACAGTGTGTTCCACGCCAAAACAAATATCAGGTAGGCCAGGCAAACAAGCAATCTCTTTGTAGGCCAGATCATGTTTGGCTCAAAATTCAGATCAAAACTGACTCACCTTTTCAGTAAACTAGCTAAGCCTGAATTTCTGAGCTTGAAACATAAACGAGCCCAGCTCAAGCTATGTCAGTATGCCTAAATTTATACATTTTCGGTATATATAGATAATTAATTGTTAGATTTCAATCCAACAGCTGAATCACTTAGTCTGATTCAGTCGTTGGACCTAACAACTGACAGTTGCTTTTATATATATATATAGTAGAAAGAAACTTATATATAGATAGAGAGATAAATATAGACATACAAATATATAGGTCTTAAGAGGAAAAGCCTTAAAGCTCCCCTCTCCCAATCTCACGCCACCTCACCTTCCCTTTGGAGCGGAATCCTCTTCCTTCCCTCCCCTCTGCCACAGCACCTTGTCCTACAGCTCTAATCCTTTACCTCTCCTCCTCTGCCACCACCTTCAAGCCACCACGATCCCCCTTCCCTTCTCCATCGCCACCATTGACCTGAAGATCCTCCCAAATCTCCATAGCCTTCTCCTCTACTCCCCCTAAGGTCAAATCTCCCTTCTTTTCTCCACGTCCGCCACCACCTTACCTGTCATTATTCCATTGCCATCATCTCTCTCCCTCCCCCCTCAAAAAAAAAAAAAAGGAAGAAAGAAAGAAAGAAAGAAGAAAAAGAAGAGGAGCTAAAATGAGACATGTGTGCTTGAGCTCCATCTGATTTGCTGTTGGAGCTTGAGCGAGCCGACTGGCTTGATTCTGTACAAGCGAAGCTTGAACTGCACTGTCGCAGTTCAACTTGAGCACAAGCTAACTCGCTTAAATCCCAAACCAAGCCTGATCAACACCCAGCTCACACATGTTCAGTTAGTTTTCACTCTAATCTCAGGTTGATCCAATGGCATAACATGCAAAAGCAGCCAGTACACCTTAAATGCTAAACCTGTGGTATAACTTCTGATTTTCCTGCATGAGGTTACTGACTTGACAAGTTCTCTTCATGGTTCACATGCAAACTAATTCCACTGTTCAACTATCAGCCTGAAAAATACACCCAACAAATCAGCATAAAAATAGACTATGAAACTACACTAATTACCTGCTCAAGATACAGAACTTTTCGCTGGAACATAATGTGCTGAGAGGCACTTGGAATTGCAATCACTTCAACTCTCTCACCTCTACCAAGATCTTTAAAGTAATCCCTGTATCTTGTAATATCAGCCGTAGCAGACATCAAAACAACCCTAGTTTACAAATGATAATTTACAACATCAGTCACCAAGTGTATACAGAAAATTTAAGTTTACTTCTACAGTATAGGAAAAATTTAAGTTATGGCGAGGGGTTCTGGCTGACAAGTTTAACCAAGTAAAGAAAGGTACCAATCAAGTTAGACTTGCATTAAGCCATAAAATCAAATGCTTTTATAACAATATGACTAGGAAAAAAGTTAAGCACATACCTCAAATCCTTGCTTTTTATCATAAACTGCTTCAAACATGCCAGAACAAGATCAGATTCCACAGATCGTTCATGCACTTCATCCAGTATTATAACCTTATATCTAAGTGCAGCCAACCCCATATCACGCATTTGTTCCAATAAAACACCAGCAGTTTTAAAAACAATTCTGTCACATATTAGGCAACCTTAGAACTTGCAGAAACGTTAACAACCAGTATAGCAAATATACATTAGTCAGGAAGAATGTGTGAAAGCACACAGAAAATGGACAAGACCAAGATGCAGGGGATGTACAATGTTGATACTTCATAGTTCACAAGGGAAAGGAGAAAAGCTGTGAAGGTGAAGAAATTCCATGCATGTCATATTCCTTTTAAGAGTTCCACCCAAAATTACCAATTACAGTCAGCAGTAACTTAAAGGACAAAAAAGCCTTCTGCTGAATAGGAGCTACATAATTATACATTATACACTTAGACTCAGTGCAATCAGTGTTATTAAGGCGCTCGCCTAGGCGCTCAGGCGAGGCGCCCTTGGCTGAAAGCGCCTCAGCCTCCTCCAGGCGAGAAGCCTTCAGCCAGGCAAGCGCCTTTGCCGCCTAGGCGCTAGCCTCGAGTGAGGTGCAAGGTGCTCGCTTTTGGCGTCCAATTAACATTGGTTTTGTCTTCTGACTGTTCAGCTTCCAATTTAACAGCTGCAATTCACTTCAACTTGAAATTACAACTAGGATAATAGATAAATCTTTTAAAAGAACAAAAAGAAAGGTTACTTAAGTAATTTATGATCTATCTGATTAGTTCACATTTAGAGCCCCCGGACTTAAATCATGAAAAAATTAGTTCTAGTTCAAACAAAGAGATTGAGAAGAACAAAGAGAATAACCTATCTGATGATGGAGAAGAAGATCATTATGACAACTTAGGCATAGAATCTGATGAAAACTTTTAGTTTTAGACTTTTAGAATAGAACAATAGACTGTCCTCTATAAGTAATGGAGAAAACAAAAAACTCAGAAAAGTTTTTATTGTTTGAGTATGGTGTTTAGATAATAAATCTAATGAAGACTTTTAGTTTTGAATTAGAATATTAGAACAATAGACTGTAATGAAGACTTTTAGTTTTAAAATAGACTATATTTGTTTTTTATTTTTCTTTTTTTCTAAAAAAATGGCATCTGGCTTCAATTAGATGCTTACTTTTTCAACACCTAGCGCCTCAGGCACTGGATGGGGTCTAGCACCTAGCGCCCTTAACAACCTTGAGTGCAATAACCAGCATATAGGGTAAATCAATTTTATGGATGTACATATTTCCCTTCATAAATGCAATATTATGGTGCCTATTTGTCAAGAAAGAACTACCAGTTAGGAAGGTTCAATTTAGAATTTATTATTGTAAGAACTAGGTACCTTGTTGAGTTGATATCTGAGACATTTGAATGGCCGATATGATATCCAATCTCCCCTCCAACATCACAATTGCGAGCTTTAGCCACCATTCTTGCTACTGCCACAACTGCAAATCTTCTAGGTTGTGTACACAATATGGGTTCCATATTTTCTTCCAGAAGGAACTGTGGAACTTGGGAGCTCTTACCTTTAATATAGCAAAAAACACATTCACCACTAAGCATAAGAGTCGCACCATTGCACCAAAAAGAAAGGTGAAGATAAACATATCAATTTCCAATTCAAAAGAGAGAAGCTTGCATAGAATCTTCACATGTTCTTATGCGACGCAATGAACAATAAATCACCTGATGAGTATAAACAAAAACAGGACAGCTGTAATGTTTTCTTTGTGAATAATCCTCTGTGATCTCAATTATTGCAATCTTCTAAATTGCGGACAATCCTAGATCCAAATCAAGATCTATAGCATTTAAGGAAGTTAAAGAGGAGCTCATGATACAAAATCCTCAGCACGTGTCATGCATGCCAGAGCTAGGATGGCTTCTGTCTCCAATCAGATTACAGTGTTGTTAAAAAAAAAAAAAAAAAATCATTGTCTCGATAGACACACTGGCAATCTTGGAAGGTGCACTTTTCTTGTTCCTCTCCATAAGAGTATGAAGGACGAACTGAACTCTGTGGGGGGATATCCATTTACTACTGAAGTAATTATAGACCGGTAAAGCCATGCAGACTGAGAAGCCTTCCAGTGTTTTAGTTATATATTAAGATAGATAACTGTATGATGCAAGCAATCCAAAGTTCACCTCTAAGGTATTGACTAAGGTTTCAAATATTGACCATATTGTACCGTATTCATCCCAATCGACCCATATCAAATCATCCAGTTCAGTGAAGCATGATTAGATACAAGAGACATACTAAATGTCCTACCATTAAGGTACATGAACAATATGGGGGATGTTCCTCAAGATTCAAAAATAAGATTGAGCTTTGGTAGCTTTCATAATTCATAACATAATGCCCTTATGCAGTAATTAGGGTACATCTCAGGCATACTAATCACCAGGAGTGTTTTAACTATGATTCAATTGTTCGATCATTTAGAGGCAAAAAAAAAAACAAAAAGAGGTAAAACAAACATATAATGTCTCAGTAATCAGAGCTTCGATGTGATAATCCTTACAACGTATGAGCTACATGGGTTAAAAATTTGCTATCTCTATCATTTCTGGAGATATAACATCACGAACTCAATTACAATAATTGCTTTGACATTTTGAATACTTCTTGCACATTCATTAACAAATTTCTAATGTAGCTTTGACAAAAACTAGATCATGGCTTCTTCTTCTTTTTTTACATCTGACCGCCAATCTGACATCAATTTCCGCAATTTTTCTACTTAGCAAGGGCCTGGCATTCATTGCACTTGGCGTAACACGATAAATGGAAAGGGAGAAAATAAAATAGTGATATACAGCTTTAAAACTAGGCATTTGAAATCACCTTTTTTTTTTTTTTTTTTTTTTTTTTTTTTTGGTGAACTTCTTTAACCACCATCATTCTGTACTGCTATAACACTTCAAGACATATCGTGGATGTGAAATGTGTGCAGCCTAACAGCTGAAACCTGAACCATAACTAGACCACAGCTATTCATCGTCACTATAACACCAGTCTTTTGTGAACGTACGCCCCAAAACATCCGTTGCACAAACATTCTCTGGTTAAGATCATCTGAGGATCCACAAAACAGTTTCAATCTTTCCCCTTTTTTTACTTCATTTTCTCCATTGACTATTGACTTCCATAAAACGCCAATGCCACGCATCGAAACCTTGAATAAAAAGGGGAAAACGGGAAATCAAACAACGAAAATTCTGTTTCGCCGACATGCAAACATAACCCAACATAACCAAACAGTCTTGATAAGGGGAAGAAAAGAACATCAAATACCAAAAATAAAGCAGGCCAGCAAACAACATCCACCATTCCACCAGAAAAAAAAACCTAAAAAATGGAAACAATCGCAAGCATCCACACACACACTACAAGTGGAACTTCAGAGGCCCCTGCAAGAAACGCGTCAAGAAATCGAAGGGGTCCTGTACCGCATCCTGTGTCACCGACGATGAGAGTTACGCGATTTTCCTGGATCTTTTCGACGATCTTCCTCCGGAGGGCCATCACGGGGAGCGGCGGCCGCGGGGCAGAGGAGGAGGCGGCGGTGGAGGAGGAAGCGACGGAGGAGGACTCCCAGTCTTTCCCCATGGACCCCATCTAGGGAGCAACGGAGATAGCAGAGGAAAAGCGAGAGCGGGAAGCTTGTGAGCGTTTTGATGCCGCTCTCTCTGCCGCGGGCGTTCCCGAGAGACTTGGGCGTCAAGGGTCTTCCACGATGGGTCTTTGTAGGGCTTTCGTTCGATGGGAAATCTTTGGGGCCCCGACTAATCTACCAACAATGCTAATTGCCACGCGTCGATCTGAGGATTGTCACAACCTTCGTGTGTTGCACTGATACGTGAATTGACCCAATTATCTCATGCCGCATGGCATGTGTTTCGTCGGTGGTTGGTCTCCGTCGAATTACAACACTAGCTTTCCGGTAATTAGTACCTCCTCCCGCCTTTCCATTTAAAGCCGTCGGCGTTGGATTAGAGCACCAAAAAAAAAAAAGAAAAAAAAAAGTCTACGTCCAAACTACAATAAAATTTAAAATAAATAAATTTTTAATTATTTATAATAAATATTAAAAATAAATTTTATTTTCATCAAAATTCAACCTGATGCTTAATCTAATATAACTGATAATAATGAAAAAGCTTAATCGAAAATTCTCCTCCAACGATTGGATTCCAACCGAACTCCTCCAACGGCCAAACTTTAGTCGAACTCCTTCAATCGGTCGAACTTTTTCAGCAGCCAAATCTTAGTCGAACTTCTTCAGCCGACCGAACTTCTCAGCGATTGAGCCTCAGCCGAACTCCTCCATGACTTCTTCCTCAATCGGACTCCTCTAAAATCCGAACTCCTTTCAGATCTCTCCTTCAGACGGATGCCTATAGGAGCCGAACTCCTTCCGGACTTCTCTTTCAGTCGGATGCCTATGGAAGCCAAATTCCTTCCAGATCTCTCCTTCAGTTTGATGCCTATAGGAGCCAAACTCCTTCCAAACTTCTCCTTCGATCGAACTCCTCTAAAAGCCAAACTCCTTCCGAATTTTTTCTTCAATCGAATTTCTCAAGGAGCCGAACTCCTTCCAGACTCCTCCTTTCGGATTTTTCCTTCAGTCAAGTTCCTCCAAAAGCCGAACTCCTTCCGGATCTCTCCTTCAGTGATATTCCTCCAGCGGAATGCTTTCAAATTTCAGCTAACATTCCTTCCGGATGATCTCCTCCAAACGTATTTCCTTCAGGAGTCCGAACTCTTCTGAAATTGATATATGTCGAAGTTCTTCACCAACCAACACCTGCTTCCTCCAAACTATGCTTCCTCCGAATTATGGCTATTAAATCTCGACGAACGATCGCTATCAGTCTAACGACGCCCCTCTCTCCGTAGCAAATCCCATGCGACCTTGAGCGGCCCACTATCGGATAGTTATAACTGTCATTATCAGTCTGACGACATCCTTCTCTCCATATTGAATTCCATGCAGCTCCGAGCGGCCCACTACCGGATGGTATGATTGTCACTATCAATCAAGCTCCATCTATAAAAAGGAATCCTTCAGATACATTTTCTCTAGGCTCTCTTCTTCTTCCCCAAACTCTGCGAAACTCTTTTTTGAGCACTCTATTTCTGTTGGCCAGAAGAACTGACTTGATCGTCAGAGGATCCTGTCAGAGCCACCACCATCGACTTCAGATATGATTTTATTTTGCAGGTCATCAACGGCGATCTTTTCTTCCTCGACTTCAACTCGATCCAGCGTCAACCAGATTCTACACCAATAATAAACTTTACTCCCTCGACTTTATCACTATCCAATCAGCCATCTTATTATTTTCTCTAAAAATAAATGCTAATGATATCTATTTTTCTGCAAAGTATCTATTAAAAAAAATTAAACTTGCACTCTTCAAGTTATATCTGTATTAATTCATGGTGTCATCACGTATGAATCATTCTCTAGAAATATTTATAGGACTTGAGAATTATAAAAAGCACCTTTGATGCCTTTCCAAGCTGCAATAAGTCCAATAAAAAGGATAAATGAGGTATATAAGCATTTACCAACAATCCACTAGAGCTCGATGATTGAAAATTAACCCATCAAAATTTACCTACAAGACATCAAGGGGTGAGGGCAACCATCTAAATAATTTCTATGTAAATTAGGTATTCACCTAATTGTGAGAGCTATATCAAAATTTCCCCATGCCTCTTCGATAAGCGGAATAGAAATGAAAAAAAGACCTTTGCTCCTTGTTATATGCCCCTAAACATTATTTTTACTTCAACAAGAAATAAGTAGGAGAAAATGTATGGTTCTATTTCATCATTTTAGTAAAATAATATACACCATAAAACTAGAGGTATCATCTCCAATTACATTTTTATCCTTATCTACTCTATAAATATATTAAAAAATGAAAAAGAAATTTCATCCCCATGCTAAAAAATCATAATAATATGAAAGCTAATAGATATTGAATGCGTGCAATCATTCTTGATACTTACTCGCCCAACCAATTCTATAAATTTTTTGTTCTATGCAATAATTAGGTTCTATCTCTCTAAACTTATTCAAATATTTTTTTTTATTCCTTGAAAATATAGTTTGCAATCAAATGTCATCTTAAGTTTTATGGGTAAGAACGTAATTCAGCTATGATCTAATTGACTTGTTTCAAATAAAGAGAGGAAATATTGAATTGAAGCTTTCAGCATTTTTTTTTTACACACGTTTTCTTGACTATCCTTATAACTTTTTAATTATTTATTGATCACCTCTGATGTTAATACTTTCTAATTTGTAATAATGGCTAGGTGGTTCCTTTTGCCTCTCTTATTTCCGATGTAAATACTTTCTAATATATATAATATATTGATGCCTTTCGAATGTAATTATACTTGTGATTGCAGTTCTCTTCAAAGAAGGATAAAATATGATGTTCATTAATGATGTTAAAATATAAAGCAAACTGTCATATCATACATCGAGATAAATGGAAAAGAAGCTTTCATTGTTGTGTTTATGTATATTGCACGTAAAGAGAGAGAGATGGCATCGAGTAGAGATGCCAAAAAAAAAAATTAAATCTCTTCTTCCTTCTCCCAAGTCTAAATCTTACACTCCCCCCTAATAAATTCTACAATATTTTATCAATTTTATTGATCAAAACATAGAAAATCTCTCTTGCATGTGTTCCCATCATTATTATAATTTGTTAGTGAAAATTTTATAGCTTTTTGGGACAAATCTAGTACCCAATATCTATTCAATCAATGCCATCATCTTTTTTATGCAGATCAAGCCATGATCTAGAGACAGATTGGTGCACATTAAGTAGCTCAGTATTCTTTTTTGTAAGAAAGGGTTATGAAGATTAGATCAAACCAACATAATGCTCTAGAATGATGTCAATCGGGAACAAGAAATATTCGGCCAATGGTGCATGACCTATGATATGCAAACTTGCAAATCGTTATCGACAATGAGCTGAGGTTAGGCCTTCATGCCACTTATCTTGAATTTTGGAGTCCACGTAGGCATGGGTCATGCGAGGTTCAACCATCTCGCCACATTAAGGATTGGAATTTATGAAGATTAGATGAAATAAGTGAATTTTTGATTCAAGGGGCTAATTATACTTCCTTCCCATAATTATCTTGAATTTTAAGAAGTATTCTCGAGGAATACTTTTGGAAAGTCTCGAGAAAATTAATAGCTCATTTAGGGATCAAATGCAAACCCCGTAGGTATATCACTATATCTAGCTTAGGGGAAAAGCATGTAATCTAAATATATTTCTTTATTTGTATCGTTCATTCTTTTGAATGGTTCAACTATGCCTTCCTATGATCATCTAATTTTCTACCTATTTTCTACATTTCAGTAATCTTTAACTTAGTTTACACCATTTTAAATTATTATTTAAGAACCATTAGTGGTTCAACTGGCCTCAATATCTCACTCCTTTTCATATTCTTGATCTTCTTCTATTTAAAATTTCCCCCCAACCAACCCCCCTCCCTCCTCCCCTCCTCCCCACTTTCTTATAATTTCATTGCTTTGATTTACATACATGCTGCCCATCCGGTTCATATTTGTTGTAAAATCATTATTTAATATTTTTTTTTTTGAGAAATCTTCATTCTCCATATTTACAGTATTTTACATAAATCCCTACAACCTTGAATTTTATTGCCCACATTTCCTAGACCTTTGCTTTTTCCTATTTTATCATTGCTTAATTATATATGTTGGTGCAGAAATCCGTCGCCGCCGGGGGTCGCCGCAATCGAGGCCGCTGGGCGCCGCCGGGGACCTGCAAAACGAAGTCCCGTCCGGAACCGGTGGGGTGGTGGCTCCGGCAGGACCCTCCGACGGTCAAGTTAGTTTCTGACCAACAGTAATGGAGTGCTCGGAATGAGTTCCGGAGCTTAGAGATGTGGAGGAGAGCTTAGAGAGTCAAGAGTCCAGAGGGCTTCCCCTTAGTGTGTCGGGAGGGTCCTTGATATAGCGGAGCTTGATGGTGACAAGCTGCAGCCGCGTGCTGGCGGGCCGCTCGAGGTTCGGTGGAGTCAGTCTCACTGGAAAGGCGCCGCGTGCGGCGGATGGAGGGTGACAGCCATCGCCGCCTGACAGTGGGTCGCTATCGCCCGCGGTGGACTGACTGATGGTGCGGACGGACTGACTGATGGTGATGGTTGCAGAGCTTGCCGAATGAAGGGATGAAGGCCTTCGTCGTGTGCCCATTTTCGGAGGAGTTCGGGCTCCTGAAGAGGAAGATAGGAGGGAGTTCGGCTCCCATAGGCGTCTGGCGAGAGGTATGCAGCTAAGGCCCGTTGAGGAGTTCTCGCTGAGAATCCGAAGCTCGACCGTTGGAGAGTTCGAATGTTGGACTTCTGCTCGTCAGCTGAGGAGTTCGCCGTTGGGAATCCGAAGCTCGGCCGTTGGAGGTTCGGCCGGCTGTTGGACTTCGGCTGAGGCTTGGCCGCTCGAGAGTTCGGTAGGAGCTCGGTTGGCCGAAGTTTTGAAGGACGACCGTGAGGAGTCGACCGAGGGATGACTGCTTGGGGAGTTCGACCGAGGGATGTCTGCTTGGGGAGTTCGATCGAGGGGCGACTGCTTGGGGAGTTCGGCCGAGGGGGCGACCGCTGAGGAGTTCGGCCCAGTGACGACTGCTGAGGAGTTCGGGCTCCTGAGTGACGATTGCTGAGGAGTTCGGGCTCCTGAGTGACGACCGCTTGGGGATTCTACTAAAGCCCGTCCGCTGAGGAGTTCGGCCGCTGAGAGGACTTCATTGAAGCTCGGCCGCTTGGAGTCGGTCCGAAGGAGTTCGGCCGTGGGAAGTTCGAAGGAGTTCGGCTGCACGGGCTCGCCTGGGGTCGGTCCGAAGGAGTTCGGCCGCGGGAAGTCCGAAGGAGTTCGGTTTGCACGGGCTCGCCTGGGGTCGGTCCGAAGGAGTTCGGCCGCGGGAAGTCCGAAGGAGTTCGGTTGCACGGGCTCGCCTGGGGTCGGTCCGAAGGAGTTCGGCTGCACGGGCTCGCCTGGGGTCGGTCCGAAGGAGTTCGGCCGTGGGAAGTCCGAAGGAGTTCGGCTGCATGGGCTCGCCTGGGTCGGTCCGAAGGAGTTCGGCCGTGGGAAGTCCGAAGGAGTTCGGCTGCATGGGCTCGCCTGGGGTCGTTCCGAAGGAGTTCGGCCGTGGGAAGTCCGAAGGAGTTCGGCTGCATGGGCTCGCCTGGGGTCGGTCCGAAGGAGTTCGGCCGTGGGAAGTCCGAAGGAGTTCGGCTGCATGGGCTTGCCTGGGGTCGGTCCGAAGGAGTTCGGCCGTGGGAAGTCCGAAGGAGTTCGGCTGCATGGGCTCGCCTGGGGTCGGTCCGAAGGAGTTCGGCCGTGGGATCCGAAGGAGTTCGGCCAGGGCTCGCTGATTCGGCCTCTAGGCAGTTCGGCCCGGACCTTGGTGCAGGGGAGTTCGGCCTCTAGGCAGTTCGGCCGTGTTAGGGGTTCGGCCTGGCGCCTGGCGCTGAAGCTCTTCAGCGGCTACTGGTTACATTGGGCTGAGCGTTGGGCCGGGCTTCGGCAGGAGCGGGATTTATCCCCAACAGTAGCCCCCCCACTCCCGAGTTCAAAAATTGAAGGAAGGGAGTACCAAAACAGGCGACTGCCGGAAGTCTTCTTCCAGGCTCCGCATTTGTTGCAGCTGAAGCTCGGGGGAGGTCTCATCTCCAGCCAATATTGACGCTGAAGTTGAAGCTGAGGCTTGGGGGAGGTCTCATCCCCAGTCGATGTTTGGAGTTGAAGTGGGACTCGTTTCCAGCCAAAATTAGTGAAGCCGACGTTGAGGCCGGAGTCAATGTCGCCCCCCGTGGTCAGGGTCGGAGTTGACATTGCCTTCATCAACCGAAGTCGATTCGGGGAGACCTCCTCTTTTGCAGTCAAGGTTATGATCGCTTGGGGGAGATCCCGTCTCCCGCTGATGCTGATACCGAAGTTGAAGCCGAGGTCTGAAGGAGACCTCGTCTTCTGCAGTGAAGCTTGCCGTAGACTCTGGGGCTCGGCCTTGGACCTTGCTCGCGTCAGGACGAGGTTCTCCTCTTGTTCCCAACGGGCTGTGGGGGCACATGGGGACCGTCGTCCTCGTCTCTCCCCCCATCCCGTCCTTGGTGGACGGGGCCTTTGACTTTGCTCACGCTAGGACGAGGTTCTCCTCCTGTTCCTAGCCGGCTGTGGGGGCACATGAGGACCGTCGTCCTCGCTTCTCCCCCCATCCCGTCCTTTGTGGACGGGGCCTTCGACTTTGCTCGCGCTAGGACGAGGTTCTCCTCCTGTTCCTAGCCGGCTGTGGGGGCACATGAGGACCGTCGTCCTCGCCTTCTCCCCCCATCCCGTCCTTCGTGGACGGGGCCTTCGACTTTGCTCACGCTAGGACGAGGTTCTCCTCCTGTTCCTAGCCGGCTGTGGGGGCACATGAGGACCGTCGTCCTCGCTTCTCCCCCATCCCGTCCTTTGCGAACGGGGCCTTTGACTTTGCTCGTGCTAGGACGAGGTTCTCCTCCTGTTCCTAGCCGGCTGTGAGGGCATTTCCGCTCGCTTTTTTCCCAGTGACCCTGAAACGATAAGTGTCGAGCAACAAGGTTTTATTGAGGGAAACTACTGGTAGTACATTCTCAGGTTTTCTGAGTTCCAAGGTCGGGGAAGCGCTAGTCCTCCGAGCTCCTTTAGGCGATAGGTACCAGGTCGGATGACCTCTACCACTTCGTACGGACCTTCCCAATTTGGGACGAGCTTCCCTTGACTCTGGGGCTGGGAGACGGCTGCTCGTCGGAGCACTAAGTCCCCAACTCTGAACGCCTTGCTTTTGACTCTGGAATTGTAATACCGAGCCACCTTCCGTTGGTAGGCGGCCATTCGGATGCTGGCTGCCTCCCTCTTTTCTTCCAGAAGGTCGAGGTTGGTTCTGAGGTCCTGGGAGTTGAGTTGCTCGTTGAAGCACACGATTCGAGCAGATGGGAGTTTGAGCTCGATCGGGATGACTGCCTCGGTGCCGAAGGCCAAGGCGAAGGGTGTCTCGCCGGTCGGTACCCTCTGCGTTGTTCGGTATGCCCAGAGGACGTGGTAGAGTTCGTCTACCCAGGCCCCTTTTGCCCTGTCGAGCCTCGTCTTGAGGCCTTGCAGCAGGGTCCGATTGGTCACTTCGGCTTTCCCATTGGCTTGCGGATGAGCCACCGATGTGAAGTGGTGGGAGACGTTTAGCCCCTTCGCAGAACTCGGCGAACCGGGCTCCAGCGAACTGTCGCCCATTATCGGTTATGAGGGCTCGGGGCAGACCGAACCGGCAGATCAGCGTCTTCCAGACGAAGTCCTGCACCTTGGCCTCGGTGATCTTCGCTAGTGGTTCCGCCTCGACCCACTTGGTAAAGTAGTCGATCGCGACCAGGAGGAACTTCCGTTGTCCGGACGCCGTTGGGAAGGGGCCGAGGATGTCCATCCCCCACTGCGCGAAGGGCCAGGGTGCAGTGAGCGGAGTGAGTTCGGATGCCGGCTGCCTTTGCACGCTGGCGTTCTTCTGGCAGCGGTCACATCTCTTCACGTATTCCATGGAATCACGAAGTAGGGTTGGCCAGTAGTACCCTTGCCGAAGTAGTCTTTGCGATAGGGATCTGGCTCCCGCGTGACTTCCGCAGAGTCCTTCGTGGACATCCTGTAGCGCGATGCAGGCCTCAGAGGGTCGGAGGCACCTCAGCAACGGGAGGGAGTACGACCTTTTATATAACCTGCCCTCGTGCAAGACGTAGCGGGAGGCTTGACTCCTGAGCTTCCGAGCTTCTCTCCGGTCGTGGGGGAGGACCCCTTCTTCGAGGTAGGCGATCAGCGGATCGATCCAGCTGGGCTCGAAGTCCGTCCGCAGGATGGCCTGAGGTTCCTCGGTGGTCGGGCACTTCAGAGTTTCCAGAAACACCTCTTTTGGTAGTTCGGCCGGGGCAGAGGTGGCCAACTTGGAGAGGAGGTCGGCCCTTGTATTTCCGGTCCTTGGGATGTGCCGAATGTCGAAGCTGTCGAAGGCTGGTATTAAGTTCTTCACCTTCCCGAGGTACATCACCATGCTTTCCTCCCGTGCCTCGTAGCTGCCGCCGACCTGACCGACCACCAACTGGGAATCGCTATAGACTTGAAGCCGACCCACCTTCAATTCCCTGGCTATCTGCAGTCCGGCTATCAGCGCTTCATACTCGGCCCCATTGTTGGTTGTGGAAAACTCGAAGCGCAATGCGTACTCGGTGACGATCCCCTCGGGGCTAACCAGGACCAGCCCTGCGCCGGCCCCGCTAGAGTTGGATGAGCCATCCACATGCAGAACCCAGGCGCCTTCAAGAAGGTCGGCCCTTTCTTCAGGGAAGCTCGACCACCACAGCTCGGCTTCGTTGGGGCCTGGTCTCCCTCCGATGATAGTCTCGCTTGATTCAAGCTCGGCTTCAACTGGTGCGGTGCATTCCAGCACGAAGTCCGCCAGTATCTGAGCCTTGATCGATGGCCTGGGCCGGTAATTGATGTCGAACTCCGTGAGCTCGATCGCCCATTTGGCGATTCTTCCTGAAGCGTCTGCTCGGTGGAGGACGGCTCTTATTGGTTGGTCCGTGAGGACCGTGATGGTATGCTCCTGAAAGTAAGGTCGGAGCTTCCTGGCTGCGATCAGAAGACAGTAAATTAGTTTTTCTAACTTGGAGTACTTACCTGGTCTCGCGTCCCTCATAGGCTCGGCTCACGTAGTAGACCGTGTTGCGCCTTCGCATCTTCCCTGACCAGGACAGCCGCCAGGGCCATTGGAGAGACAGCTAGGTATAGGAGCAGCCCTTCTCCAGGTTCGGGCTTTGCCAGCAGTGGGGCGCGCCCGAGGTAGTTTTTAAGCTCCTCGAATGCCTGTTTGCACTCCGCTGTCCAGCAAAAATCTTTCGGTCGCCTGAGGACCTGGAAGAAAGGCAGCACGCTCGGCCGACCTCGAGACAAAGCGGTTCAGGGATGCCACCTTCCCAGCCAGGCGCTGAACTTCCTTAATTGTTTTCGGGGCAGTCATCTCCTGGATGGCTCGGATTTTCTCGGGATTTGCCTCGATTCCGCGTCTCGACACCATGAATCCTAAAAATTTTCCGGAGGTCAGCCGAAGGCGCATTTGGTCGGGTTCAACTTCATCTTGTGCCTCCTAAGCGCACCGAAAGTTTCTTCAAGGTCGGTGAGGTGGTCTGTCGAGGCTCGGCTTTTGACCAGCATGTCGTCCACGTACACCTCCATGTTGCGGCCGATCTGCCCCTTGAAGACTTGTTGACCCAGCGCTGGTAGGTGGCTCCTGCATTCTTGAGTCCGAAGGCATGACCCTGTAACAATAGAAACCTCGGTCAGTAATAAAGGTGGTCTTTTCTTTCATCTCGGGCGCATGCGTATCTGGTATAACCAAAAAATGCGTCCATAAAGTGGGAGCTCGTGGCCGAGGTTGCGTCCACCAGCTGATCGATCCTCGGCGGGTAGCTGTCTTTGGGCAGCTTTGTTCAGCTTCTTGAAGTCGACGCACATCCTCCATTTGTTGTTTGCTTTTTGACGAGGACCACGTTCGAGACCCAGGTCGGATAGTGACCTCCCCGATGAGTCAGCTGTCAAGGAGCTTATCCACTTCTTCGCTACTTGCTTCTGTCTTTCTGTGGGCTTGGCGGCGTAATTTTTCTCTGACGGGTCGGTGCCTTGGGTCGATGGCCAGCCGATGTTCTATGACATCGGCATCGACCCTGGTACATCCGCTGGGGCCCAGGCGAAGACGTCTGCATTCCTTCTGAGGAAAGCGACGAGCTTGTCCCTTGACCTTGGCCGCTAAGTTGGCAGCCGATCCGCACCTCATGCCCGGGTCTCCATCGCGTAAGGACACAGGGACGAGGTCTTCCGCAGGTTCGCCCCGTTCTTCAGTGAGGTCGTCGCGGACGTCCAGTCATCAAACAAGGCAAGGGTCGGGCCGGTCTCCCTCTGCGCAGGGCGATTGAGTGCAGCACTTTGCCAGGGCTTGGTCTCCTCTGACTTCGCCACTCCATGGCTCGTCGGAAATTTCATCTTTAAGTAGTAGGTTGACACTACCGCCATAGCGCGTTAAGGCCTGGTCGCCCAAGGATTGCATTATAGCGGACGGGGTCCTCACGAAAAAAGTCGATCCGCGCCTTGGCCGATTTTGGGGATTGGCCCCGCCGTCCGCCAAAGTCACCATGCCTTCGACCGGAACGGCGTGTCGGCAAATCCCACCAGGTGGGAATTTACAGGTCCTAAGCGGGTGTCAGGTAGGGACATTTTTAAGAAGGCATCGTAAAACAATATGTCCGCCGAACTTCCATTATCCACCAAAACGCGACGTACATCATAATCAGCGACGTTTAAGAGAGATTTACAACCGCGTCGTTATGCCGGAAATCTGATCCCTGGGCGTCTGCCTCGGTGAAGGTCACGGGCTCCGAGGTCCTCGCTCTTGCTGATTCCCTCGGATTCGTCGGTCTTTCCTGTCTGCGGTCTCCGAGGATGGTGTTAATGACACCAAGAGACGGCCGGTCCTCCTGCCGATCTTCCCCATTCGGCGGCAACATTCTCGGCCGATCTTCCTGCTCTTTAGATCGTCTTCGCAGGAATCGGCCAAGCCTGCCCCGTCGGACCAAGCTCCTCGATTTCATCCTGGAGCTTGGATGCACTCCTCGGTATCGTGACCGTGGTCACGGTGTAAAGGCAGACTTGTTGGTGCGTTTTCTGGGAGGGAACGCATCCTCTTCCGGCTCCGGAAGTCGTCCCTTGATCTCCAGCAGCACTTGAGCCTCGGGGCGTTGAGGGGGGCGTAGCTATGAAACGCCGTCGGAGGGGAGAACCTTGGCGCGGGGAGGGGACCTCGTCGCGACGGAAACCTCGGCGCCGGGGCGGAACTTCGGCGTCGGGGGGACTTCGGTGCCGAGGAGAACTTCGGCGCGCCCTTCCGTCGGTGGCTTCCCGCCCCGCAGCCTGAGGTGGAGTTCCGGGCACGCCCGCGACCAGGGGAGTTCGGGAACGGCCTGGCTTCGGTGCGCTTTCTTTCTCCGGCAGGCCTTCCCGCTCTGCCTACTCGTCGCTTGTCGCGAGCTTCACTACCTTGGCCTCGAAAGCCTCTTCTGCCCAGGCATAGCTTTCGGCCCGAGCTAGCATTGTCAGCGAAGTCCCTGGGATATTTTCTTCTCCAGGGAAAACGCAGGTCGTTCTCTGAAGGCCGCCCTTGAGGGCGGCCATAGCAACTGATTGATCCAGGTTCCGGACTTTCCAGCGCCGGCAGCGTTGACCGGGTGACGTAAGCCCGGATGGGTTCCCCCTCTTTTTGCCTGATGGCCAAAAGGAATCCGAGCCTCTGCGCGGCCGTTTGCTGCTGACGAAGTGGGCCGCGAATTGTTGACTCATTGGTCAAACGACAGGATGGTGCCCGGCTTAAGCGCCGAGTACCAATTCCTAGCCGCTCCCTTGAGGGTAGTAAGGAAAGCCCGACACAAAATGGCATCAGTGCGCGCCATGGAGTAACATCGTCGTCCTGAAGGCCTCCAAATGGTCGACCGGTCAGTGGTCCCCATCGTAGCTTTCAAAATGCGGGAGCTTGAAGTTCGGTGGTGTACCTGTTCCTGCATATTTCTTGTGAGAAGGGAGGATCAGTGCAATATCGTTACCCGGCGGAGGAAGGAGTATGGACGAAGTCTTCTATGCGCCGTCCCATCTCCATGAGCCTTTGGTTCAGGAAATCTTCGCGATCCTTAATCCCCAAGGTCTTCTCGCAGAAGGGCCGCGAAGCTTCTCCCTGGGTTGAGCCGCGGTCCGAGCAGGGGTCTCTTTGCCGGCTGCCCTTCTCTCCCGAGGGCCGGAGATTGGGTTAGCCCACATCGGTCGCTCCTGGACTGGATTCCCGGCTCCGCGGAACCCGCGCCGGCGAGTGGGCGCTGGACCTCGCGAATGCGTGGCTTGCACTGCCTTGCACCGCCTCCGTAAGATCGCGGACACTGCTGGGCAAGCAGGTCGAACCGCTCCGCATCTACCGCGAGTACGGAGCGGCGCCCGCGCCGCCGGGCCGGAGTGGGAGCGGACGGACCCGAACGGATCGGGCCGCGGAGGCTGCCGACCTCCGGGTCGAGGTTCTCTGGAGGCATTTTTCTTTTCAGAAAAGGAATATTTGAAGAGGGAGGAGAGAGATCCAGAGCAGGGGAGGGAAATCGTCGCCGAGCACTCCTTTAAGAACAAGGGAAACTCGAAGGTTCAGGGCCCTCCTTCTACGCCAATCTTTTGGTGCTAGAAATCCGTCGCCGTCGGGAAGGTCGCGCAATCGATGCCGCTCGGGCCGCCGCGCGGGGACCTGCAAAACGAGTTCCCGCCGAGAACCGGTGGGGTTTTGTTGCTTACCGGCAGGACCCTCCGACGGTCAAAGTTTAGTTTTTCTGACCAAGCTAGTAATGGAGTCTCGGAATGAGTTACGAGAGCTAGAGATGTGGAGGAGAGCTAAAGAGAGTCAAGAGTCAGAGAGGCTTCTCCTTAGTGTGTCGGAGGTGTCCTTGATATAGTGGAGCTTTGATATGGTGGCAAAACTGCAGCCGCCAGTGCTGGCGGGCCGCTCGAGGTTCGGTGGAGTCAGTCTCACTTTGGCGCCGCGTGCGGCGGAATGGTAGGGTGACAGCCATCGCCGCCTGACAGTGGTCGCATATCGCCGCCGCGAACCGACTGACTGATGGTGCGCGGACTACTGATTGTGATGGTTGCAGAGCTTGCCAAATTGAGTGATGAAAGGCCTTCGTCGTGTTGCCCATTTTCGTAGGAGTTCGGGCTCCTTAAGAGGAAGATAGGAGGGTAGGCTCGGCTTCCATAGTCGTCTTTTGGCGAGAGGTAGCAAAAAGGCTAAAAGGGGCCCGTCCGCAGAAAGAGTTCGGGCTTGCTTGAAGGAAAGGCCGCGGGGCTCGGCCGGGTCTGGGGGGGTCGGCAAAATTTCTCTCC
>QRFJ01000079.1:1480017-1582786 GCA_006176705.1 Cocos nucifera | reverse complement strand
TGTTGGTGCAGAAATCCGTCGCCGCCGGGGGTCGCCGCAATCGAGGCCGCTGGGCGCCGCCGGGGACCTGCAAAACGAAGTCCCGTCCGGAACCGGTGGGGTGGTGGCTCCGGCAGGACCCTCCGACGGTCAAGTTAGTTTCTGACCAACAGTAATGGAGTGCTCGGAATGAGTTCCGGAGCTTAGAGATGTGGAGGAGAGCTTAGAGAGTCAAGAGTCCAGAGAGCTTCCCCTTAGTGTGTCGGGAGGGTCCTTGATATAGTGGAGCTTGATGGTGACAACTGCAGCCGCGTGCTGGCGGGCCGCTCGAGGTTCGGTGGAGTCAGTCTCACTGGCGCCGCGTGCGGCGGATGGAGGGTGACAGCCATCGCCGCCTGACAGTGGGTCGCTATCGCCCGCGGCGGACTGACTGATGGTGCGGCGGACTGACTGATGGTGATGGTTGCAGAGCTTGCCGAATGAAGGGATGAAGGCCTTCGTCGTGTGCCCATTTCGGAGGAGTTCGGGCTCCTGAAGAGGAAGATAGGAGGGAGTTCGGCTCCCATAGGCGTCTGGCGAGAGGTATGCAGCTAAGGCCCGTCCGCAGAAGAGTTCGGCTGCTGAGAAGCCGCGGCTCGGCCGTCTGGGGTTCGGCCGGCTGTTGGACTTGGGCTGAGGCTTGGACACTTGAGAGTTCGGTAGGAGCTCGGTCGGCCGAAGTTTGATGAGGGCGACCGCTGAGGAGTTCGGCCCAGTGACGACTGCTGAGGAGTTCGGGCTCCTGAGTGACGACTGCTGAGGAGTTCGGGCTCCTGAGTGACGACCGCTTGGGGATTCTACTAAAGCCCGTCCGCTGAGGAGTTCGGCCGCTGAGAGGACTTCATTGAAGCTCGGCCGCTTGGAGTCGGTCCGAAGGAGTTCGGCCGTGGGAAGTCCGAAGGAGTTCGGCTGCACGGGCTCGCCTGGGGTCGGTCCGAAGGAGTTCGGCCGCGGGAAGTCCGAAGGAGTTCGGTTGCACGGGCTCGCCTGGGGTCGGTCCGAAGGAGTTCGGCCGTCTTCGGCGGGCTCGCTGGGGTCGGTCCGAAGGAGTTCGGCAGTTCGGCCAAGTCCGAAGGAGTTCGAAAGGAGTTCGGCCGCAGAAGGAGTTCGGCTGGGAGTTCGGCTGCATGGGCTCGCCTGGGGTCGGTCCGAAGGAGTTCGGCCGTGGGAAGTCCGAAGGAGTTCGGCTGCAGGGCTCGCCTGGGGTCGGTCCGAAGGAGTTCGGCCGTGGGAAGTCCGAAGGAGTTCGGCTGCAGGGCTCGCCTGGGGTCGGTCCGAAGGAGTTCGGCCGTGGGATCCGAAGGAGTTCGGCCAGGGCTCGCTGATTCGGCCTCTAGGCAGTTCGGCCCGGACCTTGGTGCAGGGGAGTTCGGCCTCTAGGCAGTTCGGCCGTGTTAGGGGTCGGCCTGGCGCCTGGCGCTGAAGCTCTTCAGCGGCTACTGGTTACATTGGGCTGAGCGTTGGGCCGGGCTTCGGCAGGAGCGGGATTTATCCCCAACAGTAGCCCCCCCACTCCCGAGTTCAAAAATTGAAGGAAGGGAGTACCAAAACAGGCGACTGCCGAAGTCTTCTTCCAGGCTCCGCATTTGTTGCAGCTGAAGCTCGGGGGAGGTCTCATCTCCAGCCAATATTGACGCTGAAGTTGAAGCTGAGGCTTGGGGGAGGTCTCATCCCCAGTCGATGTTTGGAGTTGAAGTGGGACTCGTTTCCAGCCAAAATTAGTGAAGCCGACGTTGAGGCCGGAGTCAATGTCGCCCCCCGTGGTCAGGGTCGGAGTTGACATTGCCTTCATCAACCGAAGTCGATTCGGGGGAGACCTCCTCTTTTGCAGTCAAGGTTATGATCGCTTGGGGGAGATCCCGTCTCCCGCTGATGCTGATACCGAAGTTGAAGCCGAGGTCTGAAGGAGACCTCGTCTTCTGCAGTGAAGCTTGCCGTAGACTCTGGGGCTCGGCCTTGGACCTTGCTCGCGTCAGGACGAGGTTCTCCTCTTGTTCCCAACGGGCTGTGGGGGCACATGGGGACCGTCGTCCTCGTCTCTCCCCCCATCCCGTCCTTGGTGGACGGGGCCTTCGACTTTGCTCACGCTAGGACGAGGTTCTCCTCCTGTTCCTAGCCGGCTGTGGGGGCACATGAGGACCGTCGTCCTCGCTTCTCCCCCCATCCCGTCCTTTGTGGACGGGGCCTTCGACTTTGCTCACGCTAGGACGAGGTTCTCCTCCTGTTCCTAGCCGGCTGTGGGGGCACATGAGGACCGTCGTCCTCGCTTCTCCCCCCATCCCGTCCTTTGTGGACGGGGCCTTCGACTTTGCTCACGCTAGGACGAGGTTCTCCTCCTGTTCCTAGCCGGCTGTGGGGGCACATGAGGACCGTCGTCCTCGCTTCTCCCCCCATCCCGTCCTTTGCGAACGGGGCCTTTGACTTTGCTCGTGCTAGGACGAGGTTCTCCTCCTGTTCCTAGCCGGCTGTGGGGGCATTTCCGCTCGCTTTTTTCCCAGTGACCCTGAAACGATAGTGTCGAGCAACAAGGTTTTATTGAGGGAAACTACTGGTAGTACATTCTCAGGTTTTCTGAGTTCCAAGGTCGGGGAAGCGCTAGTCCTCCGAGCTCCTTTAGGCGATAGGTACCAGGTCGGATGACCTCTACCACTTCGTACGGACCTTCCCAATTTGGGACGAGCTTCCCTTGACTCTGGGGCTGAGAGACGGCTGCTCGTCGGAGCACTAAGTCCCCAACTCTGAACGCCTTGCTTTTGACTCTGGAATTGTAATACCGAGCCACCTTCCGTTGGTAGGCGGCCATTCCGGATGCGGGCTGCCTCCCTCTTTTCTTCCAGAAGGTCGAGGTTGGTTCTGAGGTCCTGGGGTTGAGTTGCTCGTTGAAGCCCACGATTCGAGCAGACGGGAGTTTGAGCTCGATCGGGATGACTGCCTCGGTGCCGAAGGCCAAGGCGAAGGGTGTCTCGCCGGTCGGTACCCTCTGCGTTGTTCGGTATGCCCAGAGGACGTGGTAGAGTTCGTCTACCCAGGCCCCTTTTGCCCTGTCGAGCCTCGTCTTGAGGCCTTGCAGCAGGGTCCGATTGGTCACTTCGGCTTCCCCATTGGCTTGCGGATGAGCCACCGATGTGAAGTGGTGGGAGACGTTTAGTCCTTCGCAGAACTCGGCAAACCGGGCTCCAGCGAACTGTCGCCCATTATCGGTTATGAGGGCTCGGGGCAGACCGAACCGGCAGATCAGCGTCTTCCAGACGAAGTCCTGCACCTTGGCCTCGGTGATCTTCGCTAGTGGTTCCGCCTCGACCCACTTGGTAAAGTAGTCGATCGCGACCAGGAGGAACTTCCGTTGTCCGGACGCCGTTGGGAAGGGGCCGAGGATGTCCATCCCCCACTGCGCGAAGGGCCAGGGTGCAGTGAGCGGAGTGAGTTCGGATGCCGGCTGCCTTTGCACGCTGGCGTTCTTCTGGCAGCGGTCACATCTCTTCACGTATTCCGTGGAATCACGAAGTAGGGTTGGCCAGTAGTACCCTTGCCGAAGTAGTCTTTGCGATAGGGATCTGGCTCCCGCGTGACTTCCGCAGAGTCCTTCGTGGACATCCTGTAGCGCGATGCAGGCCTCAGAGGGTCGGAGGCACCTCAGCAACGGGAGGGAGTACGACCTTTTATATAACCTGCCCTCGTACAAGACGTAGCGGGAGGCTTGACTCCTGAGCTTCCGAGCTTCTCTCCGGTCGTGGGGGAGGACCCCTTCTTCGAGGTAGGCGATCAGCGGATCGATCCAGCTGGGCTCGAAGTCCGTCCGCAGGACGGCCTGAGGTTCCTCGGTGGTCGGGCACTTCAGAGTTTCCAGAAACACCTCTTTTGGTAGTTCGGCCGGGGCAGAGGTGGCCAACTTGGAGAGGAGGTCGGCCCTTGTATTCCCGGTCCTTGGGATGTGCCGAATGTCGAAGCTGTCGAAGGCTGGTATTAAGTTCTTCACCTTCCCGAGGTACATCACCATGCTTTCCTCCCGCGCCTCGTAGCTGCCGCCGACCTGACCGACCACCAACTGGGAATCGCTATAGACTTGAAGCCGACCCACCTTCAATTCCCTGGCTATCTGCAGCCCGGCTATCAGCGCTTCATACTCGGCCCCATTGTTGGTTGTGGGAAACTCGAAGCGCAATGCGTACTCGGTGACGATCCCCTCGGGGCTAACCAGGACCAGCCCTGCGCCGGCCCCGCTAGAGTTGGATGAGCCATCCACATGCAGAACCCAGGCGCCTTCAAGAAGGTCGGCCCTTTCTTCAGGGAAGCTCGACCGCCACAGCTCGGCTTCGTTGGGGCCTGGTCTCCCTCCGATGATAGTCTCGCTTGATTCAAGCTCGGCTTCAACTGGTGCGGTGCATTCCAGCACGAAGTCCGCCAGTATCTGAGCCTTGATCGATGGCCTGGGCCGGTAATTGATGTCGAACTCCGTGAGCTCGATCGCCCATTTGGCGATTCTTCCTGAAGCGTCTGCTCGGTGGAGGACGGCTCTTATTGGTTGGTCCGTGAGGACCGTGATGGTATGCTCCTGAAAGTAAGGTCGGAGCCTTCCTGGCTGCGATCAGAAGACAGTAAATTAGTTTTTCTAACTTGGAGTACCTGGTCTCCGCGTCCCTCAAGGCTCGGCTCACGTAGTAGACTGGTTGTTGCGCCTTCGCATCTTCCCTGACCAGGACAGCCGCCAGGGCCATTGGAGAGACAGCTAGGTATAGGAGCAGCCCTTCTCCAGGTTCGGGCTTTGCCAGCAGTGGGGGCGCGCCGAGGTAGTTTTTAAGCTCCTCGAATGCCTGTTTGCACTCCGCTGTCCAGCAAAAATCTTTCGGTCGCCTGAGGACCTGGAAGAAAGGCAGGCACCGCTCGGCCGACCTCGAGACAAAGCGGTTCAGGGACGCCACCTTCCCAGCCAGGCGCTGAACTTCCTTAATTGTTTTCGGGGCAGTCATCTCCTGGATGGCTCGGATTTTCTCGGGATTTGCCTCGATTCCGCGTCTCGACACCATGAATCCTAAAAATTTTCCGGAGGTCACGCCGAAGGCGCATTTGGTCGGGTTCAACTTCATCTTGTGCCTCCTAAGCGCACCGAAAGTTTCTTCAAGGTCGGCGAGGTGGTCTGTCGAGGCTCGGCTTTTGACCAGCATGTCGTCCACGTACACCTCCATGTTGCGGCCGATCTGCCCCTTGAAGACCTTGTTGACCAAGCGCTGGTAGGTGGCTCCTGCATTCTTGAGTCCGAAAGGCATGACCCTGTAACAATAGAGACCTCGGTCAGTAATAAAGGTGGTCTTTTCTTCATCCTCGGGCGCCATGCGTATCTGGTTATAACCAGAAAATGCGTCCATAAAAGTGAGGAGCTCGTGGCCCGAGGTTGCGTCCACCAGCTGATCGATCCTCGGCAGGGGGTAGCTGTCCTTTGGGCAGGCTTTGTTCAGCTTCTTGAAGTCGACGCACATCCTCCATTTGTTGTTTGCTTTTTTGACGAGGACCACGTTCGAGACCCAGGTCGGATAGTTGACCTCCCGGATGAGTCCAGCTTCAAGGAGCTTATCCACTTCTTCGGCTACCGCCTTCTGTCTTTCTGGGGCTTGGCGGCGTAATTTTTCTCTGACGGGTCGGTGCCTTGGGTCGATGGCCAGCCGATGTTCTATGACATCGGCGTCGATCCCTGGTACATCCGCTGGGGCCCAGGCGAAGACGTCTGCATTCCTTCTGAGGAAAGCGACGAGCTGTCCCTTGACCTCGGCCGCTAAGTTGGAGCCGATCCGCACCTCATGCCCCGGGTCTCCATCGCGTAAGGACACAGGGACGAGGTCTTCCGCAGGTTCGCCCCGTTCTTCAGTGAGGTCGTCGCGGACGTCCAGTCCATCAACAAGGCAAGGGTCGGGCCGGTCTCCCTCGCGCAGGGCGATTGAGTAGCAGTACTTTGCCAGGGCTTGGTCTCCTCTGACTTCGCCGACTCCATGGCTCGTCGGGAATTTCATCTTTAAGTAGTAGGTTGACACTACCGCCCGTAGCGCGTTAAGGCCTGGTCGCCCAAGGATTGCATTATAGGCGGACGGGGTCCTCACGACAAAAAAGTCGATCCGCGCCTTGGCCGAATTTTGGGGATTGGCCCGCCGTCACCGCCAAAGTCACCATGCCTTCGACCGGAACGGCGTGTCCGGCAAATCCCACCAGGGGGGAATTTACAGGTCCTAAGCGGGTGTCAGGTAGGGACATTTTTAAGAAGGCATCGTAAAACAATATGTCCGCCGAACTTCCATTATCCACCAAAACGCGGCGTACATCATAATCAGCGACGTTTAAAGAGATTACAACCGCGTCGTTATGCGGAAATCTGATCCCCTGGGCGTCTGCCTCGGTGAAGGTCACGGGCTCCGAGGTCCTCTGCCTCTTTGCCGATCCCTCGGATTCGTCGGTCTTTCCCTGCTGCGGTCCTCCCGAGATGGTGTTAATGACGCCAAGAGACGGCCGGTCCTCCTGCCGATCTTCCCCAATCGGCGGCAACATTCTCGGCCGATCTTCCTGCTCTTTAGATCGTCTTCGCAGGAATCGGCCAAGCCTGCCCCGCCGGACCAGCTCCTCGATTTCGTCCTGGAGCTGGATGCACTCCTCGGTATCGTGACCGTGGTCACGGTGGTAAAGGCAGAACTTGTTGGGGTTGCGTTTTCTGGGATGGGAACGCATCCTCTCCGGCTCCGGAAGTCGTCCCTTGATCTCCAGCAGCACTTGAGCCTTCGGGGCGTTGAGGGGGGCGTAGCTGTGAAAACGCCGTCGGAGGGGAGAACCTTGGCGCGGGGAGGGACCTCGTCGCGAGGGAGAACCTCGGCGCCGGGGGGAACTTCGGCGTCGGGGGGGACTTCGGTGCCGAGGAGAACTTCGGCGCGCCCTTCCGTCGGTGGCTTCCCGCCCCCGAGCCTGAGGTGGAGTCCGGGCACGCCCGCGACCAGGGGGAGTTCGGGAACGCGGCCAGGCTTCGGTGCGCTTTCTTTCCTCGGCAGGCCTTCCCGCTCTGCCTACTCGTCGCTTGTCGCGAGCTTCACCATCCTTGGCCTCGAAAGCCTCTTCTGCCCGGGCATAGCTTTCGGCCCGAGCTAGCATGTCAGCGAAGTCCCTGGGATATTTCTTCTCCAGGGAAAACAGCAGGTCGTTCTTCTGAAGGCCGCCCTTGAGGGCGGCCATAGCAACTGATTGGTCCAGGTTCCGGACTTCCAGCGCGGCAGCGTTGAACCGGGTGACGTAAGCCCGGATGGGTTCCCCCTCTTTTTGCCTGATGGCCAACAAGGAATCCGAGCCTCTGCGCGGCCGTTTGCTGCTGACGAAGTGGGCCGCGAATTGTTGACTCATTTGGTCAAACGACAGGATGGTGCCCGGCTTAAGCGCCGAGTACCAATTCCTAGCCGCTCCCTTGAGGGTAGAAGGGAAAGCCCGACACAAAATGGCATCAGGCGCGCCATGGAGTAACATCGTCGTCCTGAAGGCCTCCAAATGGTCGACCGGGTCAGTGGTCCCATCGTAGCTTTCAAAATGCGGGAGCTTGAAGTTCGGTGGTACCTGTTCCTGCATAATTTTCTGTGAGAAGGGAGGATCAGTGCAAATATCGTTACCGCGGGAGGAAGGAGTATGACGAAGTTCTTCTATGCGCCGTCCCATCTCCATGAGCCTTTGGTCCAGGAAATCTTCGCGATCCTTAATCCCCAAGGTCTTCTCGCGGAAGGGGTGCGAAGCTTCTCCCTGGGTTGAGCCGCGGTCCGAGCAGGGGCTCTTTGCCGGCTGCCCTTCTCTCCCGAGGGCCGGAGGTTGGGTAGCCCACATCGGTCGCTCCTGGACTGGATTCCCGGGCTCCGGGGAACCCCGCGCCGGTCGAGTGGGCGCTGGACCTCGCGAATGCGTGGCTTGCACTGCCTGCACCGCCTCCGTAAGATCGCGGACCTGCTGGGCAAGCAGGTCGAACCGCTCCGCATCTACCGCGAGTACGGAGCGGGCCCGCGTCGCCGGGGCCGGAGTGGGAGCGGACGGACCCGAACGGGATCGGGCCGCGGAGGCTGCCGACCTCCGGGTCGAGGTTCTTCTGGGAGGCATTTTTCTTTTCAGAAAAGGAATACTGAAGAGGGAGGAGAGAGATCCGGAGCAGGGGAGGGAAATCGTCGCCGAGCACTCCTTTAAGAACAAGGGAACCTCGAAGGTTCAGGCCCTTCCTCTAGCGCCAATCTGTTGGTGCAGAAATCCGTCGCCGCCGGAGGTCGCCGCAATCGAGGCCGCTGGGCGCCGCCGGGGACCTGCAAAACGAAGTCCCGTCCGGAACCGGTGGGGTGGTGGCTCCGGCAGGACCCTCCGACGGTCAAGTTAGTTTCCGACCAACAGTAATGGAGTGCTCGGAATGAGTTCCGGAGCTTAGAGATGTGGAGGAGAGCTTAGAGAGTCAAGAGTCCAGAGAGCTTAGCCTTAGTGTGTCGGGAGGGTCCTTTATATAGTGGAGCTTGATGGTGACAACTGCAGCCGCGTGCTGGCGGGCCGCTCGAGGTTCGGTGGAGTCAGTCTCACTGGCGCCGCGTGCGGCGGATGGAGGGTGACAGCCATCGCCGCCTGACAGTGGGTCGCTATCGCCCGCGGCGGACTGACCGATGGTGCGGCGGACTGACTGATGGTGATGGTTGCAGAGCTTGCCGAATGAAGGGATGAAGGCCTTCGTCGTGTGCCCATTTCGGAGGAGTTCGGGCTCCTGAAGAGGAAGATAGGAGGGAGTTCGGCTCCCATAGGCGTCTGGCGAGAGGTATGCAGCTAAGGCTCCGTCCGCAGAAGAGTTCGGCTGCTGAGAAGCCGCGGCTCGGCCGTCTGGGGTTCGGCCGGCTGTTGGACTTGGGCTGAGGCTTGGACACTTGAGAGTTCGGTAGGAGCTCGGTCGGCCGAAGTTTGATGAGGGCGACCGCTGAGGAGTTCGGCCCAGTGACGACTGCTGAGGAGTTCGGGCTCCTGAGTGACGACTGCTGAGGAGTTCGGGCTCCTGAGTGACGACCGCTTGGGGATTCCTAAAGCCCGTCCGCTGAGGAGTTCGGCCGCTGAGAGGACTTCATTGAAGCTCGGCCGCTTGGAGTCGGTCCGAAGGAGTTCGGCCGTGGGAAGTCCGAAGGAGTTCGGCTGAAGGAGTTCGGCCGTGGGAAGTCCGAAGGAGTTCGGCCAAAGGAGTTCGGCCGTCGGAAAGGAGTTCGGCCGTGGGAAGTCCGAAGGAGTTCGGCTGCATGGGCTCGCCTGGGGTCGGTCCGAAGGAGTTCGGCCGTGGGAAGTCCGAAGGAGTTCGGGCAGGGCTCGCCTGGGGTCGGTCCGAAGGAGTTCGGCCGTGGGAAGTCCGAAGGAGTTCGGCTGCATGGGCTCGCCTGGGGTCGGTCCGAAGGAGTTCGGCCGTGGGAAGTCCGAAGGAGTTCGGCTGCATGGGCTCGCCTGGGGTCGGTCCGAAGGAGTTCGGCCGTGGGATCCGAAGGAGTTCGGCCAGGGCTCGCTGATTCGGCCTCTAGGCAGTTTGGCCCGGACCTTGGTGCAGGGGAGTTCGGCCTCTAGGCAGTTCGACCGTGTTAGGGGTTCGGCCTGGCGCCTGGCGCTGAAGCTCTTCAGCGGCTACTGGTTACATTGGGCTGAGCGTTGGGCCGGGCTTCGGCAGGAGCGGAATTTATCCCCAACAATATATATAAATTCTTTTTCGTGTCATTTCTACCTAGTTTATCATATTAATTATAGTTTTTACCCTATTTATCTATATATTTATTGTTGTCCTAAAGATCTCTTATGCATTTTTCCCCTACCAACCCCATTATTATTGGAATTGGGATCTCTTATTCGTGATCACTAGTTGGACTTTGATATTCCATCATCATCTTTCTTTAGGCCTCTTACTTTTCACATTTCTCTAGCAACTCTTTTATCAAGTTGTCATTTGATATATGTGCCAATTGGCAATTGGTACTTCTAAAACCATCACTCATCATTCATTTTCTTTTTGCTCCTAATTTTACGTTCATAGTTACAGGTCTACATTGCATGATCATTATAGCAGTATGCAATCACAACATGTTCATGGCTTCTTAATTATGAGCACATTTTTTTAAAGTCAAGAATGTATTTAATGATTATTGATTGCTTGCGCTGTATGTTGTCGATAATTGCAAGAGCTTCTTTGATATTATTACTGTCTTTTATTTTCTAAATAGAATAAGGGTTCTCTTATTGTTGTTGTTGATATTCTCATAATTTCATCTTTTCATCTGCATATTATTTATTTATTTATTTATTTTATTACTTTTTTTTATGAAGATATAAGATGTTATTAAAATTTAATATTTTTTCTATTACTTGATGTATAATTATTTTCTGCCAGTGTTATTCTACTCCTACATAGTCTGAAATCTGAATATAGTACATTTGGATGGATGTGGACTAGAGCCCTTATCTTTCTTAGTTGTAGATAAAAATTATGCTGCGAATAATGTAGATTATAAAAGATTAGGTGGTGCACTTGGATGGATGTAACCTAAAAGCTGACCTTCCAACCCCTATATTCAAATCCAAAGCAATGGAAATAATTTTCTTTATTTTTTTTCTTCTTTAAAAAAAATCTATTCCCAAGGAACAAATAGCAGAAAAGGCATTGTCCTTAAAAAAAGGGATCCGTTCCCATCAGAGATTCTGAGAAGGCTGCTATTCTCAAAAATTGGAACCGAATTGCTTCATTGAGGTCCCTATTTGCTTCATCTTTACTACAAAAAAAATAAGACGATTTGGTTGTCTCATATTATTTCATATCTACATGCCCCCGCCGGAGAGCTTGAGTTCTCCATGTCATCTTTAAATTTTGCCATCTGCCATTTGCTTCCGCTCTTCCACTGGTTTAAACCTGTATGCCATCCTCAATTTCTCGAGAGCACAAGGTAAATTAAAAGATTTCATGGGAAATCTTTTTCCCGCATTCAAAAAACCAAACATTACCGATTTTCTATACTTTAATCCATACCTCAATGCCTGAAACTAGAACAAAAGGGAACATGTCCTAGTTATTCTTTAGTCCCATGGACAATGGTCTAAAATTACTCAAAATGTTCAGCGTGGCATAAAATTTTTAATCGATGCATCCTCTATGAGAATGTAGGATCTCATCTAAAAAGATATTATTTAGATATTTTAAATTTTTTGAATGAATAATAATAGATGCACAACTAAATACACATCTATACGAATCATCGTATCCTTCAATTATACTATTTGCTAATTTGATTGAAATATACATATTTATTGCCTCGAGCGGTGGAAAGCTAAAAAATTGTCATAGACGTTATTTAAACACGAGGATGAAAGGTCAAGAATGCAGGATTCCCTTAACCACCACTTCCTAACAACCAACAATGCCTGTCTTTGGACACCCTTGGCCCCTACTTATGCTGCGACCAAAGCTTCATGATCGTCCTTTTTAATTTTTTCCAAAGTCAATGACATTTCTGATGCTCAAACCTCCCTTCCGAGAATGATTGCGAGAGGAGTGCTCGAGATGGTTCGCATGGCGAGCCTCGACGCTGCTTTCGTGACCGTCTCTTATGTCACCAAGCCACCATTTTCCGCCTTCTGGAAGCCTATCCCAAAATCCTTCCACTCTGATCGGAAGTAGGAATCAAGTTGGCTTCCCGGGAGGGATTTCTTTCGGTGGAGAATTCTTCATCAAGTGCATGGGACTCATCTCATGCAATAAATTTTTTTGGAACTAGTGGCATCGGTCAGAGAAGGGATGTTATATTCATAGATATTTCTCTTTTATACGTGTTGTTGTATGGAATTATAAATTTTTAAGTGTATTCTTCTTATTTATGAAGGATCATATATATTTTTTCTCTTTTTATGGGCAGTTTGGTTGATGGGAATAGGATGGAGAACGCGTATTTAAAGAAAAAAATGAAGCAATTTTTTTTATTTGTTTAAAATTTAAAGAAAAATAAAAAAATTAAAAAATGGTATTCTTATGGAAATAATTCTTTTATATTTTATGAGAAAGAAAAATTTATTTGATGCATGAATTTTTGATTTTTTCATAGAAGAAGAAAATTAGATTTTTTTCTTCACAAATAGCTTTTAAAACAGCTATGAATAGAACGGAAGAAATTTTTTCTTCATTAAAAATATAATAATTATTTTATAATTTTTTTAAAAAATAAATGTTCGATCAAATATAAAATATTTTATAATATATTATTTTTTTATGATCAATTAAATATATCAAAATATTATTTTTGAAAAATTTTTACTCATGTAATAATCAAATATAAAGGTCATTATTTAGGTCAACATTAGAGGCAAGTGGATGCATGATATCATCCATTTTAATAATTTAATCCCATGGAGTACATTATTTTGCGTGAGATGCTTACCGTTTGTTCGGTGGATGTAATAAGCATTTGGTTATATATGTTCTCTGCTGACATGGTGGCCGGCTACCTAAATCAACTTATTTATTTTCCATCTTTTTACTCATTGTCTTGTTAGCTTGCCTATCCTGTTATATCATGGAAAATCTAAGCTTCATGGCCGCAAAATGTGTCTTAAAATTATAATACAAAATTAGAAATTTATAAATAGATGCACAAGAGCAACAAATATTTAGGTGAAATATTGTTGGGAAGTGCTCCCATCTTCTCTTAGGCAAGTTATGGAGAATATTGCCCTGAGTCCAATGCAAAGTAATAACCAATAACTCAATAGAAATAGAAAAATTAAGCAACCAATAGAATACAAATACCTAAGATTTTACGGAAAAAACTTTTCAAACAAGAAAAAAATATTGGGGCACCAAAAAAGAATCTACTAACTAATAATATGAAGAGTATAAGAGATCCCAATAAGATAATATAAGAATATAAAAAAAATTGATAAGAAAAATATCAGCAAGTTTCAAACTTATAAATTTTATAGATATGCCTTTGAAGAGGAAATTTTCAACTTTGCAAAAGCACCAAGTACTCTTATAAATAAGATAAGTAAAAAAAATTAAGTTTTTATATATTGAACTTCAATTCAAGAAGTTCCTTACATGAAAAATTATTTTTGTATGTAAAAACTTAAAATCCAACTTTTTTTTTCTTTTTATATATATTATTTTTTCTTGTATGCGCATACCTTATTAGAATGGCTCATGCCCAACACCTATCAGCTGGTGCGGGACACTTCATAAAGGGATAGCCTTATATTATAAACAGTAAGCCCAACAAATATAAAATATATAGACACCATAAATGTTACAAGCATGAGACAAAGGCGGAACAAGGCTAGCTTGCTCACCATCTCATTTTGCATGACAAAAGTTACACCTTGCCGTGGCATCATGATAGAAATATTTCATACAACTAATTTTTAGATTTTTAAAACCGCTACCAGCTGTCTGTCTCGCCATGCGTGTCTAGAAGTGACTCATAACTACCCCAACCACAATTAGCTCACAGACGCTACTTTACATGATTCTGATGCATGAATAAATGCATGAATAAAAATTACGGATATTTTATACAAATTTAATGGGCTGCTTTCAAGAATTGCTGGTCTCGTTAGCACGCGAGCAATCTTAGAAAGTAAACACGACTACAGTATTTGTTGGATAAAAGTTGTTTGGTCCCCTCCCAAGCCCTCGCTGATTTATGTCCCTGCTTCCTAGTTAGTTCTAAGTCTCTGCCCACCAAAGGGCAGGAACCTGACGCGTATCTTCTTGCTTCAACCATCGATCCCTTGAAGTCTCCGTTGCTCTCACCCCATTTCCTCATGTGTTTCTAAATGCATATTTTAGATTAAAAATATCAAATTAAATTTAAAATTATAAAAAAAATTTATAATCTTCATATCTGATATGGAAGAATTTATTGTAGAAAAAAAAGATATTATTTCTACCTGAAGATCGATTTCTCTTTCTTTTTCTATTCTTTATGACGTAGCAATAATGATGAAATTTTTACGTACCTCTAATGAACAAGAATAGGACTTCTATTTATTGACTTTTATCGATACTCTCATAAAAAAAAATGGATGAGATTTGAATTCTATTTGAATTCAAATCGATCATTATTAGAATTTAAATTTTAGAATCCATGATAAATCGATCACTTAATCGGGATATTTTCTAATATTTTTTCACTTGATCCGATTATAACATTATACATGAATCTTAAGCATTCAAAATGAAATAAATTTCTTTCTTAATATTTATCATAATTATCTTAGTATGATAAATTACTAAATACGAGTTATGACGGCCATACACCATTTAATTAGCATACTCCCTTCCATATACCACAACACTTGTAATTTAACATATCAGATCTATAAGATAGATATATGCATATATCTTTTCATTATGGTTTACAATAATGTCTCATAGAAACTTTCCTGTTATAATTAAACATAATATAATTTATGTGTACACTATCATAAAAATAAAAAATTTATTAATGTAAATCAGAAATATTTTATTGAGCTCAAAATGTCTAAAACATCATTAATACATCATTCATTAATACAATCAAGATCCATTCTATGTATATATTCTTTAAATGTCTTTGGTTGCAAGCCTTTTTGTCAACGGATATGCAATCATGAGATCAGTTCCAATATGTTCTATAGACACTCTTTATTTCTGAACTTCCTCCTTAACAATAAAATTTTAATTTTATATATTTTGCACCTCTTGAATATTTATCATTTTTGAAGAAGAATACTACTGCAGAATTATCACAGTAAATTTTCAGCGGCTTGGTAATAGTGTCAATAATCCCAAGTTCTGAAATAAAGTTGAGCAGCCAGAATGTCTGGATTATGACTTCAAAATATGTCACAAACTCTGCTTCCATAGTTGATAAAGTAATGACAGACTTTTTGGCATTTTTCTACGATATTGTTCCTTCAGCAAACATAAAGAGATAACCATATGTGGATTTTCTGCTGTCAGCAAAGTCTGAATCCGAATATTCGATCACATCCAAGTGGTCAAATCTCCTATACATGAGCATTTTCTTATAGGTATCTCATGACTTTTTTGCAGCTTTTCAATGATCTATGTCAAAATTACTTTGATACCCGCCTAGCATCTCAACTGCAAAACTGATATCTAATTTTGTACAAATCTACACATACATTAAACTGCCTACAATAGAAGCATAAGAAATTGATTCCATTTTCTTTCATTCTACATCATTCTTTGGACATTGCATGAGATTGAATTTGTCCCCTTTCTATACTGGGACAATTCCGGCTGAACATTTGTTCATATTAAATCTCTTTAGAATTCTTTCGATATATCCTTTATGAGATAATTCTAAAATAACTTATGATCTATCATGAAATATTTTAATTCCTATCATACAGGATGCCTCTTCTATATCTTTTATTTCAAAATTCTTCGAGAGAAAATCTTTTATCTCATGCAAGTAAAATGTCATCGACATATGAAACTGAAAATATAAACTTACTCCCACTGATCTTTTGGTATACCGATCAACGATATTTTCTTTAAAACCAAAAAATATTATAGTATTGTTAAACTTGATGTACCATTATCTAGAAGCCTGTTTTAGTTCGTATATTATTTCTTTAATTTACACACTATTTGATCTTTTTCTTTTATCGAGAAGCCTTCAGGTTGATCTATATAAATTTTCTCTTCTAATTCTCCACTGAGAAATGTTGTTTTCACATCCATTTGGTATAACTCTAAATCATAATGAGCCATCAATGCCATAATAATTCTTAATGATTCTTTCTTTGAGACCGATAAAAATATTTCTTTATAATCAGTGTCTTCTTTCTGAGTATAATCCTTGGCAACAAGTCTGATTTTATATCGTTCGATATTGCCATTTGAGTCGCACTAGGTCTTAAAGATTCATTTACATCCGACTCCTTTAGAATCTTCTGGCAATTCAATAAGATCCCAGACTTTATTATCTTCCATGGATTTTAACTCATCTTTCATAGCATCAATCCATTTGTCAGAATCAGGACTTTCTATGGCTCGTGAAAATGAAATCGGATATTTATTAATTTTAATATCAAAATCTGACTCCTATAAGTACATTGCATAATCATCAGGAATAGCTGATCTTCTTTTTTCTTTCAGATCTTCTTAAAAGTATTCATTGTGGTTTAAGTGAATCAGATATTTGTGAATCGGTTCCTTCATAGAGTAATTCATCATTCAAATGTTGTTCATCATTAGGTATAATATTTTGTATAGGTGTGGATGAAGGAACACTTATGGATAATGAAATATCTATCCAAATTTTCTTTATTTTCATGCTATTTCATTCATCACTCCCACTGACTTCATAATTTTTAATAAATCTAGCATTACCGATTTCAACAATTCTCAGACTATGATTTGGACAATAAAATCTGTACCCTTTAGATTTTTTTGGATAACCAATAAAGTAACCACTAACCATTCGAGAATCTAATTTTCTTTCATGTGGATTATAAATTTTTACTTTCGCTGCGCAACTCCAACTATGAAGGTATCTTAAACTAGGTTTCCTTTCAGTCCATAGTTCAAAAGAAGTTTTTGAGACTGCCTTACTAAGAATCCTATTTAATAAATATATAGCGATTTTAAAAGCATACATCCACAATGATTTGGGTAATGAGTTACTTATCATGTTCCTAACCATATCCATTAATATCCGATTTTATCTTTCAACTACACCATTTTGCTGAAGTGTACCTAGCATAGTATATTATGCACATATACCATATTTTTTGAGAAACTTTATAAATGAACCTGGACATTATCCCATTTCATTATATTTTCCATAATATTCACCATGTAATTCAGATCTTACGATTTTCATCTTTTTATCTAATTGCCTTTCAATCTCATTTATAAACACCTCAAGGACGTCCACTGCTTGAGACTTTTTATGAAATAAATAGATAAAACCATAATGTAAAAAATCATCGATAAAGATGATAAAATATTTATCTCCACTAAATAATAGAACATCAAAAAGTCCGTATATATCAGTATGTATAATTTCAAGAAGCTGGCTACTTCTAATGGCGCATTTCTTGTTATGTTTAGTTTGCTTTCCCTTGATGCAATCTATACATATACCAAAATTAGTAAAATCTCATTCTTTACTAATTTTTCTAATCTTTCTTTGGATATATGACCCAAACATTTATGCCATAAGTAAGCAGAATTTTTATTTAATAAACTACGCTTAATACCATAATTATGATGCATAGTAAGAAGGGATTCAGCAAAAAGATTGTTAAGTTTCAATTTATATAAACCATCAATAAGTACTCCATAATCAATAAAAAAATATTTTTATATAAATTAAAATAACCATGTCCAAATCTAAAATTAAATTCAAAAATATTAAGTTTCGAAAGAGAAATTAGATTCCTAAAAATTGAAGGTACATAAGCTATCTATAATAGATCTAAATGATAACCAGTATTCAGGATCAACTAATAAGTACCTATACCTTCAATCGGAACCTTCATACGATTTTTCATGAACATAAAGTCTTTAGTTAGATTTATGGTTTGGATCGAAAGAAATTCCTGTATCAAATTAGAGACATGAGTGGTAGTGCTAGAATTAAGCCACCAAGTATTATTAGGAACTTCAATTAGGTTTGATTCAAAATATACAAAGATATTAGATTTACCTTTCTTTTCGAACCAAGCATTACGTTTCAAGCAGTCTTTCTGATAGTGTCTAATTTTCTTATAGAAGTGACACCTATCTAGCTTTAATTCCTTCTTATTAGTCTGAAGATCTTTAGCAGATATTTTCTTTTTTCTTCTTGAACTTGTTGGCTTTTTTCTTGTATCCTTTACTAGCTTCTTGATTCATGAAGTTGATAGAATGACTATCTTATTTCTTTAGTTTTGTTTCCTCCTGAATAAGCATATTGAATAATTTACTGACATCCCACTTATCCTTAATAGTGTTATAATTGATGTGAAAAGATCCATACTCAAAAGATAGTGAATTCAGAATAAATTGCACTAAGAAGGAGTCATCAATAGTCATTTCTAAGGTCTTTAATCTTGCTGCAATGTTAGTCATCTCTATAATGTGATTTTGCATACTCCGTGATCCATCAAACTTCATAGTCGTGAGTTCTGCTATTAATGTACCAGCAAGTGACTTATCTACAGAATAAAAATATTCTTCCACTAATTTCAAATATTTTTTTACACTTTCTGTTTATGGAATAGTGCTCTTAATGTTGTTGGCGGTAGTCATTCGCATAAATATAAGACTTAATCTGTTAGAATATTTTCATGCTTTATGGTGTAACTTCTCTTCCTCACTGCTGAAATCCGTAAGAGTAGTAGGCTTATTTTCTACTAGTGCCAAGTCAAGATTTAATACTCATAAATAAAAATTGACTTATTCACTCCATTTAGAGAAGTTTAAATCATTAAATATAGTAACAGATGAAACATGCGAATGAAGAAAAATAGCTGCACAAATAATACATAAATGCTCAAATTAAAATAATTCTATAATAAATTCAGATAATTAACAATAAAAGCATATTATAATTCTTCTTTGAGTAGATATTACAACATACTATCATAATTTAATACCATAATTAATTTCTTAATAGATAATTAAATATTTTCAACTAAATATATCTATTATCTTTGGATATATAACTATATTTGATAAAAAAAATTAATTTATCTTTGTTACACTCATTATTCATGCAATAATAATTCATCTTTGGATAAATCTTGAAGTTTCAATGAATAGTGAACATCAATTTATCCATTGAATTTTTCGTTAATAGGCATTTAATCATCGATAAATGAATAGATTATGCATGATAAATTCTTTTATATTCTAGTTTGATCACTTTGGTGACTAACAAACTATACATAAAATCATGCATATAAATAATAATTAGATTTTTAAATGTATGTTAAATATTCTAGTTTGGCCACTTTGGTGATTAACAAACTATACATAAGATTATGCATATAAATAATAATTAAAATTTCATCAATAATTAATCCAAGATCTTTATTAAATAAAGGTCTAAAACAAGCTTAATGGATCATTAAAGCATAAAACAATTAGTTAGGGATTAAAAAAAAAATTCGAGGATTGTTCCAAAATTTTAAAATTTTTTAGGGGCTAATTTGCAAAAGGTCCATAAATGTAATTGGATTCTTTTATAATTTAAACTCCATTGAGGGCTTAGTTGCAAAAAATCTTGAACCCAATTTAAATAGGCCTGTTGGGGATAAATCCCGCTCCTGCCGAACTGCCTAGAGGCCGAACTCCCCTGCACCAAGGTCCGGGCCGAACTACCTAGCTGCCGAACTCCCCAGCGCCAGGCTCCGGGCCGAACTCCTACCACGGCCGAACTCCTCAGCGGTCGCCCTCATCGCCCTTCGACCGACCGAGCTCCTACCGAACTCTCAAGTGTCCAAGCCTCAGCCGAAGTCCAACAGCCGGCCGAACCCTCAAACGACCGAGCTTCGGATCCTCAGCAGCCGAACTCTTCAGCGGACGAGCCTTAGCTGCATACCTCCAGCCAGACGCCTATGGGAGCCGAACTCCCTCCTATCTTCCTCTTCAGGAGTTCGAACTCCGAAATGGGCACACGACGAAGGCCTTCAACCCTTCATTCGACAAGCTCTGCAACCATCACCATCAGTCAGTCCGCCGCACCATCGGTCAGTCCGCCGCAGGCAATAGTGACCCACTGTCAGGCGGCGATGGCTGTCACCCTCAATCCGCCGCACACGGCACCAGCCCATGAGACTGACTCCGCCGAACCTCGAGCGGCCCGCCAGCACGCGGCTGCAGTCGTCACCATCAAGCTCCACTATATAAAGGACCCTCCCGACACACTAAGGCTAAGCTCTCTGATCTCTAAGCTCTCTGATCTCTAGGCTCTCTGAACTCTCGACTCTCTAAGCTCTCCTCCTCATCTCTAAGCTCCGGAACTCATTCCGAGCACTCCATTACTGTTGGCCGGAAACTAACTTGACCGTCGGAGGGTCCTGCCGGAGCCACCCCCCCCACCGGTTCCGGACGGGACTTCGTTTTGCAGGTCTCCGGCGGCGACCTCGGCGGCCTCGACTCCAGCGACCTCCGACGAGGACGGATTTCTGCACCAACAAGGCCCAATTTGGTTTGACTTGACTTAACCAATTTAAACATTAATGGGTTTCAGCTTAATGAATGCGGATCAAATCTGAATCCGATAACCCAATTTTATTAAATGGGTTAAATGGATAATGGGTTTTGGGTATAGACCCAAAATCCGAAAGCTCTTTAGGGTATCACCTCCTTCTTCCTCTCGATTAAACCCAAAAATCCCATCAACCTCCATGGCCACCGAAAGCCCTTTAGGGTATCATCTCCTTCTTCCTCCGATTAAACCCAAAAACCCCATCAACCTTCATGGCCGCCGCCCAAGATTCCTCTCCGGCCACCATGCTGTGTGTTGCCGCTTTCGCGCGCCGCTGCTTTGTGCGACACCGTCTTGTGCGGCAACCTCCTAGCCACAAGCTGCCGCCAAGCACAGTTGCTCCCTACGCGACACCGCCTTCTTCATCGTCGTATCCCTTCGCCGCCACCGCGACAGACCATCGCGGTGGAGGGGGTTGGTCGCGGTGCCACAAAATTGCAGGCGGCCAAATGGCCACTGCCACGTTGCTGCCGCATCATCGCCGCTTTTGGGAGGCAGGCGCGACCATATCTTCGGCCTGCGATGTGCATGGCAATAGCCATGGCTGCCGCCCGATTCACCTGGCACATGGGTCGACTGACCCCAAAACCCATCATTTTTTTATTTTTATTATTTTTATTCATTATCGATAAATATTAGATTCAGCCATGCATCCTCAGCAAATTAATGCAGAGATGATCGAAATTCGATCATCAACAATGGTAGGAGGGCAAAAAGATATATTACATAATTTAATTAATTAATTTATTTCTTTCATCATAAAATTTTAATCTAAAAGTTTTAAAATAAATAAATAATTTTTTTGTTTGATGAAGATCATAAAAAATAGGTTTTGATACCATATGTAAACTTTAATTATGATATTCTAGCTGCATGTTTTAGATCAAGAATATTAAATTAAATTTAAAATTATAAAAAAAAATTTATAATCTTCGTGATGTGAAAGAATTTATTGTAAAAAAAAAAATATTTTTTTTATCTGAAGATCGATTTTTTTTTTCTTTTATTTCTTATGACACCCTAGCAATAATGATGGAGTTTCTACGTATCTTTAATAGACAAAAATATAACTTTTATTTATAAACTTTTATCGATATTTTTATTAAATTAAATAAAATTTAAATTTTATTTAAATTTAAATTAATTATTATAAAAATTTAAATTTTAGAGTCCTTGATAAATTGATCATTTAACCAAAATATTTTCTAACATCGTTATCTCTATCACGTGCATCCACCCCCAACCCTACTCCACGTGCCTTCTTTCCCAATTACCAACGTCCGGAAAAAAACAGTGCAACACCCGCCTCTCCTCTTGAAAAATTTATTAGTTAGAATTATTGTATCTTACACCAATCAATAATAAATCATAAAAATTATCGATTTAAACTGTGGACGACATCCTCCTCCAGACCTCAGGTAAGGTTTTTTTTTTTGTTTTTTCGGATAAGAACCTCAAGCAAGGTAAGTCACCCTCCCCTGGACCTCAGGCAAGGTTTTTTTTTGCTTTCTTTGGATAAGAACCTCGAGTAAGGTAGGTCACTCTTTTTATTACTAAACAACTCATGCACCCCTCCTATATAAGTTGTACCCATCAAGGCTACGACTGCCTAACAAAGAACCACAGCCAACCTCCCCTCTCTCTCTCTTTCTCTCTCTCATATACTTTTATTCGCATTTCTTTGTCATTCTCGTTCAAAAAGAGGGCTAAAGGGAAGACGAGGAGAATGATGGTGGAGGAAGGGAGGGGAGCGCCACATGGTGTGCTGTTAGCGGTGGTGGTGGCGGTGGTGGTGGCGGCGCCTTTCCTCCTTGGAGACGGTGGTGAAGCGCTGTCGGAGGCTATCTCCGAGCTTGTAAGCCCTGCGGGGCTTCTCCTCCTCCCTGTTACTCTCATATTTTTGATCAGGTTCTTGTCGTCGGACCGCGGCACCGCCCTCTCCGACATCTTCTCCTGCGGCTCCCCGGACTCCATCCACCGCGTCGGCGGCTCTCCCATCGGCGTAGCGCTCGTGTTGCTCCTCCTCCTCTTCCTCCTCTACAACCGCCTCTCCCTCTTCGGCGGCGACGACGACTCCGGCGAGTAGGCTTTGTTATAATAAAATTACCATATTGCCCATGGGCCATCCCGTTCCGCTCAGGGGCATTTTTGTCATTTTATGGTGTAGTTTCATGTGTATGTCTTATGTGCCATGATGTAAAATTGTAAATTTACCGTATTACCAAACTTTAATCGTTTCCCGCTGGGCTTTTACAACGTTTCCCAGCCGGTTTTTTTTTTTTTTTTTTTTGGTCGTTTTGTGGGTGGGGTGGGGACGCGCTTTTGCGACCGAAACGGAGACTTCTTTTGGTCATCGTCGGTTTAGGGTGGTGGGGCCTGAGTTAAAGGAGATGGGCCTGAGTTAAAAGAAGAGGAGAGCTGAATAGGGATGGCAAGAGGAGCTGAATAGGATGGTAATTTTATTTTAACCGATTCGAATAGAATAAATTTCATCCGATTTAATTAAAATATGAGATAAATATTAATTTTAAAAATAATATTTGAGATGAGTTCGAATCGAATATGAATAATAATATATTTTGATGTGTATTCGAAATAATTTTAATATATATTTTTATTTAAAAATTATAATAATTTTATATTATTATATATATATTTAATTTAATTTATATTTTTACTGAATTCGATTCAATTCGAAATAAATACGAAGTGGATGTGAGCTTAAAATTTTTATTTATAAAATAGATATAAATATAAATTAATTTAATTCATCCGTTGCCACCTCTAGTGCTGAATGCAGCAGACGTTTTTTACTTTTTGTCTCGGGTGGTGGTAATTATCTCCGTCCGAGATCTGATCGGACGGTCTGGGGGCTCGCTCATCGGATGGTGCGTCAGGGAATGGGCCCCACAAACTGTAAGGGTTGGTGGGTGGCGGGTCTCAGCGCGGCAGGCGCGTCGATGGCGTGAGGTGCGTCAGCGGTCAGAGAGAGGGTACGAGGGTGGGTCCCAACGTCGGTGGCATTTACCCTTCGTGAATACAGGCCAGGTCGTGGAAAGTGGGAACTGGGAAACAATTCTTAAAAATAAAATAAAATATTTTATTTTAAAAAAAACGGCCGAGATGTACAGGCGCTGTTGCGGAAACACGTACCTATACATTAAACACATGCATACGTACACGTATGCGCGCTCACGTGCACGCCAGCCTGCTGTTGATCTTCTATGATTTACGATCGTTTCCTCTCTCTCTTTTTTTTAAATTTTTTTATATTGATTGTAACGATAAATACGACGATCTAAATGTTGAATGGCATTTAAAAAAAAAAAAATGAATGGTATGTAATTTGATGATTGTAATATGCGCCCATCTGTGTCAACCAAACACATCCTTAGAGCACAGATTAAAACATTTGGAGATTCTATCGAAAAAAAAAAAAAAAATGTTGGTTGAAAATTCACCATGTTATATAGATCATTGCAGGGCATTAATTTGGATCGTACAATCTCTCCTTCCGCTTGGTCAAAGAGAGCGGGGGCTTGATTGCGAGTAATGTCAGCCATCATTTCAACTACCATGGGGGTTTGGTCTACGTGAACCCTGGATCATGATTCAGGGTAGGGTGGATGGTTTAAATTTTAAATTCCCTTTCTGGGTGGGTGGGGCTTGGAGGCTTTTCTGGCCGTAGACACAGAAGACGAAGGAAAAAAAAAAAATTTCTGTGTATCACATGACCATGATAGCTATACGATGCCTTTCATGCTTACGAAATTTTTTTTTTATAAATGTATGATAGTTATTATGATCCTTAACTTATGATCTTAAATTGAAAATAAGATAATTAAAATAATATTAAAATATAAATAAATAAATTATAATATTTAAAATCAAATATAATATGAATATAGATAGATAAACGTAAAAAGATACCAGAATATTAATCAATAATAATTATAATATAAATTATCTTCATGATCTGTGACTAAGCCTTATGATTACAATAAAAAGACTACTTAAAAATAATTATTCAGAGGATTTAATATTTGATTAATAATCAATGAATCATGTTATGATTATTTAAATTTTAATATAAAGAAGTCACAAAAGGGTTGATCATGAAATTTCATTATACATTATGATTTTGATGTATAAAAACTCAAATTCAATGTGAGAGTAATACTATGCTATTGCCCCTAGTTGAGAAATTGATTATTTATGGCAAGGTAAAGATTGGTGATAAGATGTTATTTCATATTGGACTAAGAAGAATTTTTATGATATGATTGAAATATTCTTCAAAGTTGAACTTAATATATAGATCGATACGTACAAAAAAAAATATATTAAAATTATTGTAAATTTAAGTTTTATCTTGGAAGAGCATCAAAATATTTTTTATTGATTTTACTTACTAGATTTTGATTGTCTAAATGAATTGATGTGAGCATTAAGAATTGATTCATAAAAGATTAGAAATCTATGTGATTATTTGAATGTGATATTAAACTCAACGATTAATTAAGGTAGTTATGCTCCAGGAAAAGTAAGAATGAGAATCGAAAGTTAATCTTTGACTTTAATTCAAATATAAAATTTTAGATCATTTTCATTTATAGTATAGAGGAATAATTTAATCAAAATTATTTTACAAACCTAAGAAATTTTGATTGTTAGATCAGAGTGCGTAGTGGAAGCATGATGATTTAGATTATTTTGAGCTAGTTAGCAATATTGATTCTTTGAGTTAAAAGTTATGATAAATGATTTGATTTGATTGTTTCTATAAGAAAATTCATTGATTATAGAGATAACAATAATCTTGACTCTGAATTATTTTGGATATCACCATATGATTTTTAGAAGTAAATCTTATATCTATTATATTAAGAATTTTAGCATCATGAGTCTTAATGAGTGGATCCTTAGCTCTTAATTTTTGATTTAGAATATCCAGAGATAGATTTTCTTTATCCTAAGAATTGAATCCTATATTTTTTATCTATTAGAAAGAATTGAGATTGTATCTTTAATTTTGATCTTAGATTTTCTTATCCTCGAGCATCCATATATTGATAATACAATAAGATTTGTTTATGATCTTATGATATATTGATTAAATCACGAGCAACTGATAATTTTGGCAAAAAACTTGATATCCTTATTTGAAAATAAGAAATCAATTTTGATTTCAAGAAATGAATGATTCTGATTAAGATGTACTTTTAAGGTATTGACTTTTTCCTTATGAAATGATTTAATGATGAAATTGCATCGAGAATTAGAATATCAAAATATTCAAAGATAAAATTAGAATGGTGAATCTTTAACTTTTGAAAGTATGGATAAGAGGCGATTCATATTAATATGTCCTCCTATCTTATGATGGATTGATTAAATAAAAGCAGATAATATTTTGACAAAAAAATTTGAAATTTTTATTTAAAACTAAGATATTGATCTTCTTCTATTTACAAGAGATGGGTTTGACTTTAATCATTTATAGAAGGAATTAAGTCATGAGGTATTAAGCCTTATTCTTATAAGAAATAAGATTATGATTATGAAACTTTAAAATTTGAAAAACCTTTAATAGAAAATTTTGGGATGAAATTATTTTTAGGAGGAAAGCATGTAATATCCTGCCCAAATTGAGCTCAATCCACTTGATTTCAACCCCCACCAACATAGATCTCAAAGCAGCAAAAAAAAAAAAAAATCAGAAGACTCCCATGGGAGTCATCTTCATCCTCCCGATCGACTCCTAATCGAAGTCGGAAATCTACCTTAGGAAGGAGTAAAACTCCTCCCCACCGGCTTTATAAAAAGGGAAGCAGCCTTCTCTCTTTTTTCTAACCAAAAATCGAGGTCCGAACGACGAGGATCGCTAGATTTTCTTTGCGGAAGACCTTCATCGTGTTCACCAAAAATCGAGTTGAAAAGGCCATTGGAGACCAAGATAATACTGGCTTTTCCTTCTCCTCTCTTTTTCCTTCCTTTCTATTGTGATTGACACCACCGTCAGCCATCGGCTTCGCCAGAGAAATCAATTTTGAAAATCTCCTATTCCACCCTCTTTTACTTGAATTTTCGACGTCGACCGTCACGGTCGACCATCGATATAGGTTTGTCAAGCCGTGCCATCGTAACCCTGGCTGCTGCTGACCATTGGCTGGCAGTCATCGCCTTCAGTCCAAGAAAGAAAGGGGGGACCTTATGGTCCCCTGTTCCTCTAAATGGAATCGTAGGAAGGAGGAAAAGAAAAAGAAAAAAAAGAAAGAAAAAAAGAAAAGAAAAAAAAAAGAAAAAACAAGAAAGAAAAGAAGAGAGAAATTTTTTTCTCTCTTCCCTCTATCCCTCTTAGTCTGAATCACACTTTCTCTCTCAAGAAGATTCATTCTCTCTCTTCATCTCTCCTATTTTCTCTCTCTAATATGATTATTGAATTTTAGAAAAAAGAAAGAAAAAGCAATAAAAGAAAACAATTCTTTTTCCTCTTCTCTCTCTTTTTTTCTCCCAACTTTCTCTCTAAAATTCTCTCTCTAGATTGCTTGTATTTTCTCGTAATCTCTCTCTTAAGATTTCTTAGCTGTTTGAAAAGATTAATGATGAATTTGAATGATCCTTGTGAAGAAGTCCTGATCCATGATCGTCGGATAGCAAATCGGCATCGACCTTGACCTGACTAGATACTTTAAATTTTATCATCCATGATTTTATTGAATTATCTATGGAATAATTTCATCATTATTTGATTTAAACTATTTTAATTTGATTGATCAGATTATCGAACCAAATCATCTGATTAGTTCTAATTCATCTTCATTGTTTCTCTCTCCTCTAACTTTATCTCTTCACTTGATTTGTGAACTTAATAAAAGATTCTCACTTTAAATCCGATTTAATCCAGATAAATAGATTTGAACCATCTGTCTTCTAGTCTAATTTTGATTTAATGAGATTAGGATGATCAGATTGATCCGGATCATTAGATGTGATTGTCGTCAATATGTCTTTTTAGATTAATTGTATCCTTTCTAATTATTGAAATTGATTACCTATAGGATTGTAGATGTCTGATAGTGGGGTACTGCGACTTGATCTATGAACAAAAGAATTTAGAAAAAAATTACAAAAATGATATGAATTTATTGGAATGCGTACAAGGTAAGTAATGTTTCACTTTTTCTAGATTTATTGATAAATTATAATGTATTTACTTAACATATTTTACAAAATAATGCATGAATTTGATGAATGATACTTTGTTATTGACAATATCTTGTTTTTAAAATGTTATGATAAAGCATGTTTGAAAGTATTAATCTTATTGTATATTATACTTGATTGATTTCGATACCATATGATTATGTGCATTCTTAGTGAACTAAAATAAGAAATATAAATTATGAAAAGAAATATGAATTAAAATGAATTGAACTCCCAGCCTGACTATATGAAGAACTTTGCCAATGGAGGCTAATACATTGGCAAAGATTTAGTTCTGAGGATTTATATCGTCAGCAGACCAGTAACTAACCACCAGCAAACCAGCGGTTCCAAAGGACATCACTGCCAGATGATTTGCAGCTCACCATAAAATGATACGCGGTGTTATGATCCTAATGCAGAGATAATGTGGTCATAGCTCATGGCTGATGAAAATGAATGATAAGAATGATAAGAATAACTGATAAAAATTTGATAATTTGAAAGAAAACTAAATTTTTGAAAGAATTCAAAAAGATAGAATTTGGCATGATAAATATTTTGATAATACTACATATTGAAAATTAATTTCAAATTGATGACTTCTATATACTTATTTTTTTTATATATAATTATTTATTTTATTATCTGATGAAATTTAATTAAAATGATCATTGCTTATTAAGTTGTCAAGCTCATTACTTCTATTTTATTATTTTTATAGATCTTAAGAAATAAGATGATATAGGAGTTAGGGGTGGCAAAAATTGATCCGACCTGCCAACCCGATCCATGTTCGACCCACCTTAAACAGGTTTGGATTTGCATTAAATACATTCCGGATCGTAAACGGATCAACCCATTTAACCTGTTAAATAAATGGGTCGGGTTTAGATTTTAGGTCACTGACTTGTTTAACCTATTTAATAAATGGGTTGGAACAGGTCGGGTCAGGTCGGGTTATAACCCGTTAACCCGCAACTTAAACCCAAGAGCACTAAGGGGAAGGGGGTAGACTCGGTTTCAGCTTTTAAGTTTTAACCCATATTCGATTCTTTCATTCTTTCGCTTTCCTCCTCCTGAGTTCTATCCTCCGTCTTCGGTTCATCTTCTACGATTTGGTATCTTGATTTTTTCCTTCACTCCTCTACGGCTCCACTCCTCTAGTGCTTCCAGTAGCCCAGCTTCCTTCCAACGGTGGCTGGGGCAGTGAGGCTTGTTAAGGTTTGGTCATTGCTGAGGGACAGAGGGAGGGCTTGCTGCTTTTGCTGCTTGGCACCTTGGTCCTCACCCATCTAGGATTTTTTTTTTCTTTTGATCTTTTCCACCTTCCATGCTTCCTTAATCTTTCTTAAGGTATATTTTTCTTAATCCTTAATCTAGAGTTTTTTTAGGTTTCATTTGTTTGGATTAGATTTTATTCTGGTAATGTTAATTGATTCTTGTTTCTCGATTGGTTATTTTGCTCAGTTCTTTTCCTATTTTCTTTCTATTTTTTTATTATGATGGGTTCTCCGAGTTCTCTCCCATCTCTGAGTTCTCTGAGTTCTATTTTCTGATTATGATGGTTCTTCCCATATTTCCTTTCGAGTTCTCTTCCATCTTCGAGTTCTCTCCCATCTCCGAGTTTTGATTTAGCTGCTAATTAATTATTGGATCTGAGCCTCATCTTCCTCTTTTAGATATGTATGGATCTTTCTTTTCTATTCTTTGCTATTCTAATGATTTTCAGATGTAGTAATCTGGATAAGCAGTTTCATATGTTTGAAGTTATACAATATATTTGTATTCTTGACTCTTTCTCTATGATGGATATTTGGATATTCATCCAATTTCTCTATTCTTCTTAGCAATATTTGGTGGTATATTAATATATTTGCAATCAGATTTGTTCTATATAAAATATTCTGCTGTATGATGTTTTTAGCTCAGAATGAAAATATTCTGCTGTTTGGTATATTAATATATTTGCAATCAGATTTGAAGTTATGCAATGTTTTACTATATGGTATTTTTAGTTCAGAATGAAAATGCTTGTAATCATATTTGCAGCCAACCTTCCATGTTTTCTGTTCTATGAATCATCTATGTTTCATGGCAGCAAATCTTTTATACAAATCACATATCAATGATTTTTAGTTTGTAGATATCACTTCCTCATGTCTCTCTTCCAAACTGACATGTTTATTTTTCAAACTGACATGCATTTATTTTTACTATTTTGGATTTGAGTAACATGTCACGGGGACAGCATTTAAATTCATTTTGGGTCTTATGATTCTGTATTGTATAGTATTATTATTTCTCAGTTAATGCAGCTTCTCAATTTCTCATAAAATTGCTTATATTGTTGTTAAGTTTATATTTAAGTTTGCTATTAAGTTTGAACTAAATAGGTTAAAATTCAAATAGTTTTGGGCCAAAGGTCCCAAAACAATCAAAGATTTGTATGTGGAGGCTATGATGATTTTTGAATATATGTTTAATGACTCAGTTATTTCTACAGTGAAAATCTTGGACGGCCTTCTATAGGCAACCGATCATAATCATTTTAGCGGTTGATTAATTATTAAATCCGAGCCTTATCTTCCTTTTTAAAATATGCATGGATCTTTCTTTTCAATTCTTTGCTATTCTAATGATTTTCAGATGCAATTATCATCATTCTTGAGATGGATGAGAATCTGGATAAGCTGTTTCATGTATTTGAAGTTATACAATATGTTTCATGGTAGCAGGTCTTCTATACAAATCACATATCAATGATCTAGTTTGTGAATATCATTTCCTCATGTTCCTCTTCTAAGCTGATATGTATTCCTTTTTAGTTCTTTGGGTTTGGATAACATATTATTTCATAGGCACAACATTTAAATTCATTTTGGATCTTATCGTTCTGTATTGTATTGTACAGTATTATTATTACTTTAGGTCTTATCATTTTGGATAACATATATTCTTATTATTACTTATGGTTATGGACCTATAATTCTATATTATACAGTATTATTACTTTTCGATTAATGCATCTTCTCAATTTCTCATAAAATTGCTTATATTATTGTTAAGTTTATATTTAAATTTATTGTTAAGTTTGAACAGATTAAAATTCAACTAGTATTGGACCAAAGATCCAAAAAAAATAATCAATTTTTTTAAGCAAACATGTTAAATAGGTCAGATCAGGTTTGATTTAGTAAACAGATTATTCATTTAGTAAACAGGTTAAATGGATTGGGTTGGGTCGGTTAAACAGATTATCTGTTTAATAAATATGTTAAATGGGTCAAGTCGAATGACCTATTTATTAAATAGGTCAGATTCAGAATAAATAGGTCAGATTCAGATTTGAAAATCCGACCTATTTAATAAACAGGTCGGATTTAGATTTGATATTTTCTGATCCGATCCGTAACTGATCCGATCTGTTTATGATCCGACTCGACCTAATTGCCACCCTTAATAGGAGGAGAGTGATTAAAGACAGACAAAATGATAAAAAGCAGAACATCGATACTCTTATTTTAGATAGAAATTTTGTTGAAGCTAATATAAGATTTTTTGAACATTGTTGAACTTTATAGGATATTAAAATTAAATTTTTAATTAATTAAATTTTAATTTTAATTTATCATTAATTATTCTGCTGTTGTTTTATGATAATATAATGAGATATCTTGCATGCTTATGGAGAAAATTTCTTATATAAATGTACGACGGTTGCCATGACTCTCGGCTCACAATCTCGGATCGGGAGCATGATAGCTTATCTGACAAGCTTTGTATCCATGTAGTAGGGTCTGTAACGGTTATGAGCATGGAATGCTTATGTGGATCTAAACAGGATATAAACCCGATTATTTCTCATTCAGATTCAGCAGTGCCTAAATGACAAACAGATCAGCTCTATGTACATACATATACATATACATATATATATATATATATATATATATATATATATATATATATATATATATATATATATATATATATAGAGAGAGAGAGAGAGAGAGAGAGAGAGAGAGAGAGAGAGAGAGAGAGAGAGAGAGAGAGAAGACGCCATTACAAGCTGAATGCATGGAGACTAGAAAACGCCATACAACTGAAAGACTCTATATGTTTTATGATGTGAAAACTTACAACCAGGATTCCTCAATGACAATCAATTCACATAGGAGTGCAGAAGTAAGAACTGAGAGCTGCTCCCATAAAACTTGTGGAACACAAAGCACTAAATTGCTCTGAAAAAGTAATCAAGCTACTTACATAGAGGTTTCGTCATAAAAACAGGACGGCACATGGATTAAAAGTCATGATAGCATATGCAGTACAAGTCTATCTAAACCAAAGTTGGTCTTCTAATAACAGCTTAGTCGATCACAAATTGAAGAACCATATCTATCATTCACGAAAAATGGAAGTATATCTCTACCGTCTGGTAAAAGATGAAGGGTTCCAAGAACAGAAATCTATGATGGTGATAGCTCAATTGAATTTGTTGTGTCTGTATGTTTAAAAGCCATTTTAAGTCCAAATCATATAATAGTGAACAAAGCAGGAGCATAAGAATTCAAATTATAAAAACAGGAAGTTAGCTAGTAATCATTATGGCGTCCCCTAAAAAATTCTAGTAAAAGATTATTTCAGAACCTCTGAAGCAAGGCAACCGCATTTATGATGCCTCTGTGATACAGAAATTGCAATGCCGTGGATTCTTGACATAGGTGTGGATATATCTTTATCAAAACTTACACTGAAAAGTGCACATCAGATGAAAGAGGGTAGTGCTGCCGAAGCAAACAACCTCTTCCTCACCTAGTGAAATTCAACAAATAACTATTCAATTTAAAAAGTTGCTGTCAACGGGAAAGGTTCAACGCATTTGTATGATGATGGTCAATGCCCGTCTTAATTGAAGCTTCCAATAGAAAGCACTCATTGGCATAGAACAAAAGAAAGGATCAGAAGTTTCCACATTGATGACAGTGTAATGAAAGCTTACAACTCAACTAAGCCTTAATCCCATGCTAGTTGAGGTTGGCAACATGAATCCTTTTCCTACATGAATCCCAAAATAGTGAATGATTAGACAGACTGCTAAAAAGAGTGAGGAGCAAGGTCTCTTGTCATGCACACAAAACTGTTGAAACGTATACACTGTTGAAAAAAAAAAAAGGATCCCAACTTTGAGATAACAGCTAGAGATACAGCAGCTCCAGTTAATTATCATGGACCACAGAAAATTCACACAGATAACATTCAAAATGTATTTTGCTTTGCAGTCAATTTGATCATTAGTTGCAAGCATCTAGATCCCCAGAGATCTTCCTGTCATGTAGAAAACTACTCTTTTAAGTACCTACAATCCTATTCTGGGAGGTATATCTCACTAACTATGAAGATCTGACACCTAGAATGTATCATTATAGTCTCCATGTCAATAACCAGCTTTTCCTCAAGTACTACAAGAGTTTTAAGCCATCGATTACCTTACGTCCTTGCATTTAGACTAGAACTGAAAGTATAGAAGCTTTTGTTATTTCCAAGTTGACAACACCTATTGTCTTTTCTGAACATGCAGAAGCACCGAAATGCTTGAAAGTTCTCCTAGAAGTCAAACAGGGATAGACTCCTAGTATAATAGGAGAAGAATTCAGATTGTCTGCAAGATATAAGAGGTGAAGACAGAGAGGGGACAAAAAACCTTCATTGACAGAATTTCATAACAATACATGGTGTCTGCAATAGTTAAGGTGCATGAAACAACTGTTGCAACAGGTGAAATTTCTATTTCCTTTTAATTGTTCGTAAGAAAATTGTGGAGAACAAGCATGTAAGGAGTAATCGGATGTAGAGGAAATTATTTCCAGAATCAAAGTAACATGATTGGTTATGTCTTGACACCCACTTGAAAAGGGCATGTGTGTGTGACGACATGTGTGCCGGTGAGTGTCTATGGTTTGTGTATGTAAAGACCAAGGATCCCAGCATATACACCCTACTCAAACAAGAATTTACTGAACTATACACTGAACCAATTTTACTAACTGCCTTAAATTTAACATACCTAATTCCTAGAAATTCCACCTAAAATTTAAGAATTGATTATTCTTTTAATGCAATGTGCTGTGTTTTATATTTATATGGGGCACAAGTAAATATATTGGCATGGCATATTTGTTTGTCTGAACATTCCAGGGTTCATAATCAGATGGTTGCAGGGTTTTCTTTCTTTTTTTTGGGTTAGGTCAAATAAGTGTTGACGGGAAAAAGCAGTGCAACAGAAAAAAACATAAAATGAAGTGCCCATATAACTAGTACGTGCAAGATCATCGCTATCAGAAGAGTTGTCCATATGCTCATAGAAAATAACCTCTCTAAATAACCAGCTTGAGCCAGCAAGCGAAGGCCAAAGGTAGAATGTTAGATATGATGGCAACCATTTTGAAATCTTAAAGGATTTTAAGCAAGGACCAGCACTATAGCCTTTCCTTCTTACAATCAAAGCAAAGCCTCAAGGAAAACCTAGTTTTAAAGCAAAATAAACAGAACGTTTTAGTTTTCAGTTCAAGGAGGAAGGGACACATGCATCTACAACTTCATCTGTAAAAAGATTGCATGCATCTGCGGAGAAAAAATAAAAAACAATGGAAAGCTAACTAATCTCTTCCACTGTTTATGGATTGTGTTTGAGAAAGAAAACTAGGGAGGGGAAATCCATTAGCATCTTGCTTGTGTTTGATACAGAATAAGTTCAAGGCAGTACTAAAACAACTGTTAAACTCTCTCTTGATACTTAAATGGCCTCAAAAAATCAAAGCTACTAGTTCATTTATAGGTGCAAGAGAATAATGAACCATAAAAGTCAACACTACTAATCATCAGATAATCATTGCAGGGGAAAAATATGTAGTGAATATCAAGTGTTCCAGCTAGCAAACTGAAAGCCAGTCAACTCCTTCAATTACCATGTAACCATGCAACATGTTGACTTTCAGTAACTAGATTATGATGTACTACTGTCAGGTGCCAATTTGTTTATCACTGCTAACATTCAAGTTACCTTTGCATGCACATCAGCACATGTAAGCTTCTCTTTATTTTTGAAGTATTTATATCTGCACCACCATATCTTTGGGAAAACTATGAACCATCCTCACAAATATCACATCTGTCTCAACTTGTCCCAATTCTAATCAGCAACAGATTTTTAAAAATCAATGACACATGAATATAGTCAAGAGTCTGATGAGTGAGCACACATAGGTAACCGCAACCAAAGTGTGAAAATGAGTAAATGTATATTGTTGCATCACTAGGTGCCTGTAACATTTAAAGTTGAAGAAGACCAGTAAAACATGAAATGATAAAATTCACCTCATTAACATTGTCATGATACTCCAAGACTCCGCAGCTTATCACAATTAGGTGTCGGATAAGTTCTCACCCAGGTGCGCCTGTGCAGTTCCACATGACAGAGTCGCCCAAGTACACTTTTATACTCCCTCAAAACATTATGTTCAAGATCTTCTCTAACAGGACTTCCTTCTGGGAACTTCTGATCAAAATCTTCCAATTTGACAAAATACTCCACTCCATGTTTCTTTGTAACCTTAGGGATCTGATAGGAATAACTCTTCTGTAGTGAGAATTGTGGGTCTGGAAAAGGAAAGTACGCAAGCAAGAAGAACAGCAAGATGGGCAAAAACTGAAGTAAAAATATGAAATTAGTCCCTCCTCCCTGACCATTTCGTTCCCTTTGTTGCCCGCCCATCCGTCCCATATCTCTTGTCCTATATACTCGTTGGGCACGAAATACATCACCCTGAGAGCCAAAGAAGGACCTGAAGAATTCATCAGGATCAAAATTCTCATCAAAGAAGTCATTTCTACCAGCCCTCCTCCTCCTCCTCCTCCTCATATTACCATATTGCTGGTTGAAATCAGAGTCTTCAACAATCCCTGTTTGATCATAGTGCCGTCTCGATTCTTCAACACTCAAACATTTGAAAGCTTTGCAAACAGACTTGAACGCCTCCTCTGCTCCTGGGGCCTTGTTCTTGTCAGGATGAACTTTAAGAGACAGCTTCCTGTAGGCCTTCCTAATTTCCTCGACCGAGCAACTCTTCTCCACACCAAGAATTGCATAATAATCCTTGTTCCTCCTGATCTCTCTAATCACTCTAACATGCTCTTCAGTGTAGTTTCGATCTCCATTTGAAACCTCTGATGCCTTAGAGGAATTCCGATCATCGCGGACTTGATCTAGGGCTATTTTCCCTTCACGGGCAGTGGGATTAGAGCTGTCTAGTTTCTCACAAGCAGCCAAGAGATCATCAAGAACCAGATTATGGTCCAACCTCCGAGCAATTCTGATAAATTTCAACGCCCGCTGCTTATCACCGGATGCCAGAGCCGATTCAGCTAGTTTGACGCATCTCACAGCCTCATCCTTGTTACCATCCATGATTAGCCTCCCTACTTAGTATCGGAGAAATCCGAAAGAAACCCAGATCACAGAACTGAGTAAAATTCAACTCCCGGATTCTGAAATGAGATTAAAAGCCCATCGATCACATAAACTTATAACGATACAGGTTAATAAAACTTAATTTGGATCAGGCATGAATGCAGAGAACTATTCTTGCAAGCCAGCACTTCACAGATCGGATTCAAACAACTACAGATGCGCGATAGAATCTAATGCGAACACGGTCCCATCTCAGAGATGCTTAAGAACTGCGCTTTCAGATTATTATGATGGATCGAGCACTCAAGAACTCTCCAAGAAAGGAAAATAACTCGGATCAAGATTCGCGGATATCAAAATGCCCACAACGGTGTTAAAGAGGTGAAAACTAGGGTTGGAAGGATTTGTGGATTAGGGTTTGCTACCAACTGGGATCGAATTCCCCAACAATAGGGGAAAGAAAGAGGGTTCAAGTCATCATCTAATGGTAGCTAGCGAGGGCGGACCGGTGCTTACCAAGGATGGCGGTAACCATGGAGAAAAGAGACATCCGATGGCGGCTTCCGCTACCTAACGCCAAAGTCTTCGCGTGGCCCCGATGCACGTGTCGACGTCCAAGATATATTGGATTGTTTTCTGCGATATTTTGCAGCAGACTGACGGGTTTGATATATATACCTACACATTAAATTATATATCTATACATTAATACAAATAGATAACCTTCCAACATATCGTACAATTTTTTTCCCCCCCCTTTTAACTTTGAACCTCTTTTGAGTTCTCTAAAAAATTTTTAGAGATCTCATGATGCCTATCTACTCTTCACTTTCCTTCATCTCTCATCACTTTCCATCGTTGCCTTTCTTTTCAACATTGACCTTTTTTTTTTCGATCATCCTTAAGTACTTTCCTTTTCCTCTCATCTTTTCTCTCTCATCTCCATTACTTCCCATTACTCTCCGTCATCGTCTTCCTCTCTATCGTGATCGGTATCGATTTGGGCCTCACGAGACGATGGCGAGGGGTAGAGGGAGGAAGGGAGAGAAGAGAAGGAGACTTGATGGTGTCGGAGCCATGGAAGGAGAGCATTTTTTTCTCGATATGTAGCATTTTTTTCTTTCCTTCTTCGATCCTTTCTAAAGGAAAGGAGGGGATGGTGGCAGGATGGGACCACGGAAGTTTCGGGGGTTGGTCACGTGGGATACGGTGCAGACGGTGGTGGGATAGAGAACGACCGCCTGGGGTACAGAGGGCGGCCACGTAGGGTGCGCGAGGCTCCCGAAGCTGGAAAGGGGAGAGGGGTTGGTGGCGCCAAAGCCAGTGGTCTTGGGTTCGCTAAGGCCAGAGGAGGAAAGGAGAGGAGACGGCAGTGGTTGCGAAGGACAGAAGGGGTGCACGACGGAGGATGAGTGGGGCACCGATGAAGGGGGGTTGTGGTGGTCGCTCGAAGCTGTTGGGTGCGGGCTTTACTAGCGCCTGGAGGGGTGGAGCAAAGGAGAGAGCGACAGCAGCTGCGTCGGAGGGGTGGGAAGAGGGTGACAGCGGTGGCTACGTCGAGGGCGGAGTGAGGAAGGTGCTGCGGGAGGAATGGAAGGGAAAAGGGGAAAATGAAAAGAAAGAAAAAAAAAGAAGAAAAAAAATAGGAGAGAGGAGAAAAAAATAATAATATTTTTATTATTAATTAAAAAATACTATATATATGATATTAATATAATATAATATATATTATTTATAATAATATATTATTATTATATTATTATAATATTATATTCTTATAATATTTATATTATATTATACTAATATAACATATATTATTATATTTAATAATATAACATATTATTATGTTATAGTATAGCATATTATATCATGTTAATATCCTATATTAAAATAATATAACATATATTATTATATATAATAATATATTATCATATTATTATTATAGTATTATATGATCATAATATAGTATAATAATATAATATAATATAGTATAATAATTTATCATAATATTATAATATAATATTCCTCGGTTGGGGGATGGTGGTGGAAAAATAATGGATAAGTAAAGGGATAAGTAGTGGAGTAGACACTGACAGAGTATACTTCGAAAAAGTCAAGAGGGAAGGGGATGGGACATCCAAAAGCATCGAAGAAGTTAGAAAGAAGGAAGGACAGTAGAGAGTCGAAGAGATAACTTATATAAAAAAGAAAGGTACGTACTCATTCATAATACAAAAGAGATGAAAGAGGAGCTTTTTCTATTTTGGACTGGATCGCATTCTTTCCCTTTTAATTATAGGGTATGGCTATGGGGTTAAAAAAGGAAGGTTCAAAAATTTTAATTGGAGCAAAAAAATTTACAGAAAAAATCAAAAACTATGGATGGCACAGCATGGATTGTCTTATCAATTTTTTTTTATTTTTTAGTCTATATATATAAGAAAATGTTCGAACATTCAAGCATGAGAACAACCGAAGAGAAAAGGTGAGGTCGGATTTTTTTTTATGCGTTTGTTGCTAATTGCTGTTATTTTTTTGCATCATGATTGAAGAAGTTGATAGTAGAGTGAAAATTGAGAAAATGAAGCTAGAAAAGGTGAGTTATCTCATCAGTTTTTTTTATCTTACTGTAATATTTCATCAATAAAAGTGGAGGGCTACTGTAAGCGTAGCAACAACCCTTTCAAAATCATCTCTGATGATATTTTAGACTACAAAACTGATGAGAGACTCTCCTAAATATATTTTCTCCTACTTTCCTCGCCACTGCCTCCCGTGAGTCTTTACCTTGAAAAAGAGAAAAAAATTGAATAGCTTATATAAGAAAAGATTTGACTTTTTAAATTTTCTATTATTTTTTTTATTTTCATTGATTTTTTCTATTTATTCATAATTTTTGCTATATTTTTTTATTCATTAGAGTGTTAATCGAGTGGAAGGCTCGAAGCGGTCGAATAAAAAAATTTACCATCTCAATCGGATCGTAGGCTTGGAATAGATGAGATAATTTTTTCTCTTCCTCTCTATGAAATTTATTAAAATCTATTTATTAAAATTAATTTTTATTATTATTTAATAATTAAATAATTTATTATTATCTTAATATTGATTTGATTTCATGATTAGATAGTTTGAAGGTAATTAAATAATAAAAAAATTATTAATATAAATTTTATTTAATAATTATAGGTTCTACTATCTCAGAGTCTAACAATAAAAATAATATTTTTGGTATCAATAATTTTTTTATTAGAAAAAAATGAGTTATGGCTCTCTATTTTTTATGGATGATTTTTGTAGTTTCGGATCTATCTATTAAGTAAATATTTGAATTAGTTATTTTATAATTTATTTTTGATTAGTTCTTTTAATTATAATTTTATAAATAGATTTATTAAAATTTTGTTAGGAAGAAATTTAGAAGAAATTATGAAAAAATTAGAATTATTTAAAATAATATACGAAATCAAGGTTCAATACAATATAATAAAATCATCGATTGCACTCACTGGGTAAGATTATGAATCTCATTATATTTTTTTGATTATTAATTTTTTATTATATTTTAAGAATATGTTGCTATTTTTATAGTATTTGGTTTGTACTAAAATAAATTTTATATCAATACGAAAAAAGATCTTGCCTTTTCATTTTTTTTCTTTTTTTTTAATTTTTATTGATATTTTATATGTTTTTCTCTATTTTTCTTTAATTTTTGATTTTTTCATTCATAGGAGTCTCAATTTGGTAGAAGGCTTAAAGTTGCTAAATAGAAAAATTTAGATTCATCTCAATCAGATGGAAAGTTTCAAGCGGCCAAAGTAATTCTCTCTCTCTTAATAAAATTTATTAAAATATATTTTTTCTATAGATTATTTTTTTACTATAATTTAGTGGTTTAAAAAAATTATTATTCTTTTGATGATAATTTTAAATAAAATTTTAAAACTAAAAATGAAGTTCTAGATAAGGAATGATGCTTGATGTCTAATAAATGATGTATGTAGCTGTTTATTGTGCCATTGTTAAGTATCAATTACTTTACATAAAATGATTATATATATTTAGATAGTGCAAATAAAATCAATATAAATTTATAAATAATAAATTATATATCTTAAAAATATTAATTTATTATTATTATATTTAAAATATTTTTTTAAATATTTTTAAATAATTTTTTTTAAGATGATTTTGAAGTCATTCAGATGGTTCTTTTGCTCCTATTATATTTAGCTTTTTATTTTCTATTTAAATAAATTTTTTTAGATCAAAATAAAATATATCAAATTTTAAAATTTTTTAAGATATTTTTAGTAATTTTAGTTCATAGCCCTATAAATATTTTAAAATATATTTAGAATTTATTTTTAATTAGTTATCATAATTATAATTTTATACATAGATATTATTGAAATTTTATCTAGAAGAAATTAAAATTACTTAAATCAATATACGAAATCGGGGTTCAATATAACATAATGAAATGATCGATTGTACTCATTAGGTAAAACTGTAAATCTTATTATCTTTTTTTGATTATTAATTTTTTATTATATATCAAGAATATATTACTATTTTTATAGCATGTAGTTTGTACTAAAATAAATTTTAAATCAATGTAAGAAAAGATCTTGCTTTTTCTTTTTTTTTATTTTTATTTTTATTGATATTTTATATATATTTTTTATTTTTTATTTAATTTTTTTATTCATTCTTTTCATTTATAAGAGTCTCAATTTGATGGAAGGCTTAGAGTAGCTGAATAGAAAAATCTAGATTCATCTCAATCGGATGAAAAGTTTCAAATAATCAAGATAATTCACTCTCTCCCGCTTAATAAAATTTATTATAATATGTTATTTTTTATAAATTATTTTTTTACTATCATTTAATAGTTTAAAAAATTATTACTATCTTGATGATAATTTTAAATAAAATTTTAAAATAAAAAATGAAGTTCGAGATAAAGGATGATATTTGATGTCTTATATATAATATATGTAGCTGTTTGTTATACCTATGTTAAGTATCAATTATTTTATATTGAATGATTTTTTATTTTTAGATTATATAAATTAGATTAATAAAAAAATTTTAAAAATAAATTATATATTTTAAAAATATTAATTTATTTATTATTATATTTAAAAATATTATTTTTTAAAATATTTTTAAATACTATTTTTAAATAATAATATTTCCAAAAAATATAAATAGGATCGATATAAAAAAGATATAAATTAAAAAAATATTTTTTAATTTTTTTAATAAATTTTTAAAAATATTAAAAATTCCACAGCATAGCATGGGTTTCATGCTAGTTGAAACGAAGCAGCCAAGCCAGCCATCACTCGAAAGGCAGACCGTCTCATGGATTGCATAGTTTTTACAGTACATGTATACAATTTTTTATCTATTTTAATTTTTTTAAAATATAATATAATAATATATAAATTATATTTAAAATATCATCTATATTTGTGAAAACAATCATGATACTATTACAAAAGGTGTTGCCTGAAATCATGGATATATCGTATTATGTGTACGTAGATCAAATGATAGATTACACGCGGTCATGTTTTTTTTTATCATAAAATTTTAGTTAATAAAAAATTAATAAAATAATATAAAATTAGATAGATGGGTTCTCCACCACATATGTCATAATTATATTTTCATCATTTATCATATTGTCCAAGTTTGAAAATCAGATTTTATCCTTAATACCAAGTTCGATTTAAAATCTGGCTTTCCAATACATCCCGTTGACCCGTAATGCTAGCCCATACATAATCTAATCAATGAATGATGCATTGAAATCTAATTTTGCAAGCAAGATTTTAAAATCTAATTTTATAAACAAACTTTTGACTATTTGCAATTGGACAAGATACTTATCTATTTTATTATTTTTAATAAAAAATATAGCAACCATCTACCAGCTTACTTTATTGTAAAAGTTGGTGATTACTTGAGCAATGAATGGGACCAATTATCACCACAAATCCTCTTATTCCATCAATTACTGACCACCACATCAACCTGATAAACTTTATCGTAATTTAATTAGTGATCATGATAGTATTTTTTTTATTGATATTTTTTTTTTATAAATCAACAGTTTATACTTTGCTGCTTTGGAAAATGAAAAAAACTTATGTTCAGTGTTTAATAAAAAAAGAGAGGCCAGGATGATGCAAGGGATAATTTTTTAAGAAAGAAAAAAAAACTTACATACCTTGCTGAAACATAAGTGGATAAAGGAATCGGCCCATGATCAAACAAAGGAACGAAGAATAGCATTAAAAGATGACTTTAGTTGGCCAATTTTCTAATTGCTTTGCTTTGAAAATAGAGAAATACTTTATGCATCACATGCGATGTAGATAAATGCATCGTCCCATGTGATTAGCCACATAGCTACTATTTTTCTAAGCATATTTAATGCATGTAATTTTATTTTTTGGATAAAATTTTGAATGACAAAAATATCTCTTCTCTTCTGAAAAAATTATGATATCTTGTGGCTATATTATGATTTCTTATACATAGGATGTCTAATTTTTCTTTTAAAACTTATAAAGAGAGAGGGGTATTTTCATCACTAAAAATTTTTAATAATAATTTTTCTTTCAAAAGTCATAAAGAGAAAGGGGTATTTTTGTCAGTAAATTTTTTTATAAATTTTTAATAATAAAAATACCCTTTCCTTCCTTATAACATCATAGGAAGTGATAATATGGCCATAAGATGTCATAATTTATTTAGAAAAGAAGGGGATATTTTTATCATTCAAAATTTTAAATCAAAAAATAGAACCACATGCATTAAATGAGTATTGAAAAATAGTAGCTATATAGTCCAATCATATGGGACGGTATATTTTTTCTGCAAAATATGCAGTGCACAAAGAATTACTCTTGAAAATATATTGGCTACTTTAAAAGATATCAAGGTCTCAAAAAAGGCCCGTGTAAATATAATAGTGCTTGCTGCCACCGAGGATTGATTTGACTCGAAATGATGAGAACAATGAGAGACAGAGAGTGATGACTCAAGGCCTTTAGAAGCTGGTCGAAGATCTCAAAATAGTCAAAGATGATCGAACCTACACTTCGATCTTCATGAATATCCTGAAATACCACAAGTAGAGAAAGTCCACTTATCAGGATTTTTTTGGTAGGGAATCCTTTGATACTTAAGTCAGTTTATATCTATGGAATAAAAGAGATTCTGGAAGAGATTTAGAAAAAGAAGAAGAGGAAGATCAATAAAGCAGTGGAAGTGAGTGGGAAGTCAGAGTTTGTATAGGAGAAGGAGGAGGGCTCTATAAATTTAGGAAAAATTTGATCACTCTAAGATGTTACTCGATTTAAAACTATGAGAGGCTCCCTAGTAGATCTCTACATGTGGGATTCTCCAAGCAAATGAGTTAGGAATTCGATAGCTCTCAGAAGTTTCTCTAGAGACTTAGGTAGATTTGAGAGATGTTCAAAAGATTTACAAGTATTTGGAAGGACTTAAGCTCAAAATACTTAGGAAAACTTACCTGGAGGGCTTCCAGTGAAGAGTATAAATAGATAAGGGTTGGAGTTCATCATGCCAAGGATATGGAAGGAAGGTTTGGGGTAAGTACTCCTATATCTGAAATTTTTTTATCATCTAATGAGATATGAATCTTATGATTAGAGAGATCGTTCCAATGTTATAGGCCAACTATCATTGAGTAAAAAGAGATTTGAGTTTCTTCGTGCACCCTCAAAATGGCCACATGGTGGGAACTATTTGACTAAGTTGATGGGCTTTATGGCTGGTCCATGTCCGACTCTAATTGATCGACGGTTAGGGATGACAATTTTAGCTAACATGTTGGGTATCCGATTTAATTGGAACCCGAGGCGGATATGAGTTTTAGAAAAAATATCCAAAGAGGATTCAAGTTGGGTATGGATAATGGTATGCCCTGATCTGAATCCGATCCGAGTCGGGTATGGATAATGGTATGCCCTGATTTGAATCCGATCCGATGTAACCTTATCTCTCTTTTAAAATTATAATGGTTTTATATTATTTATATGTGCTTGACCCGATCCGTATCTCTACTTGACCAACTCAACTTGATGTAGATATGGGATTTTTACTTATGAGATAGGTATGGATATGAGCCAATCCGATCCATATTTGATCCATTGCCATCCCTATTAACAGTGACACATCATGTGGGTCAATTAGTGTATTGGTGCTCATAATTTTTTCTATTCTATAGTTTTAACATTATTTCAAATCGAAAGTAAAAAGATGTAGAAAAAAACAACTATAAAAGTAATAAAGATCTCTTTAAATCTTAGAAATGCCAAACATTTTATTCAATAGAGAACCACATGTAGATTATATGTGCTTATGCTCTATGGTTGTTATGAAATGCTTGTAACTTTGAATTATTTCAGGCAAAGCCTTCTTCACCTATTTAGCTAATAAGGCAATTATAGAGTTATATGTTTATGCATCACTCAATATCTTTATTGCCATCTCTAATCCACCACTAGGGTGCTAGGAGTATGACCATTGCTTCAACTACTTCATTACCCTTCAATATAACATCATATGGTTGCCATAGGTTATATTATCAGGGATTGCTATAGTCCTTTGATCTATGCTATAGTAAATCTATTCCTCTTATTTTAGTGGCATTTGTTGAGCTTCTTATAGCCTGGCTAGGGATGGCAATGGATCAGTTTTGGATCGGATCAATTAATATTCGTACCCACCTTGGTATGAAAAAACTCATGTCTATATCCATCTCAAACCATCTTGGGTTGGATAAAATAGAGGATGCAGATTAGGTTGAGTTGGGTCGGATATATCTACCTTGTTGGGTCATGTCAGGCCTTAAAGATTTTCTCAAATTCTACTAACAATCATCCTTCTACAAAGATTAAGCTCTCAAAACCTAAGAGATGGGGTTGGAAGCGAGTAGGGTCGGGCTTAGGCCCAAATTTTTCTAACAAACTCAGGTCCAAGTTCAGTCTGAACCCAATTGGGCCAGCCCTCCTCATCGATGAGGAAGGAGGCCTAGATGGTGACGGCCTCCCCTTCTCGTCGTGGGGTGCAACACGAGGAGAGGGCGACGAGCGGAGCCACGGGAGGGCGTGGCGGTGCGACGGTTACGGGGGTGCGGTGGGAACGTGGGACACCGAGAGCAAGGGCCAAGAGGGGGGGGGTTTTACACCAGGGCCAAGGGAGGGTTTCACACTGGGGCCAGAGGAGGGCGGAGTTGGGGGGGTGTGGGATTCATGTCGGGGTTGTGTGGGGGAGCTTTCGCAGGAGGCCGATGGAGGGTGGAGGGAGGTTCGTGAGGGTCAAGGCTGGAGGTGGGAAGATTTCGCATTGGGGCTGGAGGAGGATTGGGGGGATTCACGTCGGGGCGGGGAGGACGAGAGGGTGGGTGTTTTACGAGGGGCAAGGGTGGATGGAGGGGGGTTGTGAGGGTCGGGGTCGGGGGAAGGCGAGATATGGGGGGATTATTGTGGGGGATTGGGGGAGAGCAGAGGAGGGGTTCGTGACTCGTGAGGGTCGAGGGGAGGGAGGGGTGGGTAGGGGGAGGGGTGGTGCATGCATGGGTGGATTTTAATCGGGCCCATGGATGTGTTTTAATCAGCCCGAGCTCGGGTCGAGCTAAAGATAAGTCCGAGCCTGGTCCAAAAATAAAATATGCTCTATTTTTTTAGCCTGAGCCTAGCCTGAATGATTTCGGGCCGAGCTTGAAGCTGGCCCGGCCCAAGCCCACTTTCAGTCCTATTAAGAGATCAACTCTCATTGCCATAACTCGCACAAGATCCCCCTCAATCTCTCTCAAGTCTCTCCTTCCCTATGGATCTGTTGAGGTTTAACCTCTTGTTATGATGGAAATAAAGAAGAAATAAGAATAAAACACAATCAAGTACGTGGATTAGACCAAGATCTACCTCACGGGGCATGCAAAGCTTCACTATGAGAAAAGAATAAATATAAGAGAAGAACACACCCTCAACATCCGTACACCAATCTCTCGATCTCAACAAAAAACAGTCATTTTTTACCCCTTACAAAAGCTCTCTAGAAAATTTTATGAAACGATCGCAGTCTACTGTCCAACAATCTGTTCGAAGCCTCCTACTTCTACTATATGCTAGATTGTACTTGAATGCATGGACCAAATGATATATGTGCGTGGACCAAATGATGGATTGCACTCGATCATGCATTTTTTTTCTTTTGAAGTAGCAGTCCATAAAATTTGAGTTAACAAAATATGAAATTGGATAGATGAGTTCTCCACCATATGTGTCACGATTATTTTTTCATCATTTATCACATAGTCCAAGTTTGAAAATCAGGTTTTCTCTTAAATCTTGAGTTCGGTTTACAAATCAGGCTTTCCAATACAACTCGTTGATTCATAATGCTAGCCTATGCATAATCTAATCAATGAATAATGCATTGAAATCTAGTTTTGCAAGCAAGATTTTAAAATCCAATTTTGTAAACAAATTTTCGAGAGGGGCAAGGTACTTATCTATTTTATTATTTTTAATAAAAAATAAAGCAACCACCTACCGGCTTCTTACTCATTGAACTAGTTTAATATAAAAGTCGGTGATTACCTGAGCAATGGATGGGGACCAATTATCACCACAAACCCTCTTATTCCACCAATTACTGACCACCACATGAACCTAGTGAACTTTGTTGTGATTTAATTAGTAATCATAATAGTACTTTTTTATTAATATTTTTTTATCAATTAATAATTTATACTTTGCTGCTTTGAAAAAAAAAAACTTATGTTCAATGTTTAATAAAAAAGAGTGGCCAAGGTGATGTAAGGGATACTATTTTAAGAAAGAAAAAAAAGCTTGTGTACCTTGCTAAAACATAAGTGGATAAAGAAATTGACCCATGATCAAAAAAAGGAATGAAGGATAGCATTAAAAGGTAACTTTGTTGGCAAGATAATTGGCCAATTTTCTAATTACTTTTCTTTGGAAATAGAGAAATATTTTGTGCACCGCACACGATGCAGAAAAAATGCACCATCCTATGTGATTGGGCCACGTAGCTATTACTTTTTCAAGTGCATTTAATGTCTGTAATTTTGCTTTTTGGATAAAATTTTGAATGATAAAAATATCTCTTCTCTTTTTAAAAAAATATGATATTTTATTGCTATATTATGATATACCGTGGCTATATTATAACTTTCTATATGCAGAAAGTCATAATTTTTCTTTCGAAAGTCATAAAGAGAGAGGAGTATTTTTATCATTAAAAATTTATAAAAAAATTTAATGATAATTTATTTTTCAAAAGTCATAAAGAGGTAGGAATATTTTTATTATTAAATTTTTTTATAAATTTTTAATGATGAAAATACCCTACTCTTCCTTATGACATCATGTGGCCAAATTATGACTTTCTGTATAAGAAGTTATAATATGGCCACAGGATGTCATAATTTTTTCAGAAAAGGAGGGGCATTTTCATCATTCAAAATTTTAAACCAAAAAATAAAACTGCATGCATTAAATGCGTATTGAAAAGTAATGGCTCTGTGGCCTAATCATATGGGGCGGTATATTTTTTCTGCACCACATGCGGTGCATAAAGAATTATTCTTAAAAATATGTTGACTGCTTTAAAGGATATCGAGGTCTCAAAGAGGGCCCATGTAAATATAATAGTGCTTGTTGCTGTCGAGGATTGATTTGATTTAAACTGATAAGAACAATGAGAGAGAGAGTGATGACTCAAGGCCTTTAGAAGCTAGTTAAAGATCTCAAAATAGTCAAAGAGGATTGAATCAATACTTCGATCTTCGTGAGTATCCTGAAACATCATAAGTAGAGAAAGTCCACTTGTCGAGATTTTTTTGGCAGAGAATTCTCTGATACTTAAGTTGATTTACATCAGTAGAATAAAAAAAATTCTGAAAGAGATGTAGAAGAAGAAGAGAGAGATCAAGAAAGCAATAAAAGTGAGTAGGAAGTCAGAGTCTATATGGGAGGAGGAGGGCTCTATAAAATTAGAAAAAATTTGATCACTCTAGGATGTTACTCGGTTTAGAACTATGAGAGGCTCCCTAGTAGCAAGTATGATTCTCTAAGTAGACGAGTTAGGAACTCAATGGCTCAAAAGTATCTCTAGTGACTCAATTGAATTTTAGAGAGCTTCAAAAGACTTACATGTATTTGGAAGGACTTAGGCTTAGAAATACTTAGGAGAACTTACCTAGAGGGCCCCCAGTGAAGAGTATATATAGATGAGGGTTGGAGTTCATGGCACTAAGGACATGCAAGAAAGGTTTGGGATAATTACTCCTATATCCAAAAATTTTTTATGATCCAATGAGATATGAATCTTACGATTAAAGAGGTTATTCCAATGTTATGGGCCAACTATCATTGAGTAAAAAGAGATTTGAGTTTCTTCGTGCACCCTCAAGATGGCCACATGGTGGCAACTGGTTTACCAAGGTGAAAGGCTTTATGGCTAGTCCATGTCCTACTCCAATTGATCGGTAGTTAGAGGTGAAAATTTTAGCCAACTCATTGGGTACCAATTCGATTGGAACTTGGGATGGATATGAGTTTTAGAAAAAAATATCTAAAGAAGATTCAGATCAAGTACGGATAATGGTATACCCCAATCCGATATAACCTTATCTTCCTTTCAAAATTATAATGATTTTATATTGTTTATATGTATTTAGACCAACCCCTCTTATCTACCTGATTCGATCTGATCCGATCTACATCTCTACTTGACCCAATTCGACTTGAGGCAGGTATGGGATGGATATGAAATTTTTACTTATGGGATAGATACGGATATGAGCTAATCCGATCCATATTTGATCCTTTGCCATTCCTATCAGTGGTATCACATCATATGGGTCAATTAGTGTATCAGTGCTCATAATTTTTTCTATTCTATAGTTTTAAGATTGTTTCAAACCAAAAGCTAAAAAGTGTAGAAAAAAACAACTATAAAAATAATAAAGATCTATTTAAATCTTAAAAATGTCAAACATTTTAATCGATAGAGCACCACATGTAGATTATATGTGCTTATGCTCTATGGCCGTTATGCAAGGCTTGCAACTTCAGATTATTCCAGGCAGAGCCTTCTTCACCTATTTAGCTGGTAAGGCAATTATAAAGCTACATGTTTATGCATCACTCTATATCTTTATCGGCCACCTCTAATCTATCATTAGAGTATCAAGGGTATGATTATTGCTTCAACTATTTTATTACTATTTAATATTTCTTGAATACCCCCAATCACTAGTATTTTAAAGGTGAGCTTTGACCCTTTAGTATAACATCATATAGTTGCCATTGGTTATATCATCAGGAATTGCTATGGTTGTTTGATCTATATTGTAGGTAAATCTATTCCTTTTATTTCAGTGGCATATGTTGAGTTTCTTATAGTCTGGCTAGGCATGACAATGGATTAGGTTAGGATCGGGTTGACCAATATTTGTACCTATCCCACTATGAAAAAACTCATATCTATACTTGTCTCATATCAAGTCAGATCAAATAAAATAGAGGATATGGATTAGGTTAGGTCGGGTCAGTCCGGGCTTTACAAAAATCCTTAAATCCTGCCAACAATCATCTTTCTACCAAGATTAAGCTCTCAAAACCTAAGAGACCGACTCCCACCACCACAACTCGCATAAGATTCTCCTCGATCTCTATTAGGTGCTCTCCTTTCCTATGGATCTCCCAAAAAGAGAATGAAATGAAAAGAAAGTGAAAAGAGTTCTTCACCTATTTAGCTGGTAAGGCAATTATAAAGCTACATGTTTATGCATCACTCTATATCTTTATCGGCCACCTCTAATCTATCATTAGAGTATCAAGGGTATGATTATTGCTTCAACTATTTTATTACTATTTAATATTTCTTGAATACCCCCAATCACTAGTATTTTAAAGGTGAGCTTTGACCCTTTAGTATAACATCATATAGTTGCCATTGGTTATATCATCAGGAATTGCTATGGTTGTTTGATCTATGTTGTAGGTAAATCTATTCCTTTTATTTCAGTGGCATATGTTAAGTTTCTTATAGCCTGGCTAGACATGACAATGGATTAGGTTAGGATCGGGTTGACCAATATTTGTACCTATCCCACTATGAAAAAACTCATATCTATACTTGTCTCATATCAAGTCAGATCAAATAAAATAGAGGATATGGATTAGGTTAGGTCGGGTCAGTCCGGGCTTTACAAAAATCCTTAAATCCTGCCAACAATCATCTTTCTACCAAGATTAAGCTCTCAAAACCTAAGAGACCGACTCCCACCACCACAACTCGCATAAGATTCTCCTCGATCTCTATTAGGTGCTCTCCTTTCCTATGGATCTCCCAAAAAGAGAATGAAATGAAAAGAAAGCGAAAAGAGAAAAATCTCCCTATATATCTCTGAATAAGAGAATGAAATGAAGAGACAATAAGCAAAAAGTAAAAAAAAATGAAGGAAAAAGTCTTATCTTTTAAAATTTTCCGTCTTTCCTTTGTTTGCATGGATTCTGCTAATGGTTTTCCTATTTTTTCCTCTTTGTTTTTCCATCCTCAAGAGGTAGGAGGCTTGGAGCAGCCGAATAAGAAGATTTCCCTAATTTTTTCTGTTGGGGATAAATCCCGCTCCTGCCGAAGCCCGGCCCGACGCTCAGCCCAATGTAACCAGTAGCCGCTGAAGAGCTTTAGCGCCAGGCGCCAGGCCGAGCCCCTACCACGGTCGAACTGCCTAGAGGCCGAACTCCCCTGCGCCAAGGTCCGGGCCGAACTGCCTAGAGGACGAACTTCCACCGCCGGCCGAACTTCCTGACGGCCGAGCTCCTTGGACTCCAAGCGGCTGGACTTCTTCGGGAGACGGACTCCTCCCAGACGCCCGTTCGGCCATCCGAGCTCCTCCCTCTCTGGGCCGAGCTTCCCGGGCTTCCCTTCAGCCGAACTCTCCTACGAGCCCGAACTCCTTCGGGCCCCACGGCCGAACTCCTTCGGACCGACCCCAGGCGACCCATGCAGCCGAACTCCTTCGGACTTCCCACGGCCGAACTCCTTCGGACCGACCCCAGGCGAGCCCATGCAGCCGAACTCCTTCGGACTTCCCACGGCCGAACTCCTTCGGACCGACCCCAGGCGGCCGAACCCCTTCGGACCGAAATCCCTAGGCGACCGAACTCCTCAGCGAGCCCTGGCCGAACCAACTAGCAACCGAAGTCCTTCAACTGGCCAGCCGAGCTTCTTCGAGGCCTCTCAGCGGTCGAACTCCTCGGCAACCGTCCCTGCGGCCGAACTCTACAGATGGCCGACCCTTCAGCCAGACGAACTCCCCCGGCTTCCCCCTCGGCCGAACTCTGTTACAAGACCGGACTCCATGCGGCCGACGACTCGCCAGTATGGCTCCCACGATCTACCGGACGACGCCTTCTTCTCCGTACCGGACTCCATGCGGCCCACGACTCGCCGGTATGGCTCCCACGATCTACCGGACGACGCCTTCCTCTCCGTACCGGACTCCATGCGGCCCACGGCTCGCCAGTATGGCTCCCACGATCTACCGGACGACGCCTTCCTCTCCGTACCGAACTCCATGCTGCCCGACGACTCTCTGCCAGACGGCACAGCCGTCACCATCAACTAAGCTCCGCTATAAAAGGACCCTTCCCGACACACTAAGGCTAAGCTCTCTAAGCTCTCCCCCACATCTCTAAGCTCCGAAACTCATTCCGAGCACTCCATTACTGTTGGTCGGAAGCTAACTTGACCGTCGGAGGATCCTGCCGGAGCCACCACCCCACCGGTTCCGGACGGGACTTCGTTTTGCAGGTCCCCGGCGGCGCCCAGCGGCCTCGATTAGGGCGACCTCCGGCGGCGACGGATTTCTGCACCAACAGATTGGCGCCGTCTGTGGGAACAAGGGCCTGAACCTTCGAGGTTCCCTTGTTCTTAAAGGAGTGCTCGGCGACGATTCTCCGCCCCTGCTCCGGATCTCTCTTCTCCCTCTCCAGAATTCCTTCTCTGGAAAGAGGAAATGCCCCCTAGAAGGGCTTCGACGCGGCGCTCGACGGCTTCCGCGGCTCGATCCCCTCCGAGTCCGTCTGTCCCTGCTCCGGCCCCGGTGACTCAGCCCCCGTCAATAACCGCAGTGGATACGGAGCAGTTCAACCAGCTCATCCAGCACGTTCGCGGTCTCACGGAGGCGGTGCAGGCGGTGCTGCACCGACAAGTCCCAGTGCCAGCCCGACCGGCGCGGGACTCTCCGAAGTCGGATGATCCAGTCCAAGAGCGACCGGCCTGGGCAGCCCGACCTCCGATACCCGGATTGGAGAGGCGGAGGAGGGAGAGCCCTTGTTCGGATCATGGACCGACCAAGGGTGAAGCCTCGCGCCCATCTCACCAGAAAGCCTTGGAGATCAGAGACCGGGAGGACCTGCTGGGCCAAAGGGCTCTCGGAAATGAACCGGCGAATTGAAGAACTTCGTCCCCCCTCGCGTGGTGATGACGTTCGTGCAGACCCTCCTTTCTCGCAGAAAATCATGCAAGAACCTGTTCCACCGACCTTCGAGCTCCCTCAACTGGAAAGCTACGATGGAACTTCTGATCCGGTTGATCACCTGGGGGCCTTCCGGGCCATGATGCTGCTTCACGGCGCTTCAGATGCCGTGCTGTGCCGAGCCTTCCCGTCTACCTTAAAGGGAGCAGCGAGGAACTGGTACTCGGCGTTGAAGCCCAACACGATCTTCTCTTTCGACCAGATGAGCAGTCGGTTCGCGGCCCACTTCATCAGCAGCCGACGACCGAGCCGAGGTTCAGATTCCCTGATGAGCGTCAAGCAGAAGCAAGGGGAATCCATCCGGACTTACGTCACTCGATTCAACACCGCGGCATTGGAAGTCCGGGACCTGGACCAGTCTGTCGCGATGGCCGCACTTAAGGGCGGCCTTCAGAAAAATAGCTTGCTGTTCTCTCTGGAAAAAAGGTATCCCAGGGACTTCGCCGACCTGCTGGCTCGAGCCGAGAGATATGCCCGTGCGGAGGAAGCCTTCAAATTGAAAGATGAGGAGCTCGTCAGAACGGGTCGGCTGGGTAAATTCCTCCGGTACCGGCCTGAAGCAGAAAAAGATCGGCTAAGGGCGCTGCCGTAGCCAGACTACAAGAAGGTCGGCCACCTTACGGCGTCATTCACATGGCCCCTGGAAAGATCTCGGTGCATCAGCGATTCGCCATCTCCCAGCAACAAGAGCTTGCACCAAATTGAGGAGTTCAGCATGAGGAGGTCGTCCACCCCGGAACTTATTGCCGAAGAAATGCGGAGGAATCAGCCTTAGGGAGGAGCCCAATCGCCCCTAAGAGAGAAACGGAGAGCAGGAGTTCCCCCGCTGAAGCGGAATGAAGTTCGGCGCGAGGAAGGCCGAACCCACCTATGAGCCCGTCAGCGAGGAAGCTCCGAACAAAGAAGTATGAAGTCCTCCCGCGGAAGCTTCCGCGGGAAAGTGGAACGAGGTTCGGCACAAGTAAGGCCGAACTCACGCTCCAGAATGTCCCCCAAAGGAACCGCCTACAAAGTGTTCACTGAAGGCGGAACGAAGTTCGGGCGAGAAAAGCCGAGCTCCCTCGAGCTCGTCCGAACAAGAGCAGCAGAAAGTTCTCCCACGGCGGGTCTCGTGGGAAAGAGGAATGAAGTTCGGCTCGAAGAAAAGCCGAGCTCCCCCAAGGCTCGTCGTCAAGGCGAAATGAAGTTCGGTGGAAAGCCGAACTCCTCAACTCAACCTCCAAAATAAAGTTCGGCGCCGGCAAGGACGGAACGAAGCCCCCCTCCCGGAAGGTTCCGCAACTACGACCCGCTCCTCTAACTCGAATTCTCGGCAAAGTCGAGAGCCAACCGCCAAGACCTGAAGGACTACGGCCTCTCCAAACATGTGCGATCAAGGAGAAGATTGGCTATAGGCACTGCCATAACTAGAAAAGACAAGAAGGTTGGCCGTCCCGCGGCGTCGTCAACGCCGCCCCGGGGAGGAGCTAGGAGCTAGCTACATCGGTGATTGTCATCCCCAGCGACAAAGTCAAGAGAAGCATGGTCCAAATTATGAAGGCCGGCAGGAGATAGAGGAGGTCGTCTGGACGGGACTTGCTGCTCGAGGGAGCTCCGAGGAACAACACCCCGTCGACTCCTCAAACGAGAGCGCGCTATCCACGACTTCCCTTCGGTAAAATTCTCCCCTCTGCAAATATTATTTCTGGATGCGAAAACTATGCGATGACAGGAGAGCAGCAGTCAATAATCGCCGCGTTAGGAACAGGAGGAGAACCTCGTCCTAAGGTGAGCAACAAGCTCGGCCGCAGGAGATAAGATCTCCCCCGAGCGCGCACCTCGGCCGCAGGAGATAAGATCTCCCCCGAGAGAAGCTCGGCCGCAGGAGATAAGATCTCCCCCGAGCGCGCACATCAACCTCGGCTAGAGATAAGATCTCTCCCGAGCGACCGTGAACGCACCTCGATTAGGAACAGGAGGAGAACCTCGTCCTAACGCGAGCATCAACCACGGCAAGAGATAAGATCTCTCCCGAAGGCAAAGTTCGGCCAGAGATAAGATCTCTCCCGAACAACAAGGTCGGCCAGAGATAAGATCTCTCCCGAACCGCACCTCGGCCAGAGATAAGATCTCTCCCGAAGGCCAAGTTCGGCCAGAGATAAGATCTCTCCCGAACAATAAGGTCGGCCAGAGATAAAGATCTCTCCCGAACCGCAACCTCGGCCAGAGATAAGATCTCTCCCGAAGGCAAAGTTCGGCCAGAGATAAGATCTCTCCCGAACAACAAGGTCGGCCAGAGATAAGATCTCTCCCGAACCGCGACCTCGGCCAGAGATAAGATCTCTCCCGAAGGCCAAGTTCGGCCAGAGATAAGATCTCTCCCGAACAATAAGGTCGGCCAGAGATAAGATCTCTCCCGAACCGCAACCTCGGCCAGAGATAAGATCTCTCCCGAAGGCAAGTTCGGCCAGAGATAAGATCTCTCCCGAACAACAAGGTCCGGCCAGAGATAAGATCTCTCCCGAACGCGACCTCGGCCAGAGATAAGATCTCTCCCGAAAGGCCAAGTTCGGCCAGAGATAAGATCTCTCCCGAACAATAAGGTCGGCCAGAGATAAAGATCTCTCCCGAACCGCAACCTCGGCCAGAGATAAGATCTCTCCCGACGGCAAAGTTCGGCCAGAGATAAGATCTCTCCCGAACAACAAGGTCGGCCAGAGATAAGATCTCTTCCGAACCGCGACCTCGGCCAGAGATAAGATCTCTCCCGAAGGCCAAGTTCGGTCAGAGATAAGATCTCTCCCGAACAATAAGGTCGGCCAGAGATAAGATCTCTCCCGAACCGCAACCTCGGCCAGAGATAAGATCTCTCCCGAAGGCAAAGTTCGGCCAGAGATAAGATCTCTTCCGAACAACAAGGTCGGCCAGAGATAAGATCTCTCCCGAACCGCGATCTCGGCCAGAGATAAGATCTCTCCCGAACAACAAGGTCGGCCAGAGATAAGATCTCTCCCGAACCGCGACCTCGGCCAGAGATAAGATCTCTCCCGAAGGCCAAGTTCGGCCAGAGATAAGATCTCTCCCGAACAACAAGGTCCGCCAGAGATAAGATCTCCCCCGAACCGCGACCTCGGCCAGAGATAAGATCTCTCCCCGAAGGCCAAGTTCGGCCAGAGATAAGATCTCTCCCGAACAATAAGGTCGGCCAGAGATAAGATCTCTCCCGAACCGCAACCTCGGCCAGAGATAAGATCTCTCCCGAAGGCAAAGTTCGGTCAGAGATAAGATCTCTCCCGAACAACAAGGTCGGCCAGAGATAAGATCTCTCCCGAACCGCAACCTCGACCAGAGATAAGATCTCTCCCGAAGGCCAAGTTCGGCCAGAGATAAGATCTCTCCCGAACAACAAGGTCGGCTGCAGGAGATAAGATCTCCCCCGAGCGCGCACTTCACTTCGGCTGCGGGAGATAAGATCTCCCTCCGAGCGCGCAACTTCGCTTCGGCTGCAGGAGATAAGATCTCCTCCCGAGCGCGCACTTCACTTCGGCTGCAGGAGATAGGAGGTCTCCCCCGAGCGCGCACTTCACTTCGGCAAGCTTCACTACAGAAGACGAGGTCTCCTTCGGACCTCAGCTTCCACTTCGGTGTCAGCATCAGCGGGAGACGGGATCTCCCCCAAGCGATCATAACCTTGACTGCAAAAGAGGAGGTCTCCCCCGAATCGACTTCGGTTGATGAAGGCGATGTCAACTCCGACCCTGACCACGGGGGGGCGACATTGACTCCGGCCTCAACGTCGACTTCACCAATTTTGGCTGGAAACGAGTCCCACTTCAACTCCAAACATCGACTGGAGATGAAACCTCCCCCAAGCCTCAGCTTCAACTTCAGCGTCAATATTGGCTGGAGATGAGACCTCCCCCGAGCTTCAGCTGCAACCAATGCGGAGCCTGGAAGAAGACTTCGGCAGTCGCCTGTTTTGGTACTCCCTTCCTTCAATTCTTTGAACTCGGGAGTGGGGGGGCTACTGTTGGGGATAAATCCCGCTCCTGCCGAAGCCCGGCCCGACGCTCAGCCCAATGTAACCAGTAGCCGCTGAAGAGCTTTAGCGCCAGGCGCCAGGCCGAGCCCCTACCACGGTCCGAACTGCCTAGAGGCCGAACTCCCCTGCGCCAAGGTCCGGGCCGAACTGCCTAGAGGACGAACTTCCACCGCCAGCCGAACTTCCTGACGGCCGAGCTCCTTGGACTCCAAGCGGCTGGACTTCTTCGGGAGACGGACTCCTCCCAGACGCCCGTTCGGCCATCCGAGCTCCTCCCCTCCCGGGTTTTCCCTTCAGTCGAACTCTCCTACGAGCCCGAACTCCTTCGGGCCCCACGGCCGAACTCCTTCGGACCGACCCCAGGCGACCCATGCAGCCGAACTCCTTCGGACTTCCCACGGCCGAACTCCTTCGGACCGACCCCAGGCGAGCCCATGCAGCCGAAGCTCCTTCGGACTTCCCACGGTCGAACTCCTTCGGACCGACCCCACGGCCGAACCCCTTCGGACCGACCCTAGGCGACCGAACTCCTCAGCGAGCCCTGGCCGAACCAACCTAGCAACCGAAGTCCTTCAACTGGCCAGCCGAGCTTCTTCGAGCCTCTCAGCGGTCAAACTCCTCGGCAACCGTCCTGCGGCCGAACTCTACAGATGGCCGACCCTTCAGCCAGACGAACTCTCCCCCCGGCTTCCCCCTCGGCCGAACTCTGTTACAAGACCGGAACTCCATGCGGCCGACGACTCGCCAGTATGGCTCCCACGATCTATACCGGACGACGCCTTCTTCTCCGTACCGGACTCCATGCGGCCCACGACTTCGCCGGTATGGCTCCCACGATCTACCGGACGATGGTCCTTCTTCTCCGTACCGGACTCCATGCGGCCCACGGCTCGCCAGTACGAGCTCCCACGATCTACCGGACGACGCCTTCCTCTCCGTACCAAGCTCCATGCTGCCCGACGACTCTCTGCCAGACGGCACAGCCGTCACCATCAACTAAGCTCCGCTATAAAAGGACCCTTCCCGACACACTAAGGCTAAGCTCTCTAAGCTCTCCCCCACATCTCTAAGCTCCGGAACTCATTCCGAGCACTCCATTACTGTTGGTCGGAAGCTAACTTGACTGTCGGAGGGTTCTGCCGGAGCCACCACCCCATCGGTTCCGGACGGGACTTCGTTTTGCAGGTCCCCGGCGGCGCCCAGCGGCCTCGATAAGGACGACCTCCGGCGGCGACGGATTTCTGCACCAACAGATTGCGGAACCTTCCGGGAGGGGGGCTTCATTCCGTCCTCTAGGCAGTTCGGCCCGGACCTTGGCGCAGGGGAGTTCGGCCTCTAGGCAGTTCGGCCGTGGTAGGGGCTCGGCCTGGCGCCTGGCGCTAAAGCTCTTCAGCGGCTACTGGTTACATTGGGCTGAGCGTCGGGCCGGGCTTCGGCAGGAGCGGGATTTATCCCCAACAGTAGCCCCCCCACTCCCGAAGGCAAGAGATAAGATCTCTCCCGAAGGCAAAGTTCGGCCAGAGATAAGATCTCTCCCGAACAACAAGGTCGGCCAGAGATAAGATCTCTCCCGAACCGCGACCTCGGCCAGAGATAAGATCTCTCCCGAAGGCCATGTTCGGCCAGAGATAAGATCTCTCCCGAACAATAAGGTCGGCCAGAGATAAGATCTCTCCCGAACCGCAACCTCGGCCAGAGATAAGATCTCTCCCGAAGGCAAAGTTCGGCCAGAGATAAGATCTCTCCCGAACAATAAGGTCGGCCAGAGATAAGATCTCTCCCGAACCGCGACCCTCGGCCAGAGATAAGATCTCTCCCGAAGGCCAAGTTCGGCCAGAGATAAGATCTCTCCCGAACAATAAGGTCGGCCAGAGATAAGATCTCTCCCGAACCGCAACCTCGGCCAGAGATAAGATCTCTCCCGAAGGCAAAGTTCGGCCAGAGATAAGATCTCTCCCGAACAACAAGGTCGGCCAGAGATAAGATCTCTCCCGAACCGCGACCTCGGCCAGAGATAAGATCTCTCCCGAAGGCAAAGTTCGGCCAGAGATAAGATCTCTCCCGAACAACAAGGTCGGCCAGAGATAAGATCTCTCCCGAACCGCGACCTCGGCCAGAGGTAAGATCTCTCCCGAAGGCCAAGTTCGGCCAGAGATAAGATTTCTCCCGAACAACAAGGTCCGCCAGAGATAAGATCTCTCCCAAACCGCGACCTCGGCCAGAGATAAGATCTCTCTCGAAGGCCAAGTTCGGCCAGAGATAAGATCTCTTCCGAACAATAAGGTCGGCCAGAGATAAGATCTCTCCCGAACCGCAACCTCGGCCAGAGATAAGATCTCTCCCGAAGGTAAAAGTTCGGCCAGAGATAAGATCTCTCCCGAACAACAAGGTCGGCCAGAGATAAGATCTCTCCCGAACCGCAACCTCGGCCAGAGATAAGATCTCTCCCGAAGGCCAAGTTCGGCCAGAGATAAGATCTCTCCCGAACAACAAGGTCGGCTGCAGGAGATAAGATCTCCCCCGAGCGCGCACTTCACTTCGGCTGCGGGAGATAAGATCTCCCCCGAGCGCGCACTTCGCTTCGGCTGCAGGAGATAAGATCTCCCCCGAGCGCGCACTTCACTTCGGCTGCAGGAGATAAGGTCTCCCCCGAGCGCGCACTTCACTTCGGCAAGCTTCACTACAGAAGACGAGGTCTCCTTCGGACCTCAGCTTCCACTTCGGTGTCAGCATCAGCGGGAGACGGGATCTCCCCCAAGCGATCATAACCTTGACTGCAAAAGAGGAGGTCTCCCCCGAATCGACTTCGGTTGATGAAGGCGATGTCAACTCCGACCCTGACCACGGGGGGCGACATTGACTCCGGCCTCAACGTCGACTTCACCAATTTTGGCTGGAAACGAGTCCCACTTCAACTCCAAACATCGACTGGAGATGAAACCTCCCCCAAGCCTCAGCTTCAACTTCAGCGTCAATATTGGCTGGAGATGAGACCTCCCCCGAGCTTCAGCTGCAACCAATGCGGAGCCTGGAAGAAGACTTCGGCAGTCGCCTGTTTTGGTACTCCCTTCCTTCAATTCTTGAACTCGGGAGTGGGGGGGCTATTGTTGGGGATAAATCCCGCTCCTGCCGAAGCCCGGCCCGACGCTCAGCCCAATGTAACCAGTAGCCGCTGAAGAGCTTTAGCGCCAGGCGCCAGGCCGAGCCCCTACCACGGTCGAACTGCCTAGAGGCCGAACTCCCCTGCGCCAAGGTCCGGGCCGAACTGCCTAGAGGACGAACTTCCACCGCCGGCCGAACTTCCTGACGGCCGAGCTCCTTGGACTCCAAGCGGCTGGACTTCTTCGGGAGACGGACTCCTCCCAGACGCCCGTTCGGCCATCCGAGCTCCTCCCGGGTTTTCCCTTCAGCCGAACTCTCCTACGAGCCCGAACTCCTTCGGGCCCCACGGCCGAACTCCTTCGGACCGACCCCAGGCGACCCCATGCAGCCGAACTCCTTCGGACTTCCCACGGCCGAACTCCTTCGGACCGACCCCAGGCGAGCCCATGCAGCCGAACTCCTTCGGACTTCCCACGGCCGAACTCCTTCGGACCGACCCCAGGCGAGCCCATGCAGCCGAACTCCTTCGGACTTCCCACGGCCGAACTCCTTCGGACCGACCCCACGGCCGAACCCCTTCGGACCGACCCTAGGCGACCGAACTCCTCAGCGAGCCCTGGCCGAACCAACTAGCAACCGAAGTCCTTCAACTGGCCAGCCGAGCTTCTTCGAGCCTCTCAGCGGTCAAACTCCTCGGCAACCGTCCTGCGGCCGAACTCTACAGATGGCCGACCCTTCAGCCAGACGAACTCCCCCGGCTTCCCCCTCGGCCGAACTCTGTTACAAGACCGGACTCCATGCGGCCGACGACTCGCCAGTATGGCTCCCACGATCTACCGGACGACGCCTTCTTCTCCGTACCGGAACTCCATGCGGCCCACGACTCGCCAGTATGGCTCCCACGATCTACCGGACGACGCCTTCTTCTCCGTACCGGACTCCATGCGGCCCACGACTCGCCGGTATGGCTCCCACGATCTACCGGACGACGCCTTCCTCTCCGTACCAAACTCCATGCTGTCCGACGACTCTCTGCCAGACGGCACAGCCGTCACCATCAACTAAGCTCCGCTATAAAAGGACCCCTCCCGACATACTAAGGCTAAGCTCTCTGAACTCTCGACTCTCTAAGCTCTCCTCCACATCTCTAAGCTCCGGAACTCATTTCGAGCACTCCATTACTGTTGGTCAGAAACTAACTTGACCGTCGGAGGGTCCTGCCGGAGCCACCACCCCACCGGTTCCGGACGGGATTTCGTTTTGCAGGTCCCCGGCGGCTTCCAGCGGCCTCGATAAGGGCGACCTCCGGCGGCGACGGATTTCTGCACCAACATTTTCCATCCTCAGGAGTCTTGATGCGGTGGAAGGCTTGGAGCAGCCAAATATGAAAGTTTTTTCTCATAATTTTTCTCTAATTTTTTCAAAAAGTCTCAATTGCATAGGAGGCTCAGAGTGGCTAAATAGGAAGGCTTTTTCTCCATTTTTTCCATCCTTAGGAGTGTTAATCGTGTGGGAGGCTTGGAGCAACCGAATAAGGAAGGAGCCTCAATCGGATAGGAGGTTAGAGTGGCCGAATGGTGAAGCTTACAATGGCTAGGGCTTTATGTAGGGCTTATACGCGCACGCACTGGTATCTATATCTAATCTAAATCTGCTTCAATTTTTTTTTAGAATTCATACTTGCCTTAGATTTTAATCAGATCGGATAAAATCCATCCCATTTAGATTGGGTTGGATACCCAGTAGGTCGGACAAAATTGCCAAGCCTAAGCCTAGCAGGATCTTTATATAGCCATCCATCACTATCAACCTCAACAAGTATGGGTGGAGGGGGATTCTACTACTGCCATCTTATGATTATTTTTCTTCTTACATCCAAGTTCATCTCTGGTCCACTGACTAAGGACATTTGGCACTAGAGTAATTAGAAGCTTTTATATTTTTAGAGAATTTAATCAGACTGCTGATTGGCCGTAGCTTAAGCAGTACTTTCATAGCATGTTTTCATTGGAGTCCAGATGCTCTTTCTTTAGAGTTTCATGGCATTTTGTTGATTGATACTTTCTTCGTACAATACTTAAGATACTAGTTTTACTTTCATAGCCCAAGGATCTATACACTAAAAGAATGTTTTAATCATGAATATTTCCTTGCTTTCTTGGCCAAAGTCTAGAAAAATCAATAAATTGATGGTACAAAAAAAAGTGTGCAGGATGCCATCGATGTAAGGCCAAAAACTCGAAAAGAATGATTGGATTTGGAGTTATCTTGAAACTTCAAAAATTTTTGGATTATAAAACTACCGCTTACTCCTAAAAAAGATGTTGTAAAATACAATTCAAAGAATAAAGTAAACAAGCAAAGAAAATAGAGTTTCTATTGATCTTTGAGATGTTTTTTTTATGTGGTTATACCCATTTTAAATAAATTGTACAATAGGATTATAATCCACTCATCCATTTCTCTATAACCATTTTTTTTCTTAAGACCGTTTTGATACCATTTAAATTCATCATTATGATGCCTTTGACATGTCACTCTCTTTATCGAGCCTCATCAATTAATCCACCAAGCCTAAAATAACTTATGGGTGTACATTTATAGTGCAAACAGAATGAAAGCCCAAATTGAATCTAATAAGTACAAACTCAACTTAGATACATATCAAATCAGCTTATTTATGGTTACTTGTTAGGTTCAAATTATTGACAACGCATAAGATAATAATTATAATTTCTTCGAAGCATTACTAAATTTGAATTATTCTAATCGGGCTATGCTTGATTAAATATTAAAATTCAATCAATCATATATCATGATAACCTTTTACTTTTGACGAATTATCTAATGTTGTATCTTCTTTTATTTCACATGAATCTTAGACTTTTCTTTTATTTTTTATTTTTTTAATAAAGAAACAAGAACCTCATATCTATAAGGGGACAAAATTAGGGAGACCGTATCTTTCTTTCCGCATTCCTATCACTCTCATTGCCTTCAATTGCTACTTTTATTTTGAATAACAAATATGTATCTCACTTAAGCTCTTATTTACTCCATCAAGTGAATAAACAACATTGTCACAAAGTTGTAAAGTATATTATTAAGCTATCAACAAGATAACCCCCAAAAAATAGAACTTAATACCTGATCTTCCATATGTTTGGCTTTTTTAACCCTAATATAGTTAGCATGTTGCATTTAATATTTGTATACAATTAGGCTTGTAACCTGCACAGTTTGCTACGGCACCCAGCTTGGTTTTGTACACGCTTGAAGATAAGATTAGGAGTTAAACATAAATAGACGGGTTACATATATAGTTCAGTTAACAGGGCTTAAATGTAAAATTGCAGTTAGAATAAAATTTCTAATAAGACGGGGAATTTACGGCAGTCTATACATCATCTCACGTGCACCGCACGCGCTCACAACTGGCTGCCGTGTGAATGGTTTCTTATCAACGGTCAGGACTTAACATCCGAATCTTGAAGCAGCATCTCTATTTATTCCGTCACGGCGCCCTCATCCGATTCCTCCAACCAAAAGCCCGCGCCTGGAGAGCCCGCACGCGCTCACAACTGCTGCCTGTGAATACTTTCTTATCAACGGTCAGGACTTAACATCCGAATCTCGAAGCAGCATCTCTATTTATTCCGTCACGGTGCCCTCATCCGGTTCCTCCAACCAAAAGCCCGTGCCTGGAGAGCCCAGATCAAGACAGCCGCCCTTCGTCTCTTCTCCGACGCCAGGTGAGAGCTCATCTCAGAGGCCCCAGCAGGCCGAATCCTAACACCATATAGCAGAAAAGCCCTGATTTTTCGGTCTTTTACCACTTCTTGCAAGACTTTTTCCTTTTGTGGGTCCTTTTTCTCCACCCGTTTCACCCGTGGGATGTTTTGTGTTTCGATTCTAGGGTTTTATTTGATTTCTCTAAGCAATATTGTTTTCGTGATTGCATTGTTTTTTTTAATGGTACGCTAGGTTTAATCGGTGTTTTTTTCTCAAAAAATCGAGACGAATTAAGAGATCTGTCTTCCCTAGTGATGATTTTTTGATTTGAGGTTTTTACTTGTAGGATTTATTCTCTTTTTTTCGTATTGTTTTTTTGGGGACTGCAGGAAATATGAGCAGGCGTTCGAGCCGAACTCTCTATGTCGGCAATCTCCCCGGAGACATCCGCGAGAGGGAGGTTGAAGATCTATTTTACAAGGTTTGTGAGTTTTGAGAGCAAAAAGTAGTTGTTCTTTGAATCTTTTATAGTAAAAGATATAGAAATTTCTGACCTTCCCATTAAAAGTTGTCATGGGATCGGCACAAGAGGCAGAGCGCCATCATATAGAAAAAAATGTTGATATCGGATTATGTATAGTTTATGTTATTGGGAAAAATTAATCCGACTTTATATGCCTTATTCATTTTTTAGGATCAGATTGTTTTAACAGAAATCCTCTATTACGTCTTATGGAGATTTATTTAAACTTTTATTATGTGAATGCTGCACTTTAATATTTTTGAACTTAATTGTAGGAAGAAGCGGAAGTTGTTCATTTAGCTTGTTTCTCAGGGTAATTTGATGTGATACTTGTTCTGCAAAACAACGTTGAAGGCTGTGTAAATTGTATTTACATTGTGGTTTTCTGATTACAGATTGCAAAGTTAATAACTTGTTGTGATTTTTTATTTTTATTTTTATTTTTAATTTTTTTTTGCATGGGGATGGTGGTGGGGGTGGGGGGAATATGATTGGTATTCGAAATGATAGTTAATGCCTATTTGAAAAAAAAAAAAAGCTACAAGAATTTTTAGAGTGAACTAGAAGCATGCACTGTAAGTTGTGTCATTAACGTGATGATTTAGGTGATATGATTGTGTAAGATCTATTTTTGAAAGTTTTTATTTAATTCCCGATGTAGTTTATCATGGGGCTATTGCTATTGATTTTTATGGTGTGAGGTGTCTCTCAATTGTGTATGTTTGTTTATATACATTGAATGTTTAAATAAATATATATTTTTTTAAATTCACAAAAAATCTCAACTCAAGGGTTCAGGTCAAATTTAAGAGATACAAGTAATATGTGATAGTCAGAAACTTTAATTTCGTAAATGAAAAGGACATGATGAGCAGTGCATGTGTTGTTATATCTTTATATTAGAAAGCAAAAAGCAAGTATGCGTTGAATTTGAAGAGGTCATGGATATCATAGTATTATTACGTGCCACTCCTGATCAGAAGCACATTATTGTAGTTATTACTTAATAGTTGAATTTCTAAGACTTCAATTTCTTAAATGAAAAGGACATGATGAAAAGTGCATGTGTTGTTATATGTTTATATCAGTAAAGAAGCAAGAATGCATTGAATTAGTAGGAGATATCATGTCATAATATTATTAAGCGCCACTCCTGATTAGAAGCACTTATAGTAGTTATTACTCTATTGTTTGAATTTCTAAGATTAATAAGCCTGAAGATGCTAAATGCAGAATGTATTCAGGTGGTCAGCTTCAGAAAGTTGAAATTTTGAGCAGGTTCAATTGCTCAACATGGAGGAACAAACTCTATTCATGGCTGGTGTCTTATGATTTTGATATGGTCATGAAGCACCTTAACCCTATAGGTTCTAAACTATGTGAAATTTATTCCTTTGACAAATTGCATGGGGCCTATAAGATGACATAGCTGGTGATTGGGACAACCAGTGAGACAATTCACTCTAGTCTTTGAATCATAATTACTATCTACTACCAAGGAGTTTATATAATGCTTCCACGAGAGGTTATCAACATGTGAATTTTTGAAGTTTTTCCCCTTTCATCAAAGTTCTGTATTACTAAGTTGTTAGGGGTGTAATAAGGCATTATAGCCTTAAAGATTTTTTAGTGGAAAATGAAGTTAAGAATATGAGGTTAATGTAAAGTCCGTATTGCACCCTGCATGATGTGTATTATACCAGCACTTTTATGAACTTTTTATGTTATCTCAATTAACCTTGGTGGTTGGAATTGTTATTGAATAAATGAGTTTGAAAAGATTGGAGGAAAAATTGGTCATGTTCACCCAGCTTATTTGTTGGAGATGAAGTTGAAAATGAATCACTATTCTTAGAAGCCTTGTGATGGATAACTTAGGTCATAACTGATGTAACAAAAAGAAAAGCTCCTTTATGAATTAAGAGAGGGTGTTGTTTATGCGGTAAGATCAGATCATCTCAAGGTAGATTTTAACTGATTAAACCTTTTGAAGGATGAAAAGATTTGTTGGAAGCTTCTTTATGTTATGAATTAAATGTTTCTATTCTTCCAATCTAACACATGACAGGTGGTTCTTAGGTCTATAATTTCAGAATGATGCAAGACATTCAAGTAGCCAAGATGGTCGATTGAACATGAGTACTTGGTGTTCTATGACACATTGAGATCTTTTTTTCTCAAAATGTTGGGGATTTGAAAGGCTACCATCCTTTATATGATTTTAATCACTATGTTGGAGAAAAATGGTTACAAGTATAATGTCTTCTTGATGATCGTGCATACAAAATGGATAAGTAATTGCTAAATCTATTGTGGAAACAAATGATTTGTATAGAATCCAGTCATGGTTGGATTGTTGAAACTGATGATTTGTATGAAACAAAGTCATGATGGGGATTTAAAATTTGAATTTTGATGACTTGAGATCGTGGATGGTGGAATCATCTGGAACTGCCAGGTCCAAGGTGTAGTGAACTAAAAATGGTGTAGAATCGGGACTGTTCTTGGTTTTGTTTGCTACAGGTCAGGAACCAATTCGAATCAAGCATAACCGCTTAGTTCTACTTGGTTTGGATCGGTTCTTCTTGGCTCCGGGCTTAACACAGGTTAAAATAGAAGAGAAAGGCCATTCGGTGCCTTTCTCCTATCTTTCCTCGTCGACTCACACTTACTGGTATGGTACAATGCTGAACTTTACCAACTTGGTTCTTGATTGGTATAACACCTGGTACCAGTGATAAACCTTGCTTGAGAGTATGTGTTAACTGCAGAAAAGGTAACAATGTGGTTACCATTTCGAACAATTTCAGGATGTGATAATCTGTTGGACGTGATTCACTTAAATATTTGCACACATAAAGTTATTCCGCCTATGTTCAAAAATGTTTTGGTAGGGATACATTCCTACTTAGGGTATTGTTGTCTATGCAAAAAGTTCAAATGACTTCGTATCATTTAAAGCATGCAATAGTTGAGATTGGAATTTGGAAATTAATCAGGAAGAAACATTTAACCTTTTGCAAAAAGATTGAGTTACTTAACTATGTTCAAGAAGTTGTCAATCATTCCATAGAATCTAGAACACATTCAAAAATGGATTATTGTAGAAGATTCTTGCCAAGTTATTGTTGAATGCTGGACATAGTATATTTTACATAGTGAATTTTATGAATTTATTTAGAACTTATCTACTTAAGAAGGCAATATGCATTCTTGACTAGGTACTTTCTGATGCAGATTATATAAATGCCTTAAAATCACTGACTAGAAGAAAGTTGTGTACTCCATTTTCAAGTTTAGAGTTGTGACACAGAGGTGGGGTTGCTGAATCTAGAACGTGGAAGACTACAATTGATAGCTTGAGCTATGTATTTTGTTGGTTTTAAGCTATTTGAATAATTTGATATGTTCATTGTGATATTCAAGATTTTAAACTTATTGGACCAATAGTTTTTATTGTTGGTGGCACAAGAAGTGACATTTTTGAGGCATGTTTGACAATTTTCAAAGGAAAATCAGGTATGCTATAATAAAACTAAAATTAAGAGAATTATTTGGTTAAAACAGATAAGTTACTGCAATTATCTTGATGAGATTAGAGATATGAAAACTGACAACCTTAAAGATGGAAGCCTGACTGTGGATATCTTTTGAAATGGACATATAGGCACCATGCATTTTTTGTCCTCTCTATTTTAATTCAGTTGTGGGAGAGGTGGTTGCTTTAATTTGAGTTGGAGATGTTTGATAGCATTTCTGATAAAAAGGCTTACTGTTAATGTTCCATTGAACATATACAGTTATATATTATCATGAACTTGTAATGGGGGTTTCTAATCAAATTCCTTAGGTTTTAATAGAGGCTCTAGTGAAGAGTGACAGCCTGTGAGGAAGCATTAGCATTAACAACTACACCATCTATTAGTGTTTTAATAAATGGCTTGGGCATGTGGGCAGTCAAGGGACTACCTAGTGCATATGCGGTAAGAGGGCTGATATTCTACTAGTTTTTTTTTAAAACTATATAAAAATAAATAAAATACATTTAAATACAATGGGAACCACAATGATAGTAATAATTTTTTTGATAAATAATGCTAATATTAGTAACAATAACGACTAACGGGTTAGTGCTTATTGCTTAGTACTTAATAGTCAATATTTATAGCTGTAGTTATAACATAATTAAAACCCACATCAAACCCTAACTGTTAGTTTGAATATGCTTTATCTGTACAGATCCATATAAGCGTGGACCACATGTCTGGCTCCATGATGCTAAGTGGGCCACATATGCAGCCATAAAATGCTAATTGATCTATGTACAGCTGCATGGTGCTAACTGGACTAATTTTGGCCCACAAGCAGTATGACCACATATAGTTGGTGCATATGGTCAATGTGGTGTGGTCAAGGGCTTGCATCTGTGTATGCAGCCTCACGCATGCATTTTAGAACACAGCCATCAATAATTATGAACATTTTTAAGGTACTGTAAATATAAGTAGTTTCTTTTGCGGTTGGCAATAGCTGTTAAAAAATAATTTTGAAAACCAAGAAGGTTTTTATTGAATACCAGGAATAATTGGGGTGGTTCAAAGGTATACTTCTGTTTTATATTTCTGAATGACGTTCAGTTATCTGATTAAATGTGTTTGTGCAGTATGGGCCCATTGTTGATATTGATCTGAAGATCCCTCCAAGGCCTCCAGGTTACGCTTTTGTCGAGGTAATGTTACCACATATTATGTGAAATTCTATCTGTAAACAAACCATGATACTATTTCTAATTATAGTTCACTTCCTTTTGTTGCCAAATAAAATAAAACAAAATAATGTTAGTGCATCTTATGAATTCTAGCATTCACAGTGTTGCTGCTTCTTGCAGTTTGAAGATCCCCGCGATGCTGAAGATGCAATTCGTGGTCGTGATGGATATAATTTTGATGGTCACAGATTAAGAGTAGGCATATCTTTTGACAAGGTTGTTGGTATTTGCACTGGTCTCTTGCTGTTTAAAATTAAGTTTTTTGTACATACAGGTGGAACTTGCACATGGTGGACGAGGCCAGTCTTCATCATTTGACCGACATAGCAATCATAGTAGTGGGGGACGCCGTGGTGGCGTCTCCAGGCGTTCAGAGTATCGTGGTGCGTGCTTGGATGATGTTGTATCGTTGTAATCCTAAATGTGAATTTCTGGATATATAAATTTTTGTTTTGAGATTTGTCATTTGTTATTTCATGCAGTTCTGGTTACTGGTTTACCGTCATCTGCATCTTGGCAAGATCTAAAGGTTTGAATCATGATAGCATTTTTCTATTTAAAATTTTTGCTTCTTTCTGTATACTGCGATTTTGAAATTCTCCAAGCCCAGGACCACATGCGCCGAGCTGGTGATGTTTGTTTCTCTGAAGTGTTCCGTGAAGGTGGAGGTAAGCTGCTCCAGATCTCTATTTTAAAAGAATACAGGATTGCATTTTAACTTAAAATGCTGTGAGGAGGTAGCTCTGAAAAACTCTGTCCAGTCTTTGGAGGACTCTGTTTGAACTATGCATGCATGAGCGAGTTTGCATGTTCGTTCATGTATGTCTGCTTACATGTAGGTGAAAAAAAATCTGCTTAATGATATTGGTGATATGGAACAAGTTTTAGAACTCTAGTTTACATAGAACATTTGATTAAATTAAAAAAAAAAGGGAAACTAGTAAATAGAAGAAAAGAAGATCGAGAGTTTTCTCTTTTTGGTTGAACCAATGAAAATGTGTTGAAAATTGTGGGAAAAAGTGCTTAAGGCATACATAGGTTAGCATGATCTGCTTGCCATTTTGCCTTCCCTTCAGAAATCTTTTTTCCTCAAAATTGCCGGGCACATTGGAGGAAGTATTTTAGGCCTCATAGATAGTTTGAGCATGTTCTCAAATGTTTTTCACCATATTTTCTTTTCATTGCTAGACATCAGAAAAGAAGATTTTCTAATTAGTTTTCCTTCTGTCCTTATCAGCAGTTAACGGAATCTTGAGAAATTCATTTGCTGTAATGGACCATGAATTTTTATGTGTACTTTCATAAATGGACATATATATTTACATACATACATAGACTCGCATACTGATACTAACATATATATGGGTGTATCATACTTATGCTTCGACTTGTTCTGGACTACTTACATGACTTGTATCAAGACAGGCAGCTTGTACTTTGTATTGCTTGAACTGTAATTCAATACTGGCAGCATTCTCGAATAAAACTCTGGTAGTTGGGTTGTATTTTCCTGTGAAGTTGTTGGCATTGCACCATTATGACTTTGCACTCATGCACAATGTCAACCAAATGGACTTTGGCCATCTGCATCTTCATAAACAAAGAATGGTGGCGGCAGCGGCGGCGATGGTGTTGTTGTGGCTGCCAGTGGCAATTTTTATTTTGTTGTCCCTTTTGGCTCAAAATTTTTGTTCTCTTGTTTCTTGTTAGTAGTTTTGATAAAGCTATATTAGGAATGATTTTTCTTTTTATTCACCAATTGTGTCTTTTTCTTCACCATTTGTGTGCAACTGCTGCTGCTGCTGCTCTCTCTCTCTCTCTCACACACACACACACACACACATATACATACACACACATACAGAGAGAGAGAGAGAGAGAGAGAGAGAGAGAGAGAGAGAGAGAGAGAGAGAGAGAGAGAGAGAGAGAGAGACTTATCTGATTTCATATTTGGCTTGTTTTATAGATGAAGATGTGCAGACTTAATTTATCTTGTAATCAAGAATTATGAGTTAAATAGTTGATATTTTTTTTGTGTGTTTGCAGGTACTACAGGAATTGTGGATTATACAAACTATGAAGATATGAAATATGCGGTAGGTTGAATATCTCTTCCTGTCCAGATCTGCTTGTTAACTTGCAAAGTGAACTGTAATGGAATTGGCACTGGCCATTTATGTAATTTAATACTCCCACCAATGTGGGAAAAAGATTTCACCAGAAATCTTTTTCCATGGAGCCTCCTCCAGTTGGAGTTATGCTCTGTAGCCAACATCATATTGATGAGAAAAGGCTTTTGGTAAAGAATGATGATGTTTTACCATTCCTCCTGTTAAGAAAATCTTTCTTTCTTTCTTTTCTTTAGATTTTTTAGTATTAATTTTGTTTTGATTTGAAAATTCTTTTGATAACATTTTTCTTCATTGGCAGATCAAGAAGCTTGATGACTCTGAGTTTCGGAATGCATTTTCTCGGGCATATATAAGGGTATGATCTTTTACACATCATTGGCAGCTTCTTCTATCCTTATGTTTGCAACATGTATGTATGATGAACTTTCTCACCCAATTTTCCATTAAATGTCTGTAGGTAAGGGAGTACGACTCTAGGAGAAGCTTATCTAGGAGTCGAAGCCGTAGCCGTTCCGACTCAAGAAGCCGGAGTCCCAGTCGCAGTGGAAGTTACAGCCGGAGCCGAAGGTTCGGTGTAAATTAGTTGGCACTATCATGATAAAATGTGATGCCTTTTAACATGGATTGAATATTTGCAGCAAGTCTCCAAAGGCAAAATCATCACACCGTTCATTGTCAAGATCTAGATCAAGATCAGTATCTTCTCGATCACGCTCGGGATCAAGGGGACGCCCTTTGTCAAGGTATGTCTTTGCCTTTTCGGCTGTTTTCCAGGGTTTCTTTACCTAGAATAAATATCTATGTACTTTAAACCTTTCTGTGCTCGGGACACTTCAGATTGCAGGATACTGAAATATGTCGTTTCCTTCAAAGTTGTAACTCATGGATATGGTTCTATTGATCATACGGTCTCTTCCTTTCCAGGTTCCAGTGACCTGTATGGTAAATGAGAGCACACTGTTCCTTCACATCATGCCGGTGCATTTATTCTGCTTTTCAAATGGACATATTTGTGATTCATAATTATACCATAACCCTTCCTGTAAAGGGACTGAAATTGCTGTCCAAAAAATAATATTTGGTTGGGGAATTTGGGGATATCATACTCTTTTATGTGGTTCTGTTGACATGGTTAGGAAAATGCACCAATCTTAATTATGAGTTCTATCTTACATATCTGAGGAATTATGGAAACTGTAACAGTCTTGCTATACTGAAGGATAAATGGGGGATGATGTGCAATACTTACTGATAAGTTTGTATGAGGGATGATGTGCACTTTCTAAAGCTTTACCTGTGAGAATTAAGATATGCTGTTGCATGCTATATTGAAGTAGCATTTGTTAGTCATCTTAAATTTGCCTTTTCTTTTAGCTTGTTGTTTCTTGAGGAATTGGTTATTTAGAGTTGCTGCTACTGTTATTAGCAGGTGCCTGCTCTCTCTCTCTCTCTCTCTCACACACACACACACACACACACACACACACACACACACACTGCAGGTTTTGTTATTTAGACAGGAGCTGAAAGGACTAGCTCTTGGCAGATTAATCTTCTAATTGTCTGTCACGTCAATTTGGCATATTGTTTTTGGTGTTATGCTGACCTACCTTCTCCCGTGGACTAAATATTGTAGGACTACTTAAATATTTTAAATCCTAGATGAGTTCCATCAACAAGTTGCTTTTGTTAGGTTCGATCAGTTCGTATGTGGATATTTTTGCTAATGGGAACTTGTCTTGGATGTTATTGTGAGTGGACTGATTGGTGCTATTTGTAGATTGACGTCTTGGTTTTCTTTGTGGCTTGATTATTTCATTGTTGGTGTGCCGATTAGTTGGTAATTTTCTGTTGGTCAAGGTCTAAACAAGGATGCTTTATGATTTACGTCCTTCGATGATTTGTTATAACTAAGTTTCTGAGTAATTCAATTTTTAGGATTCTGAAGTGCTCACACTTGTAGACACTTGGATATGATGAGGCACAACAAGATACTCCTTGGCACTCTGAAATTGGTATGTCCTGCTTAAGTTGGATTGACGTTCTGATACTTTGCAGAGTTTACTGTTTGAAGGACACTTTTGCAAGTAATGGTGCCTGGATTCTTTACATTTGAAATGCCAGACAATCAACCTCTAGTGTCTGGATATCTAATATATCGCCATAAGAAGTCTTCCCATGTTGGCTTTATGGAGGTTTAAAGTGTTGGACAGCTTGCATTTGTGCCAAGTGCCTGGATAAGACTGGGAGCCTGTAATATGCATTTTGGTTCCTATTTTAGCTGCATGCTTAATGTAGGTTGCTGATTGGGTGCTGAATTGACTTGGGACAGAGCATTATGTTAGTGACTGCCACTAAGCTAGTGGGTGTATACCGTTTGGGGCTTGGTCTGTTGTTGGTCAGCCATTTTTTTCTTTACTTTCTCTCTAGATTTTATTGATGTTCAGTTGTTCACTTTTGGTGCCTTGATTGTGTTGTTCACTTTTGGTGCCTTGATTGTGGCTTGCTTATTTTTCCATGAGTTGTACTGGCTTCCTGGGTTTCATAGGGTGCCAACTTTTCCTTTAAGCAATCTTATTTTTGAGTATTTTATCTTTCATAAAAAAATATTTGTTCATAAATCTGAATTGGCATAATTGGACAAAGTTTACTGTTGCATGCTTGAGGTTGGGACTTGAGATGGTTGAGCAGTGTTGGAGCTAGAGGCTGCATTTCCCAAAAAGATGCTAGTTAGTTGGTGGGAGCTATTGTGTTGTTGCAAAAGAATGTCTAAGCTGAAGTGGAGTGCTGAGAGGTATTGTGGTGCCATGTTGCTTTAGTAAGAATGCCGGTTGCGGGGAGGTTGGAGTGAAGTCGAGAGTGGAAGACAAATAGAGTCGTTTAAGGTATAGCGGAAGTGTTAAAGCACCTGCATTGGTTAAATGAGCAAGTGCAGAGGGGGTTGCTGCGAGTCTTCTAGGCTTGCTGAACATTGCTGTTGGGAAGCTAGGAGTTAGAGAACAGGCATGGAACAGATGGAGCTTTGTTCTGCCAAGACACTTGGCATTAGGTGTTGTGAAAGTGTTCGACACTTATGGAGAAAAAAAGAGAGGGAATCGAGATGCTGTTGCAAATTACAAGAAAAATAAAATATATAGATATGTTGAAATACTTGTTTACTTTACAATTTTGTATTTAACAGTATTCTTTTTATAAGGTAAAATTGTACTTATGCCAGACTATGTTAGTAAAAGTAGTAAACAAAAGTTGAATTCTGTGTGATGGTTGACGTGACTCCCCGGGATGATGCTTCACTGGTGAATGTCCAAGCACTATAGGCTATCTTTATTTGGTGACTGAAATGGTTATGAAGAAAGTGTCCAAGCACCATAGGCTATCTTTATTAGGGCCTGAAATGGTTATGAAGAAAGATTGGTTACTTGCAGTAAAGTGCGTATTGACATGACATTCCCAAAAGCTTATGCAAAATGCTGACATTTCTGGCTAAGGACACTCCATTTTTAGTCTGCCAAGGGGTATCATGCTGTGCTATGTTGTGTCCAAGTGTAGAAGTATTGGTACTCCAGAATTTGTGAATGTTGGAATATTCAGGTAACATGCAGAAAAGACAAGTCAGTTACTGGGAGGTTGGAATGGAGGCTAGTGACAGAGAGTAGTTGTAGCGGTTCCGAGCGGAGGAGCAATATCAGGGCCCAAGAGACTTGAGGCTAGAGAGGGGAAGTGATGCAGCAGACTACTTGAATTAGGATTTAATTCGTTAACATATTTAGGTTTTATTGGATTCAGTGTTGGTTTTTTAGCAGTTGCATTCTCTTAGTAAGTCCTCAGTGAAGTCTTTGACCATAACACAAGGCTTGTCGACCTGTCCTGACTTAATTTTGGTGGCTGTATGAATAAATCTTATGTTGCCTCTGTCTGCATGATGCTTATCTGGTCAATCCTCTAACTTAAATTTATGCATGTGTAACCATCCATTCACAAATTATTTCTGTACCTTGTGGTGGTACTACAACCTCTACCATTTATGTCATTATAATGGAGTAGGCTGCTTCAATTTACAGCTGTTAATTTCCTTGCAGTTTGGAAGATTGTTTACTTCTCTATAACTTATTGTACTTTTTGTCATGCTCCAAATCACTTTGTATTTTATTTTTGATATCATGCCCCATGTCACTTTGAACTTTATTTTGGATATGAGTACTTATGGAATTAAATTTTACTTTTCAAGCAGTAGCTTTGCATTCATGATTGTTTTCTAGGTTTTTTAATCGAGTGTTCTATAATTTATATATGTAGTTGGACATGCAAAATATGGTTAAATCTAGCATCCCTGCCATTTGGCTTGGTTTTTTCCTCATTTTGTGAACTTTCCTCTGATTGAAAATTTTCTTTAAGCGTGGCTGCCCATGATTAAGAACGTTCAACACTATCCAGTTATCATCGTGTTTTTGAAAGTTGCCTTGTCTGTTTTCTAGATCTGGGCATATGCGGCGATCTGGGGATTGGATATTAGGATCTTGATGGGATTTGGTGCAAATGCCTGCCACTCTTTTGGTTGTGTGAGGTATGCTGTTTCATCAGTGAACAGCTTCAGAAATCCAGAAAGCATATTAATTTTTATGCCTTATGGCCTTTAGCTAATACCCATTGGAGTTCAGTGGGGCAGAAAGGATGGGTTGCGACCATAGAGCTGGCTTTCCATGAGCTATGTGGAACTGGTACTCACCAAAAGTGGTAGAAACAAGTTTCACCTTCAGGCTTCAATATTGTCAGAATTATAGGACTTGCGGTTGGATTCTGGATGTGGATTTTGGTGGTACAATGGAATAGATGCATCTCAGCTTCATTATTTATTAAAGATTATTTTTTGCTGCCTAGGTTTTACGGTGAATCCTGTCCTTGGTAGTTCTGAATATTGTTGACTTTTGACTATGGCTGAAGTATCACCAATCCTTTTTGATGATACTTCTTTTACATCATATTTTTGGAATGCTGTGCATGTGTTAAACTTCCTTTGTGAATTGAATGCTTTCAAACCATTTTAAGCACATTTTTCTCCTTTCTATATTGGTAACTCTGACGTGGAAGAGGCGTTGAGGCTTTTGGATCAAGCTGTTAAAGCAGCGATATGGATATTGAATTCAGTTGTTTCTGGAACTTTTTGCAGATCACAATCAAGATCCAGATCGCCCTTGGCTTCTGTAAGTTACACCCTGAAATGTATTTTACTGCTTTTCCATATTTGTTGAACTGAGACTGTGTTTGTGCAGCCACCACCTAGTAAACCTGCAAGCAGAAGTCCTAGGAAGCATAGTCCTAGTAGGAGCAGGAGCAGGAGTTCATTGCGATCTCGATCCCCTGCTGTATAAGCTACTGATTTCCTTTTGTGTTAGTTTCTGTTTTTATGATAATATTTACTTATCTGGTTTGATGCTGATTTTGCTTAATTTTTACCTCTGGACAGGCCAAATCTGATTGAAGTTGATATGTTTCCAAGGATGGCCAAATAGGAATAAACATGATGAGTGGATTTGGAAGCTTATGGATCATGAGAGAATTCTACTGCTTGGCCATCTAGGGCACCAAGACTCGTGGTTGTGCTGTTAAGATTTGATTTAGAATGCTGAATGTTTATGGAGTTATGCTGAACTTATTGTCAATTAAACAGAACTGTTTGCAGAATTGCTGTTTATTTATCCTATCCTCGATGATGGTGGTACTGTTCCAGTAGTTCATAAATTAATACTGATGATTAGATCTTTGCTTATTACACTCGGAATAGAGCTGCTTTTGTTGTGGCGTTGATTGGTGAAGCATGTCATTTTGGGGTTTCTTTACGTGCTAGGGATTGCATCTTCGTGTCATTTCGTGCATTTATGATCATGAGTATATGCTATTGAGCTTTCGAGGGCAATCAAGTTCGACCCTTACGTTTCAAAGGAGTTTTCTTTTATTTCGTGCTCCAAACTTTATTTAATCCTGTTGGTTTATTTAGATTGGCAGCAATTCTTGTACTGCTTTGCCCAGACCAGTAGTATTTTGTTTTCCAATGCAAACGTGCTATGGTTTATTTTTCAATCAAATATTGCTTTTAGGGCTGAAGAATCCATTAGTCTACCGTCTTTTGAAGCTTTCGCGAGTTCAAAGCCTAGAATGTCTTTAAAAAAGATAGTGGATTTTTTTTTTTTTTTTTTTTTTTTTTTTTTTTTTTTTTTTTTTTTTTTTTTTTAAGAGAGATGGTAAAATAAATATTAAGAAGATTGGTATTTGATAAATTTTTAAGTGATGGTAATTTAAGATAAAAATATTTTAAATAAAATTATATATATAATTATTAATTTTATTTTAATATTTTTTAAAATTTATTATTAAAAATTTTTATAAAAAAATTAAGATAGGAATGATATTATGAAAAATGTTATATAATTATAGTGATGATAATATTATTTAAAATAATATTTTATATTAAAAAATATATTTATAAATTTTATCATATTTTTTTATAGGATTATTTGTAATTAAATGTAATAATTTTTTTTTAATATTATTTTATAAAATAATTTTTTCATCATCAATCAAATATAGTAATTTTTTTATAATTATTTTTTTAAATAAATAATTTTTATAAATTATGAGATCATCACGTATACTATAATCAGTTAAATCGAATGTCAATCAGTACCATCGATTCTTTTTTTTGAGAATGTACGTAAAAGAGGTGTAATGATTTCATTCCCGTGCAACAATTCGTTTGTAAGGAAAATAATCTTTTCCCGTGCTCGAGCAAAGTGTTGCATTGTCACGGGAACTTGGGTTGCTGCTTGGTTTAGACGTCGCTGCTCCGTTTAGGCATCAGGTACGTCGTCCCGGTATTAGATTCCATGACGGTATCATCCTGTTACTAGGTCAATCGGTTTAGCATATGAGCTAGTTCAGTGTATCGACATTTGGTATGCCTTCTTAAATTGTGTATTGGTGTTTAACCGGAACAGTATGGTATATCCTGTACATACGATGGTGACTAATTTTTACGCCTGCCCAATCTCTAATTTTCCCGATCAGAGATCTGAAAGTGCCCATGTGCCTTCAAGACGTTCAACAGTCTCCTCAGCATCCTGTGAAGGATTATAATTGTATCAAAGAATTTACACATACCTCAGAACATGGGTATTAGAGCCCTAATATGCTTTATCCTGTGATGAAGGAACCAAAGTATATACTTTCTTCTGCTACTCAAATGCTTGACCTAGGCTAGTGCGGCAAACAATGCAACTATTCCCCCAATCAAGTGCTGGCTCCATTCGTGAGAATTTTGTACCCCGTATCTGGGCTTGCTGAAAATTTTTTTGGGCATCGTGAATACCAGTTTCAGGCATGTTGGCTTCAAACCGAGGGAAAAGCATAAATAATCAGCAGGCTATTACTTCTCTTTGTTTTAAGCGTTATTATTTTGATATTAATAAGAATATATTTTCATTATAAAATGGGTGATGCACGGAAGCATCCTACCATCGGATGGCAATTATCCAACATGCTAAATAAAGTTCAGAACGGCGACAAATGTTTGGTCTAATCCGCATTGCCGTAGTAGAAATAGCCGAGTGAAAGTAACAGGATCCCATCAGTCGACACTCCCTAACATAATCTATAATCTCCCCACGATAGTTTCTTCCTTGTTTCACGGTGTTAGCTACCCCACATCCTGCTGTCTTCCACTAGAGAAGGAAAGCGAGCAACAGTGACATGAAAATGTGGAGTTAAGAGAACTCACTCTAACGCCTGCCAAGACTCTGGAAGATTTTTGCATTCCTTCGCCAAATCCATCAACTCAGTGCCATTAACAGTTGATCCCGAGCTCTTTCATTAGTATTTATATCTTTCTGCACCTCCAAACAGTCCAAAGAATCTCAACGTGGTTGGGCTTACCTGTCATGCCATAGATGGCGGGATACTTCTTATGAATGGGCACTTCCATTGTTTCGTAGAGAGCATCCTGAGCTTACCCTCTAATCTTGCTCTGCATGGACATGAATTCATATTCGTGGTCTATTTTGTAACAAGTCCGTGCGCTCTCCTTCGACCTTATCTCCCCGTTCTAGTTTTAATCTCTTTCTTGTAATTTTTTTCTCTTTCTTTAAGCCAATGCATATGTCATGCGGACGATGTCTGCACGTACCAACACCTGCCTTTTAATAATAATAATAATAATAATAATAAAAACATGCATGGTAGACATGCAAGGCAAAGCGAAATTGGTCCTATTTCTCGGAATTGGTTTGCTCCCGGCGTCATTTGGGCGGTCAAGAGAGCTTCAGATATGACCCTCATCAATTAAAAACTCGGATTAGCATCTATCTCCATCCATGCCCAACGCCAGGACGTGCATCCAATATTGTTGGATAGATTGTAATATTCAAATAAAATTAGAAAGAGGAATGGATGTGTTGTATGGTTTCAATTAAGAAATAAATAAATAAAAAGGAAAGAAAGGAATAGACTGTTTGGAAGATATTTTTTTCAAAATATCTCAAGATTTTAATTTAAAATTAAAAGTCTCATGATTTTTGAGAGATGCTTGTGGACTGTTTCATTATTACAAGACAATCGTTGGTATTTGACTACAGTTTAAACGGACAAGCCAGAGGATAAAACGATCTATGTATGTTCGAGAAGTCCCTTGTCAATGGATTGAAAAGTCACGCATTAATGATGCTTTTGCATCTATTCGGATTCTATAAATAATCTTGTGATTAAAAATAGATATCAATTAATCTTTTTTTTTTTATCGAAATTTTTTTATTTTTTTTTAATTTTTAAATAATTTTTTATTCAAAATTACTATCCGTAGAATTCATAAAGCTTCTTTGTATCTTGGTATGTTTGCCTTACGCCTTCCAGCAAATTCTTCTGAGTGAGGATAAATAATATTCTAAAGATAGCAATTACGTGCCCAAGAGCCTTAGGATTTTCAAAAAAAAAAAAGTCTCTGTTCGCTCACTTTTCAACAAACATATCCCGTTCCGAATACGTTTAGGACTTGAATTGGGTTCAATTTGGGGCTAAGCCGGACACTGTTTGATGTTGTTCGCACTACATGAAATTAGATTAAACTTCCTGGCGAGTCCGCCAATTCACACGAGCCGTTCTCTTCATCTTTTTCCTGGTTCTCTTTGTTGCAGGACATTCTTGATACCATGCAATGTGGTTTACCTGACCAAGAATGGTGATTGCCTCATAAACTGAGTCCGAGTCTCATTTTTTTTTTTAAAGAAAAAAGAAAAAAAGACATAAAAAGATCAGTTTACACCCTCATTCAAACTGATATTTTGCTCTTTTTATTTTCAGAAATGAAAAAACCTACTCAACATAAATTATTCAAGTCCAGATACTTCATCCTTTCAAAAATAAAAAAAAAGGTGGTCTGGATTAGAGATTTATACCATCCAAGTCTCCAAGCTGAGATATCTTCCAAGAGGATAAGGCCGGCCATTGGCGCATCGTCCAATTCATGCATTACCCTTTTTTTTTTTAATAATGAGTCTGAAGAATTATCTATCCGTCATTGGACTTTTAGTGAAGTAAAAAATTAACTTTGGATGTACAGAGTGAAACACGAGGTATAAAATATCCTTCCAACAACAAGATTCACGCGTTACTCGACTTTTTGGTGAGTCTTTTCCATGCTAAATACCGACTTCCCGCAATAACTGCCACCAGAGTATTGTGTCGTTGCCATATTTATGTGGAAAAGTCGGTAACATATTGCTTTCAAAATCTGGAGAAGCTGCTAGCCTTGTCTGTGCTTTGGCCTACCTTGAGTGAGATTGGACCAGATGTTGTAGCAATCTAGTTTTCCTATTCTTGTGATGGAGATTGTAAGGCTTGTTTCCTTTCTTTTTTTCTCCTTTTTTTCTGGTCCATGGAGATTGTAGAGTTTGCTTTGTGTTCTGCTACATGAAGGTAAAGACTGTTGCTTTTGTCCGTTTCTTTATGTCATCTTCTATCGATCAAATGAGTACTTGCAGATTTCTTAGAGGAGAATACTGGTAGACAAGAGGAAGGAAGTGGGTGGGGAACTCCCAGAAGAGGCCACAAGTTTGAGAAAAGAAAGAGATGAGGAGGGGAGGATCCATTTCTTCTTTATTCCTGGCGGTTCTTCTATCCGTAGGACAGGGTAATCTAGGCCAAACTGCCACCAAATTTAGCAGGGATGATTTCCCACAGGACTTCGTCTTTGGAGCTGGAACCTCGGCTTACCAGGTTCGTCAGCTCTCTGTCCTTGGTTTCCTTCCTCACATGACCCTAAAAGTATATAGCACAATTGGCTGCAATCGGAGCTAAAACTAAATATATGTACTAATTTGTAGGTGGAGGGAGCAGCAGCTGAGGATGGAAGGACTCCTAGCATTTGGGATACTTTCACTCATGCAGGTAGGCTTTTTATTGTTCCAAAGTTAGGACTTAGGGGGTGGGATCAAGTCTTTTATATAATTCACTTTGATGACTAAAGCAAGCAAGGCATCACACAAATTCAAAGCTATGCCTATCTATTTTGTGACCCACCAACATGAGAGAACCTTTCTCAGTGTGATCGTTAAATAGTTAGTTGGGGCCTGCTGAGGAAGTGCTGTTTATAGTTGGATCAATACTGTATAGTATTTTTCCAAAATATGGCATGATACTCGAATAAAGTATACATCTTTAAAGAAGCTCTTGTGCATTTTTCTCATTTGTTGCAATCCAACAAAACCAAAGGTTTGGGTCTGCAACGGTCTTGACAGGGGGGATGCAAGACAAGAGCACAGGGGATGTAGCTTCAGATGGGTACCACAAATACAAGGTATAATCCTACCTTTATTTAGAACATTATCTTGTGTTATTAATTCTTGAATTGTAAAATCATTTATTAACAGTTCTAATAGAAAATAATGGACGGTAAGACCAACATATCCATATCCTTTTCAATGTAATATTATCTTTAACATATATAGCCATATTATATCAGATAAATATTTATCTACATAATTATGTTTTTCCATTTTTTTTTATACTACAGTGGCAGGGTTAGAAAACAACCATTATGAGGATTGTTTGATGACCATGATGTATTGCAACAGTCCTTTTGTTTTGGGGTCATTATGTACAGTATAGCATAGCAATATATGTTCAAAAATTGTTTTAATCACTCCATGCATGTTCACTCTTATATAACTAGCTTATCCAAAAGAATGAAGAGGGATCGAGATAAGAAACTTGTGTCACACCTGCCCCCCACCATTAAGAAAAGAAAGCAAATCTTTTATAAATCCCACATCAATACAATGCAACTCCTCCAATTTTATTTTATTATTATTATTTTTTTGTCTTCTTAACAATAGAGAAAGAAGTTAGCCATCCAGAAAAAAAAAGTCCATACTTTGATTACTTATATGAATATATATATAACTGAACAAATAAATTATCATGATCTATAGATGCCAACTTGTGCACTTGATAAAAATTATTTGATGGTGGTGTCCAATAATCTGGGTTTAAATCTTGCCTAGACCAGGAATAACCCTCTTCTTTTGAAGCAGTAATCAAAAAAGCCGTCCAGTCCATTCTAGAGCACGTCACCTTCGATGGACCTTTTATCTCGTCATTGCTGATGACCATGTAAGAATATTCTGGCCAAAGGATGAAAAGAGAGGGTTTAGAATAACTTGGAATATTCTGGCCACAAAAATCCAGATAGAAACTTCTACCTGTATTATAATTAAAGACAAACTCACATAAAAGACGAAAAAGCTACTGCCATTTAAGGTGACAAGTCTCTAATTTTGAAGAAAAAAAAGCAAATGAATGAATACTAATAATAAAAATGACCAGCTTAGAACAGTAAAAGAATATAAAAGAATCTAAAATAACAATAATAATTTTATTTACAATAAAAGAATATAATAATAATTTTATTTTCTTCATTCCATTTTTCCGATTTTAATACACAAGGCTGGTTTGTTATAGCCTGATTCAGAATATAAAAGAATCTTTATCTTTCTGTAAATGTAATATTTGATAACTAACATGATAAAAAAAATGATATTGGTTTTCAGAATAATAAAACTATTGCCTAGAAATTAAGATATCCTTTCATTTCATGTGTTATGCTGATGAAACATGATTAACCTAACATATAATCTTTGAGTTACATGTGATCAAAATCCAAAATTTTATTGTTTAGAAGTAGATGTTTATAATTTCAAGAAGTAAAAGGGTCTAATAAGTGGCCATTATGCATGAGTTTCCGGAATAAATACACTTGACATCATGCATTGATTTCTCCTTGGCTCATGATGTAATAACCTCCAGGAAGATGTCAAGCTAATGACTGACACAGGTCTGGAGGCTTACAGATTCTCCATCTCTTGGTCAAGGCTTCTCCCATGTATGATAATCCAGATGGTTCTTATTCCTTTTGTAAACTTTGTCTGCTTTACTAAAATCTCCTCGCTAATGTGAATTTAATTGCTCTCCAGATGGCAGAGGATATGTCAATCCAAAAGGCCTGGAGTTCTACAATAACCTGATCAACGAGCTGATAGAAAGATGGTCAGTTTGATTACCATTCCGCTTATGGAACATGCTTATGGTTATATGTGTTCATACCATTGTAATCAGTCCTATTAACTTGGCAAGCCTCAGGAAAATTGTGTTCTTAATAATAAGCTGAATTATTTTGCACTCTTCTGTTTGAAATCTTTTTCTTCATCGTCATATGGGTCGAACCAAAATATTTTAGTCTGAGAACATTATATATATGGATGCTCGTCAACCAGCTGGTGCTGACATTGTAATAAGGTGCCAACATTTTTAGTCAAATGAACTTTAGTCAAGAGGATCGGTCATCAAATTTGGAAGGCTAAGCGACATGTTGGAACATGGGAATCCAAGAAGTTATTAGGTAGAATTAGATAAATTACAGGCATAAACATCTTTATAACCAACAAAAGGCCCAGCAGAAGATCTCTTCTACATAAGAATGTAGATCTTTCTTAGTTTTGTGCATAACTAATAAACATAAAGATTAGCATTTCAGAAAAAAATATCTTCATTTACTCGTGTCTTTTTGTAATATATTGGTCCGGAGAATTCTTATCTTCATTGCTTAAAAAGAACTTTCTTCCTGATCTTCTTCAACCATTCCCTTTTGAATGCAATAGAAATTCAGCCACATGTTACACGCTATCATCTTGATCTTCCCCAAATACTTGAAGATGAGTACGGAGGATGGCTGAGCCCCAAGATCGTGTAATTTTTTTTAACTCCTAATGTATTTTCATGCTAAACTTTTGTTATCAGAACATGAAGTGAGTGAAAATTTTCTTTAGCTATTGTGTATGTCATTCAGGGATGATTTCACGGCATATGCGGATGTTTGCTTCAGGGAATTTGGAGATAGAATTTCCTATTGGACTACCATTGTTGAGCCCAATGTAATTGGGATGGCATCCTATGACACTGGAATATGGCCACCTAGCCGGTGCTCTTATCCATTTGGCATTAATTGCATGGCCGGCAATTCCACGACAGAGCCATACATTGCAGTTCACAACATTCTACTAGCGCATGCATCAGTTGTCACACTATATAAGAATAAATATCAAGTGAGTAATATCAGCTTAGCTGTCCACTCTTCTTGCTATATATGTCCCTTGGAATTGTTTGCCTAAATCTCCTGTAGAAAATTTTTTTTTTTTTTTTATGGAAATGATTAGCTTGTGTTCCTATCACAAAAAAATGGATATCTTGGAAACTTTCTAGCTCTTGTAAATTCCTGCTGCTTTTTTGGATGCAGGCTATGCAAAATGGGTGGATAGGCATAAATGTCTACTCCTACTGGTGTTATCCATTTTCAAACTCCACAGCAGATGTTGAAGCAGCCCAAAGATCATTAGACTTCACGGTTGGCTGGTAAGTATATGGCTTGTATGCTACTTTCATGACTTCGAATGTAGGTATGCTTACACTGCCATGAATGTAAGCATTTGATCTCATGCCACCGTACATCATCGATGTCTATGCATGAAATATGGTGCTTTTCTATGAAATAATGAGCTATGCAACTTTAGGATCTTTAATCCCCTAGGTCTTCGGGGACTATCCTAAGGTCATGAAGCAGAATGCCGGCTCGAGGCTCCCGTCCTTCAACAAACACCAGTCCAAACAAGTAAAGGGCTCTTTCGAACTTCATTGGTCTGAACCACTACGTTTCAGGTGTACGTCAAAGACAACTCTGATGGTCCGAAGGCCAAGTCTCCGCGAACTTCGATGCAGATATGTTCGCCCTAATTTCAGGTTTAATTCTCTAACATCGGTGAATGGAAATGTAGAAAATCTTCGGAGTGGTGCCTAACTGATGGCTAATGCTGTATTGCAGTTTCTAGGAATGAAACACCAACTGGTCGGGTAAGAGAGCTACCGCTTTTATCGCAAGCAGACTTGGTTTTATAGCTTGAATTGGCTAACATGTCTGGTATTCTCTGAACCAGTTTGTTCCAACCCACATTCCAGTTGATCCAGCTGGGCTACAATATATGTTGGAGCATATTAAAGAAGTTTACGGAAATCCTCCTATTTATATCCAAGAAAATGGTCAGTCCAGCTTCACTATATATAGTGACTTCAATATTTAAGCTATCTTGTTAGTTAAAAAAGAATGTTACGGTCCTTTGGAACATTCCTCACAAATTCCATAGCTCCTTCTGAAACTTATGTGAGAGATAAAGTAGCAGCTGGCCAGCTGTTCTATTGTATTCTCTTATCTCTTGATCTGTTTGGGCCAAGGCAGAAACAAAAAGAAAAGTACTTCCAAATGCTCCTCTGCTTCCGAGGCCATGGGGTGCGATACCCATCCAAGACCTTTAGAAATCAACCAGTTGCAGAATATATACCATGGTCTTCCCAGGAAAAAGAATATATACTATGGCCAATCAAAATTCAAAAAAGGGTTATCAGACGCTTAATAATGCTAAATTTGGAATATGCTCACCTATGGATACAAGGCTTGCTCCTTTGATGCGTATGTTACATTTATGCCATCAGGTTTTGGACTGGGAGAGGACGACACCTTCAACGATACTGCAAGGATCGATTTCTTGAGTGGTTTCATGGGAAGAACACTTCAAGCTTTCAGGTAATACTTCTGTCATTATTACATGCACCAAGTTAATTCAACAAAGTTTAAACCGTTTGAAAGTTTTTTAGAATTATGTTCTTCATTTCTAAGCAGCTACTCTTTTTCCTCCCTTTTTTTTTTTCTCTTTCTTTTTTGTGCTCTGCAGGAATGGATCAAACGTGAGAGGATACTTTGTATGGGCATTCTTAGATGTCTTCGAGTTTTTGGCTGGGTATGGTTCACGCTATGGGCTACTATTATGTGGATTTTGAGGACGAGGAGCGCAGAAGGCAACCGAGGCTCTCTGCATTTTGGTACTCCAAGTTCCTTTAAGAAGAAAAGCAGCAGGAACGTAGGGATGACCGCCCTCAATCCAGCATTCCATGCTCAACAATGATTTTGATCCATGCTATCCTTGTTGTGCGGTAACAGGAGAAACAAATATGCTCTGTTTTATATTGGCATGTCCCGCTAAATAAGATGACAAGCAATGTGCATATCTTAGCATCTCAACTTTATTAATTAGGTGCAGTTGCAAAAGGTGTTAAGTTGTTTACTAATATCCTTCTAGAGAGGTGATACGTTGACTAGAGGGCATCTGACGTGACACACCAACTACCGAGTAGTAGTTTAAGGCAATGTAGTTGTATATACAAAATTGGTACATAATTTTTAAAATATTATTTTTATTTCAAGATATGTATTAGATCATTAAAGAAGTTTATAGTATATATGAGAAAGTTAAGTATGTATGAAGAAGTTGGGTATGTATCATTTAGCTATATAATATATACTAGTAAACATGATGAACTAGAAATTAAATACTAATTATTGGAGGATGTGTATGAGATTGCTAGATGAATAATTTGTTAAGTATGTATTAATTGATTGTATGCTATAGATGAATGAATTTTATATTTTAAAAATTATGTATCAATTTATTTAGATATGTATATTAATTTATTTGATAATTAATTTATTTTTTATATATTATTTGGGGAGAGAGAGAATCATTTTTTTTTTCCTCCATAAGACAGCAACTTAGGTAATGACTTTTAGATTTTTTTTTGAAGATTGGTGATAGAAGAAACGGTGTCTCCTTGTCTCCTCATTAATTTTTGTTTAGTTTTAACCTCTTTCTTGTAATTATTCTACCTTACCTCTTTCTTTAAGACATGCCTCTTATTTTTAATAAATTGATGGTTGGTAAAACCACCTTTTCAATAATAATAATAATAATAAAACAAAGCATGCATGGGAGATATGCAAGGCAAAGTGATTGGTCCTATTTCTTAGGTGGTCCCATTTGTCGTTATTTGGGCAGTCAAGAGAGCTCGAGATATGCAACACTCTCATCAATTAAACACTCACGATTGCTGTGAAAGAGACCAGCACAAATCTAGGAGTGGTGGTGGCCGGGTTATGATTGGCATCTAGATCCATGCCCCTCATCAGGATGTGCATGCAATATATCCCATTCCGAATGCATTTAGTATTTGAATTTGGTTCAATTTGAGCTCAGCCGGACCCTGTTTGATGTTGTCCATGCTACATGAAGTTGGATTAAACTTGTTGGCAAGCCCGCCAATTCACACGAGCCGTTCTCTCCATCTTATATTGCAGGACTTTCTTGATACCATATCAATGTGGTTTAGGTGACCAAGAATGCTGATTGCCTCATACTAGGAATTGAGTCCGAGTCTCATATATCGAAAAAAAAAAAAAAAAAGGAAAAAAAAAAGGTCAGTTTACACTCTCCTTTATACTGTTATGTTGCCTTTTTTTTTTTTTTTTTTTTAATCTGAAAAAACCTACTCAAAATAAATTATTCAAGTCTAGGTACTTCGTCCTCTGAAAAATAGAAAAAAAAGGTGGTCTGGATCCAACAAAGCAAGAGTAAAAAAAGGTGGTCTGGGTGGGAGACGCGTATCAACCAAGCCTCAAAGCTGAGATATTGTCAAAGTGGAGCGCATTGGCGCTTTGCCCAATTCACACGTGGTTTTTTTTAACAAGTCTTTTTAACGATCGATGCGTACTTTTCAATTCGCAACCTACCTCGCCATAAGTCCCCCACACTATTTTGTCGTTGCCGTATTTATGACGAACAGTTGGTGACACGTTGCTTTCAAAATCCGGAGAAGCTGCTTGCCTTTTCCGTGCTTTGGACTACCTTGAGTGAGATCGGACCAGACGGTCTGGTGATCTAGTTTTCTTATTCTCGTGATGGAGATTGTTGAGCTTATTTCCCTTTTTTTTTTTTCTGGTACATGGAGATTGTAGAGTTTGCTCTTTGTTCCTCTACATAAAGGCAACAAGTGTTGCTTTTGCTGTTTCTGTATGTTAATCTCCTTGAAATGCTTCTTCTCCCATCCATCTATTTAACGATACTTGTAGATTTCTTAGGGGAGAATATTAGTACACAAAGGAAGGAAGTGGGCGGGGGACTCCCAGAAATGCCCACAAGTTAAGAGAAAGAAGAAAGAGATGAGGAGGGGAGGATCCATTTCTTCTTTATTCCTAGTGATTCTGCTATCTTTAGGAGAGGGTAGTTTAGGCCACGCCGCCACCAAATTTAGCAGGGATGATTTCCCACCGGACTTCGTCTTTGGAGCTGGAACCTCGGCTTACCAGGTTGGTTTGCTCTCTGTCCTTGGTTTCCTTCCTCAGATGACCTTAAAATGATGGAGAAACAGTCGGTTGCAATTAGAGCTAAAACTATATATTGTAGGTGGAGGGAGCAGCAGCTGAGGATGGAAGGACTCCTAGCATTTGGGATACTTTCACTCATGCAGGTAGGCTTTTTATTGTTCCAAAGTTAGGACTTAGGGGGTGGGATCAAGACTTTTATAATTCACTTTTGCTGGGATCCACACCACCTAGATGTCTGAAGCAAGCAAGGTATCACACAAATTCAAAGCTATGCTTATCTATTTTGTGACCAACCAACATGAGAGACCTTTCTATGTGTTCTTGTTAAATAGTTATTTGGGGCCTGCTGAGGAAGTGTTTTTATAGTTGGACGGTACTGTATAGCATTTTTTCCAAAATATGGCATGATACTCAAATAAAGTGTACATCTTTAAAGAAGCTCTTGTGCATTTTTCTCATTTGTTGCAATCCAACAAAACCAAAAGGTTTGAGTCTCCAATGGTCTTGACAGGGGGGATGCAAGACAAGAGCACAGGTGAGGTAGCTTCAGATGGCTACCACAAATACAAGGTATAATCCTACCTTTATTTAGAACATTATCTTGTGTTATTAATTCTTGAATTGTAAAATCATTTATTAACAGTTCTAATCGAAAATAATGGACGGTGTGAACAACATATCCATATCCTCTTCAGTGTAATATTATCTTTAACATATATAGCCATATTATATCAGATAAATATATATATACATAATTATGTTTGCCCTTTTTTCTAACACTACAGTGACAAGGTTAGAAAACAACCATTATGAAAATTGTTTGATGACCATGATGTATGGTAACAATCCTTTTGTTTTGGGGTCATTATGTACAGTATAGCACAGCAATATATGTTCAAAAATTATTTTAATCGCTCCATGTTCACTCTTATATAACTAGCTTATCGAAAAGAATGAAGAGGGATTAAGATAAGAAACTTGGGTCCCATCTGCCCCTCACCATTAAGATAAGAAAGCAAATCTTTTATAAATCCCACATCCATAAAATGCAACTCCTCCATTTTCTTTTCTTTTTTGGTCTTCCTAACAATACAGAAAGAAGTTAACCATCTAGGAAAAGAAAGTCCATTCTTTGATTACTTATTTAAATATATATAACTGAACAAATAAATTATCATGATCTATAGATGCCAACTTGTGCACTTGATAAAAATTATTTGATGGTGGTGTCCAATAATCTGAGTTTAAATCTTGCCTAGGCCAAGGACTAACCCTCTTCTTTTTAAGCAGTAATCAAAGAAGCCGTCGAGTCAGCATGTCACCTTCGATGGACCTTTTATTTGAATCTTGTCATTGCTGATGACCATGTAATAATATTCCGGCCTAAGGATGAAAAGAGAGGGTCTAGAATAACTTGGAATATTCTGGCCATAAAAATCCAAATAGAAACTTCTACCTGTAGTATGAGTAAAGACAAACTCACATAAAAGACGAAAAAGCTATAGCAATTTAAGCTGACAAGTCTAATGTTGAAACTTGATATCACTCTGATATTAATTATTGTAACATTCGACAGCTTTAATACCATGTTGCGAAAATCCAGGATCTTTAGTATGGACCTAAGGAGATCTTTGATATTCTCTAAGGACAGCAAACCATCATTCCACCATTTGGATCTTTGATGGGACGTCTCTCTCCTAGGGCTTGAGGGAGGTGCCCCCTCCTCTCTAGGTCTTCTTCAAGAATCCTGGGGCGGCAACACTAGAGAGAAGAGAGATTGAGGAAGAAAAGATCTGTATTCCAATCTTTTTCGTTATGAAACTCTAATACAATCTGTGCATTTATACATAGTTATTAGGCCCGACCAAAAACTCTCCTGGCTAATCCAATACATGAAAGCACTCATGGAGCCTATGTACACCCATGTCTCCCATGCTCTCATCTTCTGGATCTAAACCCGATCCATATATGAGTTAGTCTTCTTAAGACCTTATAAACCAGGCCTTAAGATCTCTTAGATTAAACCTAATTCAAAACCAAACAGAAAATTTCGTTCAGTTCTGTTCACGACCATTGAGCTGGCTCTATCAGAAGTTAAGCTGGCTCGACTGCATCTCGCTCGAACACTATCTTTTGTCTGCCTGAGAGAGCCTGCTCGAATTTATCTTGAGCCGGATCGATCTCAGCCCGAGTTAGCTCGACTGCATACTGAGCCAGCTCACATGTGTGCCAGGCCTTTATCTTGGTTGATATTTCTCGTGGCTCTGGTCCCTTGCTCCATCTTATGTCTCAGATATCCGGAGCACCTACAAAGTCCCTTAATGTCCTCATATCTGAACCTCAAATCCATGGAAGGCTATACACCGTCTCCATCCTAGGATAGCTTTTGTCCTAACCCTAGGACTCATGCCCGTCCTTGTATCTCGAAGCCAATACTCTGACTCCTCCTGTGGTCTTCCAAGGCTTGAGAATACCATAAATCCTAACAATCTCCATCTTGGTGCCCCAAGCCTTGACAAATCCTTGGCAATGCTCTTCTGCATGATCCTGCTATTGCTGCGCATCCTGATAGCCTCTTGTGCAAACATTGTCTCTACCAATCTTCTTCAGTTGTTGTGCACTCTTTGAGACTTTTAGGATAACCGCCTCCACCGCTGAAGATCTTGATTTTTTGCACCATCCTAAAATTATATGATCCTTTCTACTTAGCAGCTGCATCACTTTTTTTGGACTTTTCTAAAGAATCTGTAGCGTTCCTGTACCGACACTCGTTGCATCATCCAACACGATCTTCTCAGAACTATGCTTGTCCTTCTGCACACGTCACTCCACCTAGAACTGTACATCTCCGGCACTGGTGCTGGGATATAGGTTCTCCTGTACCTCTTTGCTCTGAACTCGTGTCACATCTCCACCGATGAAGCTATCTTTGCTTGGTGCTCTACCTGAAATCGAAGTCCATTTGATGCCACAGAAGAATCTAACTCTGTAACTAAGTCACTTGAGGTCAACCATTCAATGCTGCACTACTGAGCCTGTTGTTGCATCTTGAACACCGTCATTGCCCCTTTGAACCCTCCGCACTCCGTGGATCCCTTCGAAGCCATCTCGGATACCTCTGCGATCTGCAGGCACCTTTGAAACATAAAAGCTCATCCAACTCTTTAAACCAGCGATTGAATCATAGAAAATTCCATCCTAGCCCTTCTCTTCTATCCTTGCACCAACTATCGCTTTAGTTACGCCCGGAGGAGCTATATCTCAAACCCTATTTTAGGCTCAGACCCACCTATCTCATCTCGAGGCTCCTAAGACCCCGTTGGCTCTTTCTGAGACCTGCTCTCGATCTTTTTGAGATGCCTGACACTTTTTATTGAGATATCTCCCTCGATTGCTGTATCGTCGAGCCTCTCTCAGCCCCATGTCTTCAGAAAAGTGCTACTGTAGCACTCCAGTGCTCCCTGTCTTGTCTTGACACCGCCTCCTCATAGATATCTGGGTTCTCTCTTGCTATACACAAACCATCCTTCATCTGAATCGCGACTCTTCCTAGTGCTTCTACAGAAAAAATTTGATCCAAGATCAGCTATCTAGCCCTGACTTGCTAGACCTCCACTGTCACATCTTCCATCTCGGATACTCCGCAATCCCATGGGCACCTCCGAAACTACCGAGGATCTTCGCCTCCTCTGAACCTGCAGCGACGCTCCGTGGATCAATCATCTCCATCACTCCCAAGGCTTTGTAAATCTATGCTTTGATCGAACCACTGAATGCATCCCCGACTATTTACCCACCTTCTTGCAATCGAAGGACGTATAGTCACTTCTTTAGCCTTCTTTTGACCATTATCTCTTAGAAAATCTCTTTTCAACCGTTAAACAGCCCCACGCTACTTATCTTCCTAAAGAACCCTCATCACCTAACTGTCATACACTCCAGCTTTTCCACCAAGGCTGATCAGCAAATCACGCATCCAAACCTTCCACTCTGAAAAAAATCCTTTTTGTTAATCCTCTCAACCTCCACCTTTATCTCGCTGCTTTCGGTTGGTCAAACCACAGCAATAACAAAAGTAGATCTGAGACATACCATGGAAAAGGTGTGTAGATTTCTGATTTCTTCATGTATGACTTCTTTATTTTCACGCACCATCAGGCTCTGATATCAATTGTTGAAATCTGATATCGCTCTGATACCAATTATTGTAACATTCAGCATCTCTGACACCATGTTGCAGAAACTTAGGATCTTTAGCATGGACCTGAGGAGATCTTTAACGTTCTCTAAGGACAGTGAACCACCGATCCACCACTTGGATCTGTGATGGGGCGACTCCCTCCTAGGGCTTGAGGGAGGTGTCCCCCTCTCTAGGTCTTCTTCAAGAATCCTGGGATGACAATACTAAAGAGAAGAGAGAAGAGAGATTGAGGAAGAAAAAATCTGTATTTCAATCTTTTTTGTTATGAAATTCTAATACAACCTATGTATTTATACATAGCTATTAGGCCCGACCAAAGACTCCGTTGGCTAACCCAATACATGAAAGCACTCATCGAGCCCATGTACACCCATATCTCCTATGCTTTCATCCCCTGGATCTAAATCTGACCCATATATGAGTTAGCCCTCTTAAGACCTTATAAATCAGGCCTTAAGATCTTTTGGATTAAACCCAATCCAAGACCAAATAGAAAATTCTGTCCAGTTCCTTTTGCCACTATTTAGCCAGCTTTGTTAGAAGTCGAGCTAGCTCGACTACGTCTCGTTCGAATACTATCTTCTATCTGTCTGAGAGAGCTTGCTCGGTCTTAGCCCGAGCTGGCTCGACTACGTATCCGAGCCAGCCCGCTTGTGTGCTAGCTCCTTGTCTTGACTGATATTTCTCATGACTCTGGTTCCTTGCTTCATCTTATGTCTCAGGTCTCCGGAGCACCTACAAAACCTCTCAAGGTCTTCACATCTGAACCTCAAGTCCGTGGAGGGCTATACACCACCTCCATCCTAAGACAGCTTCTGTCCAAGCCCTAGGACTCATACCCATCCTAGTATTCTGTAGCCAACACTCTGACTCCTCCTGTGGCCTCTCAAGGCTTGGGAGCACCATAAATCCTAACATCTAATATAAATGAATGAATACTAATAATAAAAATGACCATCTTAGAACACTAAAAGAATCTAAAATAACAATATTAAATTTTTTATAATAAAAAATATAATAATAATAATTTTATTTTTGGAATAAATACACTTAATATCATGCATTGATTTCTTCTTGGCTCATGACGTAACCTCCAGGAAGATGTCAAGCTAATGACTAACACAGGTCTGGAGGCTTACAGATTCTCCATCTCTTGGTCAAGGCTTCTCCCATGTATGATAACCAGATGGTTCTTATTCCTTTTGTAAACTTTGCCTGCTTTACTAAAATTTCCTCGCTAATGTGAATTTAATTGCACTCCAGATGGCAGAGGATATGTCAATCCAAAAGGCTTGGAGTTCTACAATAACCTGATCAATGAGCTGATAGAAAATGGTCAGTTTGATTACCATTCCGCTTATGGACATGCTTAGGTTATATGCCTTCATACCATTGTAATCAGTCTAGCCTGGTAAGCCTCAGGAAAATTGTGTTCTTAATAATAAGCTGAATTATTTTGCACTCTTCTGTTTGAAATCTTTTTTCTCATTACCATATGGATTGAGGCAAAAGACCTTAGTCTGAGGACATTATCTGTATGCATGCCTGTCAACCTGGTGCTGACATTGTAATAAGGTGCCAAAATTTTTAGTCAAATAAACTTTAGTCAAGAGGATCAGTCATCAAAATTTGGAAGGTTAAGTGACATGTTGGAACATGGGAACTCCAAGAAGTTATTAGTAGAATTAGATAAATTACAAGCATAAACATCTTATAACCAAAAAAAGGCCCACCACAAGATCTCTTCTACACAAGGATGTAGATCTTTCTCAGTTTTATGCATAACTAATAAACATAAAGATTAGCATTTCTGTATTTCAGAAAAAAAATATCTTCATTTACCGGTGTCTTTTTGTAACATATTGGTCCGGAGTATTCTCATCTTCATTGCTTAAAAAGAATTTCTTCCTAATCTTCTTCAACCATTTCGTTTTGAATGCAATAGGAATTCAGCCACATGTTACACTCTATCATCTTGATCTTCCCCAAATACTCGAAGATGAGTACGGAGGATGGCTGAGCCCCAAGATTGTGTAATTTTTTAACTCCTAATATATTTTCATGCTAAACTTTTCTCATCAAACAAGAAGTGAGTGAAGATTTCCTTTAACTATGTGTATGTCATTCAGGGATGATTTCACAGCATATGCAGATGTGTGCTTTAGGGAATTTGGAGATAGAGTTTCCTATTGGACGACCATCGTTGAGCCTAATATAATAGGGATGGGATGCTATGACAGTGGAATATGGCCACCTAACCGGTGCTCGTATCCATTTGGCGTCAATTGCACAGCCGGCAATTCCACCACAGAGCCATACATTGTAGTTCACAACATTCTACTATCACATGCATCAGTTGTCACACTATATAAGAATAAATATCAAGTGAGTAATTTCATTCAGATCACTTCTTAACTTTGCCAAGTTGAGTCTTGCTCGCCTTTTTGTAAGGACTTTGAGATGGACGGAGCTGGACATACATCTTTTTCTTAATACTAGAGGTGTCTGTCTTTATGTGAATGTTTTATGACTTTCAGTATATAATTCCAAAACGTAGTCGTAATCAGATTGCACCTTATTAGGGATGCATGCACAAAGCAATGGACATAATCCATTTATGCGGTCCATCTACTACATGCTCATGTTAGGGAGAGAATGCGAAAATAGCAGGCTTTGGCACAAACATTCTAGCCTTCGTGAACACCATTTATGGCATGGTGAATGGCAAATAGTGTTCCTTTTCTCTTTTTATTTTCCGAGACAGCCACATCAAATAGACAAATAATTAATAATGAGTTAATAACCACAAGGATGCTGCTTTTTGGATGCAGGCTGTGCAAAATGGATGGATAGGCGTAAATGTCTACTCCTTCTGGTTTCGCCCATTTTCAAACTCCACAGCAGATGTCGAAGCAACTCAAAGATCATTAGACTTCATCGTGGGCTGGTAAGTGTATGGCTCGTATGCTTATCACAACGTTGAATGTAGGTGTACTTACATTACCATCAATCTAAGCACTTGACCTCATGGCACTGTACACATGAAGTGTGGTACTTTTCTATGAACTAATGAGGTATGCAACTTCAGGATCTTAAATCCCCTAGTCTTCGGGGACTATCCTAAGGTCATGAAGCAGAATGCTGGCTGGAGGCTCCCATCCTTCAACAAACACCAGTCTGAACAATTAAAGGGTTCCTTTGACTTTATTGGTCTGAACCACTACACTTCAGTGTATGTCAAAGACAACTCTAATGGCCCGAAGCCAAGTCTCCGTGACTTCAATGCAGATATGTTCGCCCTACTTTCAGGTTTAGTTCTCTAACATTAGTAATTGAGATGGAGAAAATTTTTGGAGCGGTGCCTAACTGATGGCTGATGCTGTATTGCAGCTTCTAGGAATGAAACACCAGCTGGTCGGGTAAGAGCGCTACCTTTTATGATGGCAACCAGGCTTGGTTTTATAGCTCGAATTGGCTAACATGTTTAGTATTCTCTGAACCAGTTCGTTCCAACCCACATTCTAGTCGATCCAACTGGACTACAACATATGTTGGAGTATATTAAAGAAGTCTATGGAAATCCTCCTATTTATATCCAAGAAAATGGTCAGTCCTGCTTCCCTATAGTGACTTCAACATTCAAGCAATCTTGTTAGTCCAACAGAATGTTACACTCCTTTGGAACTTTCCTCGCAAATTCCAAAAGTTCCTTCTGAAACTTATGTGAGAGATAAAGGAGCGGAGAGCAAGCTATTCTATCATATTCTCCTATCTTGATCTGTTTGGGCTAAGGCAAAAACAAAAAGAGACGTACTTCCAAATGCTCCTCTGCTCCCCAGGCAGTCGGGAACGATATCCATCCTAGACCTTTGGAAATCAACCAATTCTAGAATATATGCCATGGTGAATCAAAAAAAGGGCTGTTAGACACCTGATAATGCTAGATTCGGAATATGCTCACCTATGAAAGCAAGGCTTGCTATTTGATGTGTATGTTACGTTTATGCCTTCAGGTTTTGCACTTGGAGTCAATGACACTTTGAATGACACTGCAAGGATTGATTTCTTGAGTGGTTTCATGGGAAGCACACTTCAAGCTTTCAGGTAATACTTCTTTTCATTATTACATGCTCCAAGTTAATTAAACAAAGTTTTTTTTTTTTAGAGAGTTTTTAGGAAGTAAATTCTTCATTTCTAAGCACCTACTCTTGTTCCTCCGCGTTTTTCTTATCTTTTTTCTCCTCTGCAGGAACGGATCGAACGTGAGAGGATACTTTGTGTGGGCATTCTTAGATGTCTTCGAGTTTTTGGCTGGGTACGGCTCGCGCTATGGGCTATATCGTGTGGATTTTGAGGATGAGGAACGCAGAAGGCAACCGAGGCGCTCTGCATTTTGGTACTCTCAGTTCCTTGAGAAGAAAAGCAGCAGGAACGGTAAGGATGACCAGCTTAAATTCTGCATCCCATGCACAACAATGATTTTGCTCTAGGCTATCCCTGTCGTCCAGTAACAGCAGAAACAAAATAAGTGTTATATTTTGGCTTGTCCTATTAGATAAGATTACGAGCAATATGCATGCTCTGAACATCTCCACTACATCAATTCGCAATGAGTTTAATAAAGTGGCTTCATAATTGACTGCCTACCCCTCGACCGTTGTGTGGAAGAACTAGAAGATCTGAATTATTTTCTTGAAACTATTTATTGAATATTAAAAATAAATCGAGCCTAAATAACAAGTATCATGAGTATTATAAAATGTTGTATATATCCAAGGGAAATTACCATATATATATATATATATATATATATATGGAAAAGATATTACTACGAGTCCATCAAGAAAGAAAAATAAAGCACTGAAAATAATCCTAGGATCTACATTTCAGTTATGTGACGGTACCTTCAAGAATAATTTTTTATCTTGTTTCCTTGGAATACAATTTGAAGAAGCAATTTAAAGAGGAGCATATCCGTACGCAGCTTCATTTAGCGCTGCAAGTAGGTTTCGGTTGGCTGTTGGTTCAATATAAGAGCTAATCTCCAGTGCACAGGTTGCCTCTCTCCAAGATTTAGACCCAGATCCAACCCATCAATCAATAGGGCCAGGTCCAGCGGGCCACAGATGAAAAATTTTATTGAAAATTAGGGCTTTAGCATGCAATGGTTTTAGATTTAGGAGCATCTTATTAGAAGGTACTCCTAAATGGTATGCTATGGATGACAATGGAAAACGTACCATTGATGCGGACTCTTTTCGAAAGCTGAAGTGGTTGGAGTTGATGGAGCGTTGGGTCGCCAGGAACGGGACCTGTAAGAAAAGATCCCCTTCAAGGTGGCTCCGACGGGGATCCATCGATGCTCAAGTCAGTAATCCGGCCAACAGACAAAAAAGAAGAGCGTTCCAGAGAGAGTGGGATTGCATACCTTGGGAGTTTCTTTTTTTACCTCTTTATTATAAGGAAGGTTGAAGCCGCAGGAGAATGTGAGGATGTCAGAGATCTTTTGCTTTTCATTGAATATCCTCGAAATCCGCATGTAGCCCTTATACCTTCTTGAGTTTGATCAGTAGTCATTTCATGGTATATAAGAGCTTTTCCTATTAATGGCAAGGGCTGACAAGCAGTGACCGAAGAGCGTGGGTAACTCACTCTATACATGATTACGTCCATTTATTAATAGGATGAATTACAGAGCCATAATGAGACTTTTAGGAGATTCGACGATCGAGATTGGGAGCGAAGGATGATGCTGGCCGAGGACCTATTGGTCGAGGATCGAAATTTGAGATCCATCGGTCCAGGTTGGATGCCAAAATAGTTTGATACCACATTGGGCAATATGGCTTGATGGCATAGCACGGGGGCCGACCTTTCGAGAGTGATGGATTGTAATAATGGTTGGCTCCGAGGCTAATTAGGAGTAAGAATCGGTCAAGAATCTTCTGAAAAGATACCAGAGCTGGGGCTTTCCTTATCGAGGAATGTTTGTTGGCTGAGGAAGGTAGTGTAGGCCGAGGACCTATTGGCCGAGTACTGGTTGCCAGCCGATGCAAGGGTTAAGGCTGCCAAGAGGCTCATAAGCCGAGGTGAGAGTTGGAAGAGTATAGGGAGCATAGGCACCCGCTGGTCGAATCTGGATGTGCGAGAGCATCTTCATTTCTCTCCCTCTCCCACCACCTTTTCTCTATCCTCTATTTCTTTTTTTCTTGTTCTGTTACCTTATTGTACAGCTCATGGAGGGGATGAGATAGGAGGCAGAGAGGCAATTAAAGCCTCTATCAGAGTCAAGTGAACCAAGGCAATTCTCAGAGCATATGCATGGCTGGAAGCGTGGTTCCGTGGTTCTTCGGGTCCCATATCTTCGGTCGATGCAAAAATACCCCCAACACTACCCCCACTCTCGAGTTCAGGCTAGAATTTGGCCAAACAAAGGAAGTATTCCAATTCCACCGAAGATGCGCCAAGAGCTTTCTTCTCCTCCCTTCTCTATTCGAGATAATCATAGGTAGAAACCTATAAGCCCGGCAAGGCTCGGCATTAGTGAAGGTGCTTTATACGAGCGCACAAAAATCTTTGGCACAAGTAGTAGCATATCATGCATGGGCACAAGAGGTATAGGGAGTGCTCTGGCCATATAGGAGGCCCATAGGAGGTGTGTTGGACTTGGAGACCACTACAAGCGATTTCGAGCATGTATGGAAGTGCGGGAAATGTATGCACCATTCGACCTCTCCCCTCTTCTTCTTTTCTTCATCGACAGCACACTACTACAATAAGCGGCTTCTTTTCTTCATCGACAGCGCACTACTGCAATAAGCGGCTATGACAATGTTTACTATGACAGCGGTTCGAAAACTACTATCATAGAGTATATGATAGTGGTTATTTATAATCGTTGCCTTAGATCCAACATATAGAAGCAGTTATATATAATCGCTGCCACAGATTATGTGTAGCAGTGGTTACGAATAAAAGCTGTCATAGGTCTGATTTATGGCAACGATTACTGATAATCACTGCAATAGAATAGACATATGGTAGTGGTTACTTAACCACTTTCATAGTCTCGATCTATGGCAACGGTTATGAGCGTCTACTGCCATTAGTTTGATCTACGACAATGGTTATGTATAATCACTGCGCTAGGTGAAACTTATAATAGCGGTTTACTTAACCGCTGCGATATATCAAATCTCTAGTAGCGGTTATTTATAACTATTGTCATAGATCCTAACTATTATGATGGTTATCAGTAATCGCTGCCATAGATGGATCTATGACAGCGATTATTCATAACCGCTGTTATATATATTTTTATATTTTTTTTAAAATATTATATAATTCTAAAATTTTAATATTCATCTTCTTCATTCATTATCTAAATAATTATCATTAGAGTGTCTTCACAAAAGATCTCATCAATCTAATCATCCTAGCAATGTCGATTAATAAAATTTGATTCTATCAGCCACGAATGATCGCATGTTGATTGGATAGATAAAAACCATCGATGAATCTGAAAACTTGCAATAATGATATCGATGATATTTGTAGCATACTATCAAAATTTTATTTTAATCGGATATCATTATTATGATTAATTTAGTATGAAATAATTTCAATCGTTAAATGAGAAATGAATGATCAAAAAGCCAAACAACATCTAATTATAAGATGATTTTTTAGATAAATAATTTTTACTATAACTTTAATATTTTGTATGGTGATGATCATAAAATCTAAATTATTTCTATATGAACTATTCATATTAAGCAGATTTTGCAAAAGCATAAGCATAATTACTTAAGAAATTTTAAAATGAGGATCAGACGATGTATAGTTTTAGATTATTCTTAGATGTATGGTTTAAATTTTATGATCACCACTATAAAAATGATTAAAGTAGTAGCCAAGATCATTTATCTAAAAAATCATCTCATAATTGGATACCGTTTGATCTTTTGATCATTTATTTTTTATTTAACGATCGAAATCATGCTGTACTAAATTGACCATGATAATGATATTCGATTGAAGTAAAATTTTGATAGATGCTACAAATATCACCGAGATCATCCTTATAGATTTTTGGATCCATCGATAGTCTCCATCTATTAGATCATCACATCATCGTTTGTGATCATCAAAATTAAATTTTACTGATCGATAAAGCTAGGACTATTGAATCGAAGCGATCTTGAGTGATGATGCTCTAATGATAATTATTTAAATAATGAATAGTGAAGATGAGCTTTAAATGAAGAAAAAATTATGTTGGATTTTATGCATGATTTTTTAAATTTTTTTAAAAAATAACAAGCAAAAGACTTAGATTAATCATATTAACCTATTTATGCATATGATTTGATCATTAAACACCTACATCTAGGATCTTATGATATAATAAGATACATGTTTAAATCTAAAAAATACAAAGCAACTAGGTATCGATCACATTAATACCGATCTAGATCAAATCTAGATGTGAAAGAGATTAGATTTCTTTATCTTAGTATGGGTCAAAAACATCACCACTAATTTTTGTGGATATAATCATTGCTCAAAGCTGCATAGGATGTCCAGCCTCTATAGATTGTTCACACGAAGCTCGTATGCTAATAAGAGGTTCAACGATCGAGGATTTATGTGAAATGCTAGTTCTCCTAACGATTGATCTAAAAATTTTTCTTCAAATCTCTTAAGCCCTCCAAGAGACGAAGAACTAGAGGAGGATTGATCAAAAGAATCTACTTCTAATATCTCAAAATAAAAAGAAAAAAAAGCTTAAAAAGAAATCCTAAGAGAAGATCTTTCTTCTCTTCTTTTTCTCTCAACAGGGCTTACAAAGTTTATGTCCAAAAGAAACCCACACCTCCAAGAATGTTGGTGCACAATTCCCCATGCCCCTCTCTCTTTTCTTTCTATTTTTACCATGGAATCACCCTTGTTTCTTATGCCAAAAGCCCACATACAAGAGGTAGCCAAGAGGAGTCCTACTTCTTGTCAAATTCTTAAAAGTTAAAAACCAAAACAAGACAAATATAGGGGGTGCCCAACTCTTAGGTGCCTCCCTATTCTTTTAGGCATAGGCTTCCTAATTTTCATGTAGAAATTCTTTTTAATTTCATGCAAAATCAGATCTAATCTGATTTTAAATTGGCGTCCCTGGAGAGTCCATCTTTAGGTCAAAGACCTAAAGTGAATAGGAATAAAAAGAGAGGAGATTTAAATTTCATAAGGAGAGAGGGAGAGAGGGATTTTATGCTAAAATATAAGAGAAAGGGGGGCGGCATTCTTAGATGGGATGTAGGATTTAATTTCATAAGGAGAGAGGGAGAGTCCCTCTTCTTTGGTCTTTGGTCAAACCTTAACCTAATCCCTATTTAAATTAGAATTGATGCAACTTAATTAAAGGCAATCCTAGTCCAACTAGGAGCCTAATTAAATTTGATTAAATTATATTTAAGTCTAATTTAAATTCTAACTTAATTAAAAATTAGGTATGCTCAAGTCCTAATCAAATAAAAAATTGATCTTCCTAGTAATTGGGTTATCTTATAAATCAATTAGACTTGATCTAATTGAAGAAAACAGTGCAGGATTTGCCATACTACTTTCAAAAAATATTTCAAAAATAACAATGATGCAGCAAAAAATAATTAATTTAATTAATTATCTACTGATCATATCAGATTATTTAATCCTACACATTAGGATCTAAACATAATATGTATGCATATATCAATAGATCTAAAAATAAAACTATGTAATAAACTATTTACTACATCTACGTGTTCAGAACATAATATCTTTTTACGGATAGTCGATCACCATAATCTAAATCCATCGGATAATGCTTTCGTATCATGTCATAGCCGCACATATTGTCCGACCTCTACGGTTTGAAT